>BJKM01000218.1:663270-873270 GCA_015082035.1 Chaenogobius annularis | reverse complement strand
GTGCCGAGGACGAGTTGCTCACAAAACAACTTCTGCTTCACAGTTTTCTGATCGTGAACGACAGAAAGACTTACGGCCCATTGAAAATAAACATTGCAAATATATATGTTCGATGGTAGAATACTTTCAAGTCACGTCGTGTACTTTACAGAGGAGGAACTGCGTGACAGTGAAGGATCTGCCATCTTCATGAAGGACCTGCCATCTTCATGAAGCACCTGCCATCTTCATGAAGGACCTGCCATCTTCATGAAGGACCTGCCATCTTCATGAAGCACCTGACCATCTTCATGAGGACCTGCTTCATCTTCATGAAGGACCTGCCTGCCATCTTCATGAAGCACTGCCATCTTCATGAAGACCTGCCATCTTCATGAAGGACCTGCCATCTTCATGAAGGACTCTTCATGAAGCCTGCCATCCATCTCATGAAGGACCTGCCATCTTCATGAAGCACCTGCCATCTTCATGAAGGACCTGCCATCTTCATGAAGACCTCCATCTTCATGAAGCACCTGCCATCTTCATGAAGGACCTGCCATCTTCATGAAGACCTGCCATCTTCATGAAGAAACCTGCCATCTTCATGAAGAACCTGCCATCTTCATGAAGCACCTGCCATCTTTCATGAAGGACCTGCCATCTTCATGAAGGACCTGCCATCTTCATGAAGCGGCTGCCATCTTCATGAAGCGGCTGCCATCTTCATGAAGCTGCATGAAGCGCTGCCATCTTCATGAAGGCCTGCCATTTCATGAAGGACTCTGAAGCCATCTCATCATGAAGACCATGACATCTTCATGAAGCACCTGCCATCTCATGAAGGACCTGCCATCTTCATGAAGGAATCCTGCCATCTCCATGAAAGACTGCCATCTCCATGAAGGACCTGCCATCTCATGAAGAACACCATCTTCATGAAGCACCTGCCATCTTCATGAAGACCTGCCATCTTCATGAAGGACCTGCCATCTTCATGAAGCCACCATGAAAACCATCTTCATGAAGAACCACTGCCATCTTCATGAAGACCTGCCATCTTCATGAAGGACCTGCCATCTTCATGAAGGACCTGCCATCTCCATGAAGCACTTGCCATCTCCATGAAGGACCTGCCATCTCCATGAAGGACCTGCCATCTTCATGAAGGACCTGCCATCTTCATGAAGCCATCTTCTGCATGCATCTTCATGAAGCACCTGCCATCTTCATGAAGCACCTGCCATCTTCATGAAGGACCTGCCATCTTCACGAAGGACCTGCCATCTTCACGAAGGACCTGCCATCTTCATGAAGCCCCTGCCATCTTCATGAAGCCCCTGCCATCTTCATGAAGCCCCTGCCATCTTCATGAAAGGACCTGCCAGTGAAAGGCCTTGCTCGAGGACACAATGACAGCAGGCAACAGTGTGAGGGCTTCCAACCTTTAAGAGTACAAAGCATCACATAAAGGTTGCTTTCATTACCTGATCATAGTGGAATGTTCTGCTGAGAGCGACCCTCAGACGGTTCGTTAAATGCCTTGCTCAGGGGCACAATGACGTTATGCAAGTGCTGACACAAGGTTTGAACCCACAACCTTCTGGCCGGAGGAGAACCATCATTATGATAAAACTATGATGATGATTCATTATATCACAAGACATAACCTGACGTAAACACCTCATGCGTCTCATAATAGTGAAGGTCAGTGGGTGAAATGCCTTGCTCGAGGACACAATGTCATGATGTAATATTTAAAGTAAGGTTTGGACCTTGGAACTTCTGGCTTCCATCATTAAAGCTTCGCCTGACTTTAATGACCGATGTAAAGCGGAGCGCTGCAGACGCAGACGTGACTGGGCTGGTTCAAGTCGCTGTTCAGATGGCTTCAGATGCAGATTGAGACACGTCTGCCCTCGTCCTGACCATCACTCACACGTCCGCCGCTCGCACATGGTCTCAGTTGGTTCTCAAGTTGATGGTTCTCAAGTTGATGGTTCTCAAGTTGATGGTTCTCAAGTCACGGTTTACATTCCGCCGTGATGCAGAAGGAACGGGATTCAAGAGGAGGTTTTGGACTGAAGGCGGCTTTTGTCACCGCGTGGTCCAAACGTGCTGTCCAGGGTGAGGGTGAGGGTGAGTTTGGATGAGGGTGAGGGTTAGGTGAGGACTAGAGTGAGGATGAGGGTGAGGGTGAGGTGAGAGTGAGAGGAGTGAGTGAGGAGAGTGAGGGTGAGTGAGAGAGTGAGGGTGAGAGAGAGGTGAGGTGAGGGTGAGTGAGAGTGAGGGTGAGGGTGAGAGTGAGGGTTAGGTGAAGGTGAGAGGTGAGAGAGTGAGGGTGAGGGTTGAGAGGTGAGAGGTGAGGTGAGGGTGAGAGTGAGGTTAGAGTGAGGGTGAGGTGAGGTAGGGTGAGGTGAGGGTGAGGGTTAGAGTGAGGGTTGAGGGAGGAGTGAGGTAGAGTGAGGATGAGGGTTAGAGTGAGAGGTAGGGTGAGGTTAGGGTTAGGTGAGGAGAGGTGTAGAGTAGGTTAGAGTGGATGAGTAGGTTAGAGTGAGGTTAGGTGAGGGTGAGGGTGAGGGTTTAGAGTGAGGTGATAGGCGTAGAGGGAGGGTGAGGTTAGGCTGTGAGGGTGAGGGTGAGGGTTAGAGTGAGGGTTCAGGGTGAGAGAGGGTGAGGTAGATGTCACCCAAAGCTGAAAGCGTGAGTCAAAAGCTGTGAAGCAGACTTGAACAAAGCATCAAAATGAAAGTGTTTTCCGTGTCGGCGCCTTCACGTTTGGGGATCAGTACACATGTTATTACTTATATTATACTTAGGTTCACGTTACATTTGTTCACTGCCGTTTTTTAATCATATAAAAGTCTATAAAGTGCTTTGGGGACAATAGTTCTAGTACTTATACTTTTAGTCAGTAACTTATATATTTAAAGTGTGCACTATGGACTTTCCTGGTGTGGCGTCCAACACCTGCTTGTCTCCCATGGAAAGACGTTACTGTACTGTTACTTGCCTGGAATGTTCCACAGTATGGCATTCATCTTTTATCACCTCAAGGAGGGTAGGTGACCCCGTGCCAAGTTACAGGTCAGATCTGTGGAGAGGTGACTCTTCTTACTGTAAAATACATGTTTTTCACACATATTTTTGAACTAATGAAGGCGCTTAATAAGTAATAATATACATTTCCATGGAGACACGGGTGTGGGACCCTAAAGTGTATCCCAAAACACTCTTACCCAGTTATGTATTTTTGTTTTTATTTAACAGGACAATGCACATGAATGAACATCTGTATGAAACAGATGTAAACATGAATTCATAGCCACAAAGATCATTATTATCCTTTTAAATTGACAGTTTGTTTTATCTCCCCCTGCTCTTGTTTTCTTTCATTTGAAAAAATAAAGAATAAAAAATAAAAAATAAAAATAGAAAATAAAAATAAAAAATAAAAAAATAAAAAAAAATAAAAAATAAAAAATAAAAATAAAAAATAAATAGAATAATAATAATAATAGATAGAATAGAGCAAATAATAATAATAATAATAGTAATAATAATAATAATATAATATAATAATATAAATGAATTCACTGCAGACAGTCTCTAAATGTAAGATTCAGCTGCAGCGTCTTGTCTTCATAATTGGATAATGTGTATAAATGTATAAATTATAGTAGATTCAAATATTCAGGAGTAAGACTGAGTGGTTACTGCGCCGTCCGAGTGAATATTATCAACAAGTACACACAGATATTGTATTCATACATGTCATTTTTAACTCAGGCCTCTTTTGTGCTTTGATATTTTTTTATTTGTAACGTTTTTCCCCTCCATTCGTCTTTTTTCTTACCCCTTTGCTTTTTGTTCTTGGGAAACAAAAACAAGGAAATGGTTTTTTCATTTTGAGATTTAATTTGGGGGGGGGGGCCCCCAAAAAAAAAAACTTTGAACCGAACATCAGATAAATAAACAAGCAGATGTCATGCGTTTGCCCCACCTCGGCATGTGCTTTGTCCCACCTCGGCATGTGCTTGTTCCCAACCTCGGCATGTGCTTGTCCCACCTGTGCTTGTCCCATCATCTTGTATATCATATTTACCCTGTGGATGTTATATGGAACTGTTAGAAGTTCTTTATTTATCCAGGAAAGATCATCTGATAATTCTCATTTCCGGGGCAGAGGACCTAGTTGCATATATTTAATTGCCAAAAAACTAATTACGACACATATGCTAACTAGACCCACCGATTCACCCCGGTGGGACGGACAGAAAAACCGGCGGCATCTGTTATTCCGGGGATGCACCAGTTTTGCCGCGACAATCGTCCATTCGTTTACCACCAGCAGATTTGCAATTACCAACTGTTGCGCTGTCCCCTTTCCAGTCTGCCGCCATCCCCCCCACGAAAAGTACTCTGTAGCAACTCCGTGGTACTGCGGTGGCCCCCGGGGGACATACGATTAACGACTGCAGGCTCTCCCCCTTTGTACAAACACCACATTTCTGCCCCTCACACCTCGCTCGCCCACCGAAGATAAGATTCTCCCAAAAAAAAGTATTCATCCAATTAACTTTTATCTTTCTGCTGCTTGTTTTGCACACGCGGCTGTTTAGAGGGGGCTCCCATTGTGCCAAAACGGCCCCCAAATGCTCCGTTTGTCTGAAGAACACATTTACACGGAAATGGCAGGTTTTTTTTTTGGGGGGGGGGGGTCCTACAGAGTGGTTCGACGAGGACAAAACTCACGGCGCAACGTCAGTTATGAGGCGATCCTGTAGCAAAGAAGCATCGGTAAAAAGCTCGACTGTTGAACAAGAGTTTGAAAACCCTCGAGTAAAAAAACAAAAAAAAGAACAAAGCTTTCAAACGTGTGAAAGATAAAGGTGAATTCAGCCGTATTATTCAAGGCTTTGGCACACAAAACACGGGCACGGTGGTGGCGGTTATAGAGCAGCCAATCATGCGCAGCCTCGATTTTTGAACAGCCAATATTGCCGATTATGATACTTTTATAGTATATATATTTATTTTTTTTATTATAAAATTTAAATTTATTTTATTTGTATTTTTTTATTTTTTTTCAATTTTTCAATTTTCAATTTTTCAATTTTCAATTTTCAATTTTTAATTTTTTAATTTTAAATTAAAAAAAAACATTTACAATTAAAATAAACATAAGAAAACAGAATCAGAGCAGAGAGAAAGTAAAAGACAGACATAAAAAAATCCGACAAAGTAAAAAGAAATTTTTTTCTGTTTTTGCTATCATTTTGAAAAAAAAAAAAAAAAAAAAAAGAAAAAAGTTTTTAAACAAAAAAGAATGCATTTGTCCCCTCTGCTATTGCACTTTTAAGGAAGACCTAGTCAAATGAATATTTGTCTGAAACACGTCAAAGACAATTTTGTGTTCTTTTTTTTTTTAAAACAGACAATAAAGCTTTTTGAATAAAAAAAAAAAAAAAAAAGAATAAATAAAAAAGAAAGTAAAAGAAAATGCAGGCTTACTGTATATAAATCAAACCAATCGTCTTATTCAGCTCACAGTTCTGCAAGTGTGTCCTGTTTTCCAAATGAAGTCCGAATGAAACACTTTCCAAAGTCGTGTCAGTCCAGTCCTTGATCGTCAGGTGCCTTTTGTGTCATCCATGTTTGTGTGATTTCTTTCTTTTCCCGCCGTTGCCAGGACGACGCTCCAGAGATCGCACTTTTCCAACAGAACTCCCTCCAAACATGTGATTTGGTGCTCCTCCACTGAGATGTACTATATTTACTTTCCCATTCATCATCTGCCAGGACAAAGTGACCCTCTCGTTCCCACGACGACTGATACTTTTACAATGTACTGTATATTGTGCCGCACTTGACACCGCACGCCAGGGCAGCTGTGGCTACAAGAGGCCATTGATAGAAAATGTATCGGGAAAACTGGTGCATAAAACGGGATATTGCTGTTACTATTAAACTATAAAACAAATACATTCTAAATAAAACACGTAAATAAGACTAATTTACACGACTGTTTTTAGTCTGTAATTATGAGAGGCAGGACCAGAGACGGGCGGCCATCTTGTTTACCTCTGCGCCGCGGTAAATTGGACAAAGACAGAATCCTCCAACGCGGCGAAATAACAATGCTGCTGCTGCTGCTGCTGCTGCTGCTGCTGCTGCTGCTGCTGCTGCTGCTGTGGTCTAAAGAAACGGGAGACGAGAGGGGGACTGAGAAATGAGGGGAAGTTTACAAAAAACAACAACAGAACTGACCAGAATTCGCCTTAAACATTTGTGGAGTTGCAATGCTACGCTAACTCGAAATGACAGAGTTTCTCAATTTGAAGTTTGACCTTTTTTTGCGAAATAAAAACATAAATTGAAGTTGATTTTTTGTGTGTGCTCATGACAGTTTACAATGAATGTCTGCTTTTCTCTCGAACAATTTAGGTTCATAATGTCGCTTTCGTGGTCGAACACGAGCGGCGGGTGTGACATTCAGCAGAAGTAATACTGAAGGGCCAAAGCGAATTTAAATACTAAGTTCTGATTTGGCAAAGAAAATATGAGAACAGTAGAAAATTGTGGCGCAGCTGCATTTTGGATTGCATTTTGTGCGTTGATGACAAAGATAAAGAGATTTAAAAAAAAATAATTTTTACACAATTTTCTGTATATTTTTTAGAACATAAAGAAACAAAATCAAAACGGAAATGTTCTGTATTTTTCAAACACAAACTGACCACTGGCCCATTTATCATCCAACAAAGAGAGAGAAACGGACACTTTGTAGCTCCAGAAACGGTGGCCATTTTTTTGGAAATGGAGGGGAAACGGCAGAGGGCGTGGCTTAGGGGCGGAGTCCAGATGGAGCAAACTGGACTCTTGCAGGATTCTGCTTTGATTTGATTGATTTCACTTACAGGACATCATCAAATACATTTTACTTCTGCACATACTCTTTCCATTCCTAAACAAAAACATGGTAAAAGTAAAAAGTATTAAGAGTTAAAAAGTATTTCTTATACTACCACTTCCACTTTATGTATTTAGAGTTATGAGACACATTTGTGTAGGGCCGAGCCACAGTCATGATGCGTGTTTTTCAGGCAGCGCACCCTTCACAGGATTATTTTACTGCATTATAGTGACATAAGTAATTCCCTCATTCAGTAATGTCTAAATACTATAAGTACTACTGCATGTGTCATGTGACCTGCCTCAAGTCTCTCTACAATCGTAATATGACAACTTTCCTCAAGCGTGTGTCCAGAACCTGTTTGCTATTCCCCCCGTTTCTGTTCCCCCGTCTCCCCCGTCTCTGCCCCCGTCTCTGCCCCCGTCTCTGCCCCCGTCTCTGCCCCTGTCGCTGCCCTACCCCATGTCTCTGCCCCCGTCTCTGCCCTGTCGCTGCCCTACCCCATGTCTCTGCCCCGTCGCTGCCTCCCGTCGCTCTGCCCTGTCGCTGCCCTGCCCCCCGTCTCTGCCCCCGTCTCTGCCCCGTCTCTGCCCCCGTCTCTGCCCCCGTCTCTGCCCCCGTCTCTGCCCCCTCTGTCTGCCCCGTCTCTGCCCCCGTCTCTGCCCCCGTCTCTGCCCGCCGTCTCTGCCCCCGTCTCTGCCCTGTCGCTCGGCCCGCGATGGCTCTAATGTGATTGTGAATAATGAGCGCTTGTAATGATGGATCTGCGGCGGCTCTCGGAGGTCTGAGCCGTGACTGGCATAAAGAGCACGGTCCGGTTTAGTGCCCGGAGAAGAACACGGGCACGGCAACAGGCTGCGCTCGTTTGTAACGTTTCCCTACCACGCGACGGACCAATCCCAAAAGGACGAACATCATGCATTTTGTGTATTGTTTCTGTCCTAAACATGCTCGAGGACCTTTACTTTGGCATCTCGTGTTTTAATGCGCCTTCTACATTGAACCGGGCGTTTCCCACATCAGAAATTGAGTTGGAGTTCCATCTACTGCAGAGAGAGTTACAAAGACATGATAAAAAGAATAAAATAACTCTAGCTTCCCTCGACATGTCACTGTAATGTGATCTGAGTCTGGTGATGACTTATGGGCTACTGGCTCTTTAAGAGTGACGTCACAAATCTGGGACATTTCAAACTGGCTGTTTTCTGAGGGTAAGAGGGAGAGGACGTATGAAACAGGAACCATCAAACAAGCGTGAATGAAGCTAAAGATAATTATGAAGCGAAAGAGAGTTCCAAGTATGTTTTTGATGATGGAACTCTGTCGTAACATGGCTAATATGTGAGACCAAGACCACGCTTTACTGCAAATGAATCCCAATGATATGTTATAATGTTATATTGTTTTGTCACGGTTTGTACTACTGCACAAATCCCTCCTGTATTGTATTGGTTTACTTGTCAAATAGAAACAAAATCCCCTTTGTGGGACAATAAGGTTTGACTCGTTTAAACCTGAAAAATCAAGAAATCTTCATAATAACTTTGCGTTCGTAATTTCGACCAAGTGTTAAAATGTGGTGAAGAATTTGCCAGTAACGATGTATAAATACAGCTGGAACTCCTCTGTCTATTTTTAATCCAAGCTGCAGAAAGTATCCAAACTTCAAATTAAAGGAATATATTTCCACGTTTCCCAGGGAACTCAGAGTCTCAAGGGCAAAGCTGATTGGAAATATAAATAAAAACACACGGACCAAAATAAAACCGACGGAAATTATGATAAGGATTCGGTCCGTGTAGATTAATTACATAATAAATGAGGCTTTTTATTTGCCGCTCATATTTCACTCACACACGAACTCTTCCAGCCCTCGAGAAACACATGTATAATTGATTAACATCGAGTCGGAGCTGGAATGTGAAGAAGCACGAGCAGCGGTTCAGATGAGCAAAGACTCGGCCAATCAAATGTGTCCACTATTAGCATAAACTCGTAATAATAAAGGTTCAATATGTCACTTTTCTGCTGTAAAAACATCCACTTTCTGCTTGTTTTTAATGGAGCTGTCCTTCTCTTTTAGCAATAAATACACTTGTAACTTGAATAAATGCTTAATAAACGGATGCCATTCTGTGCAACATCTCCTTGGAGACAAGCAGGTGCAGACAAACCACCAGAAAAGTTGCACGGTGCCCCTTTAAACAATTGTTAGTGGGGGGGTTTTTCGGCCTCGTTACCGTGAAGTAATCGAACATGGACCAGTGTACATTTACAATGCCAGACTAATCAGATAATTGGAGTAATCTGATTCACCAGAACCGGATAATTAGATCTGCTCAATGGCTGGTGTCGACGTGCACATCACATGTCAGATCATCCAAGACCCTGACGTACCCATGTGTCCGGGCAATCAGGGGCTTTCCGAATAACGGCGGCGGTTGGAATCAGTTGTGTGCGTGACGTGTTACGACCAAACTGACTTTAAATCGCTTTTAACCAATTGTTTTCCTTTCTCATTTAATCTCTCAAAGTTGTGTTGATGAACGCATGTCTGAGGAATCTTTTATGTCTCTTTCATAAACGTTTGTCTTTGTCTCTCTGGTCTTCTTCTCGTTGTCTGTGTTTGTTTTTATAAATTCATAAATTTGAAAAAGAAAATATGAAACAAAGAAAATTCCTGTTTTCCCCAACACTGCTCTATACTGACCTTATTTAATTTTTTTTTTTAAATTTTGTATTATTATGTATTATTTTTATTTATATTATTATAATTTTTTAATTATTTGAATTATTTTATTATTATTTATTATTATGTATTATAAGTTATTATTATTAATTAATTATTTATATTAATTATTTATATTATTTATTTATGTATTTATTTATTTATGTATTTATTTATGTATGTATGTATTTTAGTTTGTATTTATTTTATTTTTATTTATTCTTTTTTCATATTTAGATTTTTCTCTGCGGTGACACATCCGGGCTGCAGCAGTGTCACGTCGCCACACATGCACCCGATGCACGCCTTGGCCCAACCACACACCCCTCGCGTCAACACAAACGCTACAAGGTGGTCTCACCTGTGTTTCTGTGGGTTCCCTCGCCTCAGAGAACAGGCGTTTCATGTTTTACTCATTTATTTCCAACGTGTTTGCATGGACGGCTTTGGCAGCGGAAACGGCTTGAGACCTAATTGCACAAGGATAACTTTAGGTACCATTTGATGATGTTGCGCACTTTGAGTAGGTTTTAAAATCTTAACGTAAGGCTGTAATGAACCGTGAGTGTGAACAATGTGTGTGTGTGTGTGTGTGTTGTCAGCTTCTATTGAAATCAGCCCCGTGTTACCCTGAACTAATCCTCACAGCCGCATTATTTGGCGTTATTTCATTCCACACAGAGACAGCAGTCACAACTGTCTCTTCATTATGATGTAAGAAATGCATTAGGGTCTGGAGCCGCGCCACAAACGGCCTCATTCTAATTCAGTCTCTCAGAGGGATTAGACCAATTAGAGCGATCTTTAAAAACAGCAGCGTTAAATAGTCTGTGTCCTTACTGACCCGTTCAAATATGTCTGTAATGTGGGTTTTTTTATCATTCGGTTGTCTTTACGGATTTTGAGTTATTGCGTCGACTGTTATGTAACATGCCTTATTCATTAACAGTTCATTTGGCATTTTATTGTGGAACATTAAACACTATTTGTATTGGTCTTTTTAAGGGCTGGGTATTGCCGAGTACTTCAAGATACGAATACTTGATACTATGCGTGTCCTGATACTTGGATATCCCTTAAAACCGTTAACTAAAATGAGGTTTTGATAAAGTAGAAGAACAAAATCCAGAGAAATGTTGAAGTCACATTCTCCGTTCATCAGGTTCAGAAGTCTTCTTCTTCTGGTA
Source organism: Chaenogobius annularis (assembly GCA_015082035.1). Classification (NCBI taxonomy): domain Eukaryota; kingdom Metazoa; phylum Chordata; class Actinopteri; order Gobiiformes; family Gobiidae; genus Chaenogobius; species Chaenogobius annularis. The sequence goes on along the minus strand of BJKM01000218.1, from coordinate 862,460 downwards.
CTTTTAGTGGCGGTTGCCAGCCGACTGAAAAGGTGCATTTACCGCCACCTACTGTAGTTGTACGTCCAACTTTCTTCTTCTACTTTGGTGTTTTATCCATAAAGTGTTTACATTACCTCACCTACTGTAAGTTGTACGTACCAACTTCTTCTTCTACTTTTGGTGTTTTATCCACAAAGTGTTACATTACGCCACCTACTGTAGTTGTACGTCCAACTTCTTCTTCTACTTTGGTGTTTTATCCATAAAGTGTTACATTACCGTCTCGCACCTACTGTAGTTGTACGTCCAACTTCTTCTTCTACTTTGGTGTTTTATCCATAAAGTGTTACATTACCCCGACCTTACTGTAGTTGTACGTCAACTATTTCTTCTCTTCTTCTTTGGTGTTTTATGGCGGTTTGTACATAAAGTGTTACATTACCGCCACCTACTGTACGTCTTTCAAAGTATGTTTTTTTTTTAAAATGCTATTGCGTAAAACAAAAAGGAAAGAGAAAGAGTCCACGATGCACATCTCTGTATCGACACATCCATGACGAACGTCGATATATTGAGTACAAGCCCGGGTCTTCCGTCTAAGCCAGTGCGGAATGTTTGAATCGTGAATTAAACATTAAAATAACGCCAAAAAAACCAAAGTGAAGTATATAAACATGAGCTCAAAGTCGGAGACCCCATGGTATATGTCTCATTTTATTTTAATCAATATTTTTTACAATCTTTAAAATGTCAGTAACATCCAACTCCAACTTCAGGAGTAACGTGTCCCATGTTTTTAAAGGTTGGTGTCAAATGAGGCGTGATGATCGTCGCTGTCCGAACTCTGCGCTGTGATTGTGAGTATCTCGTATCTCGTGTTGTTTCGTGTCGTAGTACCTAAAGCTGTGATGTCTCAAATTATTTCCATAATTGGGGTTAATTGATGAGGTGAGTTGGCTAATTCTGTGAGAACATGTCTGGCAGTGCCTTACGGAGTCGACTTCCTTTTTAAGTTCAGCACCTGCCGTCGCTCCACGTAAAAAGAGCGGTTTCCTTGGTATCGTAACCGAGTTTGAAATTGTAGCATCGTGACAACAGGTTTATTCATCTCCTTAAATTTGTGCTTAGAGGTTTAAAAAAAGTTAAAGAAAAATATCCAAGACAGTCTTTAAACTTTAAATTGTTGTTGTCCGCTCTGGGTTTTAAAGGACAAACATTGTGCTTTAGTTAATGACCTTTAAACATGCTCTCTCTGACTCCTTGACCTTTGCATTGGTATTTCATTTGTTAAGAATTTAAATTAACGGCGTTCCCTCATCCAGATTTGGTGTCAACATCTTCCATCTACTTGGGAGGACAAGGAATTACAAAGGGGAGATATAAACAAAATGTAAGCGCGCAGTTGTAATGAACGGGATTTGGCGACGGAAACGAGTCTGCAGATGATTTGTGGGATTAAAAAAAGCTCGGAAAAGTTCAAGCGCTCTACCTGTGATGTCACAAAACGGGAAATGTGCATGTTTATTGTGAAGTTCAGAGGGGAGAGGACTTATTAAACCAGGATTCAGCAAAACAAGCTAAAAGCAACACCGGGTAAGTTTGTATTACTAACATAACGGTAACAGAAGGTAATCTTGTTTTGACAGATGAAGAGTGGGAAAGCGTGAGTACATCCCAGTGGAGGACCTCAAACTCACACGTCTGGAGGGAATTTTGCTGGAAAAATGTGCCACGTTTTTTTTTCACAACACCATTTCAGGTGCTCAAGGAAATGCAAACTGTTGGAGAGAGTGTGGCACCAAGAGGCAAACCCACTATCACGTGTTCTGGGACTGTCCTGTCGCTCAAAATACTGGACTGAAGTATACACAATGCACTGCAGGCTGTTTTTGCAGTGCCATTCCTATCAATTTTAGAACTATGCACTCGGGCTCAAAACTCCAGCCATGGACACAAATAAATGGATACCTTTGGAACGTACTTTTGGCGGCAGGACAAAAGGCCATCACAAAGAAACGTTCTTAAAAAAAACATTAAATATGCATTTTTTGTTTATTTTGTATTTTATATGCCCCCCTCTGGTCTAGTTATGTTGTGTTATGTTGTGTTTAATCTTTGGGGGAAAAAAGAGAGTCAAAAATAATTAAAAAAAGAAAGAAAAAAAAAAAAAGGGAAGAATATTACAGAAACAACAAAAAGAGTTAATTTTCCATAATTGTGTTTTTATTGAATAAATAAAAAGCAGCTCTCACCGTCAGTACAACACAAGGTCTCCAGTGTTTAATACGCCGGCGTTTCCCAGTCGATTTGTTGTGTGCAAACATGCGACCCCCGCCACAATAACGGGACACATCAGGATCCATACGTCCCTCTGCGAGAGCGCAACCCGTGTTTAATGACGGGCGTCGACTTGGAGCGACGGCGAGGAGGAGGAAACGACACACTGTGGTTTGATTTGCAGACGTGAGGGCAGGAGCTGAAGAGGCTGCTCCGGGCCCGGCCAGGATTTAAGGCCCATAGATTCTCCTCAGCACAGACACGGCGACGTCAGCCCACACGGATCAATCTGCGCAAAGGGGGGAACGGGCGCGCACGGCTGACGCGTGAACCCTCAAATTCGTACTTAGTCTGCTGGTTCTGGTTTTTGTTCAAGCGGAAGAACCTTCTTTTAAAACCGTGAAAGAATGAAGTGTGAAACGTGGAATATGATGCGTCATTATGGCAGTGAGAACAACAGTGGGAATGTACAAGGAGAAACACATGAAGCCATTAGGCAACGTGACCGGCATGCTAGTAGAGTCAGGTGAACACAGATTGAGCGCATTAATGCTCAGAAGAACCCAGTGACGGTTCGGGGAGTTTAAAACGGCGCAGGAGACTTTCGGTTTATTTTTGGGGTCATTTCTCAGTGCTCGGAGCAAGATGACCTCGTAAACAAGTGTGAATGACGCAAACTGCAACTCCCAAGTATGTTTCTGATGATTTAACAACATTATGACATGATTAAAGGTCATTTTTTTGCATGCTACTTTATCCCCTTTACAACATATACAAGTAATAGCGTTCGTACTCCTGGAACTTTTCCGCATTTTGTCACGTCGCGACCACAAACTAAACGGTTGGCATTTTTTTGTTGAAAGAGCAACACAAAAAGGAAGTGAAAGGAAAGGAAAATTATACATGGTTTCCAGATTTCCCGGTCTGAAAAGTGCGGTGTACAAAAGTACGCAGTTCCCGGAGTCAATACTTTCTGAAAACGCCTTTGTCTGCGATTACAGCTGCCGGTCTTTTGGGGCTTTCGTCTCCCACAGACTGACATTCTTGCCCTTTCTTCTTTGCCAAACAGCTCAAGCTCAGTCGGAGTTGATGGAGAGCGTTTGTGAGCAACAGTTTTCAGATCTTGCCCAAGGTTTTCAATTGGTTTGATCTGGACTTTGACCGGGCCATTCCAACACATGAATACGTTTTGTTTTACCCGACACCTCTGAATCAACCTCACTTACGGCGAGAAACGCACTCCGGCGACGGCAGACGTTTGGCACGCTGAGCCCAAACCCAGGACCGGCAAATCCTGTCAAACTAAAAGCGTGTTTTTTAGCTGCAATACCACCAGTGTCATCTGTACGCCCAAGTGTCCTTTTGGGGGGGTCGCTTATATTGGTAAAAGTACGAGGCCTCGAAAGAAACGATCACAAAAGCCCCGTCGCATTACATTTCGCACCAGCGCAGCACAACGTGAGCACCTTTCTGGGAATTGAACGAATAAAACAATCGAGCCGAGGCCGTGAATGTGGATTTGCACTTTGGACACCTTAAGCCCCGAAGACTTAATGAAGACTTAATGAAGACTTTGACTTGAGACCAGTGGCGGCTGGTGATGCACAATATAGGGGGGGCTATTTGACGTTACCGCGTTTTGGGTTTTTTAAATGTCCAAAAGTGGATATTCTACGTTGGCTGTAGAAACACACATTTTAAATCCACATTTACAACTGAATTAATGAAGTAAACAAACTTTATTTCCACTTTTGGTAATGGAAATACTATGGCTTAGAGGCAGATACAGATTCCATTTTACACTTTATAAAACTCAATCACACTGTACTTCATAGTGCATAGCAGCAATTACTACATTACTACATCAAGAGACAATAAAAAACACAAAGAATTGTCGGTGCCCGTTTCATAAAACAAAAAGATCAGCTTCGAAGTGGCATTAGTTACCCTGAACTACATCTGTATCATATTTTACACTTTTATATGTAATCATCACAGACACTGCTGTGGGAAGTTGTTCTTAAAGACAATGTCATTCTAGCAATTCTTTCATGGGTTTTCTAATAACCAAGCATCTATTTATGAACAGAAGTTCAGCGATGCTTTCGAGCGTTGGCGTTATCCAGCGCTCCAGTTTGGGGTGTTTGGCAGTCAAGTAACGGACATGTCTCATCGGCTCGGACGTGGATGAGAAATAGCCGCTTTAGGAGGCGTCGCCCCATCGCCCACCAATGGACCAGCGCACTGCTTTAGACCTTTTTGTGAACCGTGCCAGCGTTGGCATCAAAACTTCAGTGTTTGCGTTCTGTTTCAGTAATGTGACCACCAAACATTTTTTCCATTTACGTTGTATTTGAATTAAGCGTTGGCCAACGTTCTCTATCTCTCTCTCCTTCAGATTCCATCAAACATACATACGCACATATTCATTATGTTTAAACTGCTGCAAGTATTATAATATACGATGAAAAGGTATCGGACTTTTTTCAGCAGTCCTTCTCTTTCCATTTCCGATAGTTGGTTGAAATGGCTCCTGAGATGTCAGCACCTCGGGAACCTTTGTTTATCCTAGCCTGACTTTAAACTTCTCCCAACTTCACCCCTGACCTGTCCGGTGCGTTTCTTGACTTCATAAAGCTGCTTGTCCTCAACATTCTCTGAGCAAACTCCACTCCTGTGGCCTTCACAGAACAACTGTGAGACCGGACCACACACACAGAGGGACTTTATCGAACCATTGGAACATCAGGAAACTTCTGACAACACTCAGGGAGAAGGGGCCGAATACTTTTATGTTCTATTATGTTTTAAATGGGTAAATCTCTCTCAAACCCTTTGGTACTTCCCTTTGTGGGAGTGGTGTCTCTAAAAGCCTTTTTTGGCTTCTTCCACTGTATTATTTGTTATCGTCGTGTCTTTTCTGCGGCAAAGAATAAAACACGCATTCATTAATAGTTACATGACATTTTCCCTCAACATTACACGCTTGCATTTTATATTCTTGGATTTGCACACTTCTTGGCCATTATTCAGTCCTCGCATAGAACAAAACACAACCAAACCTCAGCGTCAGACTGTTTTCATTTGTAAATATTGCAAAGTGCAGCTCTCCCTCTGGTCTTTTGGCAATAATTCACATCGTTGTCCTGGCGATTCGCTGTCAAGGTCCGTGCAGGAAAGAACAGCGAGACATTGGGAAAGAAAGGATTGTGGGTTGTTTTTTTTGTAACAAGCGCATTCATTCAGTCGCGAGTCGGTGGCATTCTGTCGTCGTTTGTGGTTCCAAGAGAAAAAGCTGTAAGTGGCTCGCTGTACTTGAACCGGAGGGTCTGACCCACCGAGACCCCAAAAAGCGCAGGGCTGGCGCTAGACTGTTGCTAATGAGTGCTACAAGCCCAAGACCGGGAGCAGGTTTCGAGACCGTGGCATCGTCGCGTTTGTTTATTTGACATGAACGTGATCGCATGAAACGCAACGACGGTAAAGTGCGCCTGCGCCTTCATTTCTTTAAATATCTCAAAGCTAATGTTTCGCTTTCCGCCTTTTAATGTCACGGTAACGAACAACGGACATGTGATTTATTGGAGGCGTGTCTTTTTCGCTTAGTAATGAACTACAACTTACAGTACATCATTATGATACGTGTCGTTCAGAGTAAGCCGCAATATTGATCTGAAACGGCTCGGTCGTAGAAACAGGCCCGCTGACTTCCTGTTCAAGCCCCGCCTCTTCACGGTCGTCAATTGTAACGAGCAGCGGATTGTCATTTACATGCTTCTTTATTTATTCGTTTTAATTTTAGCATCCTTCATGTGTCCGTTAGAGACTTAAGTTTTCAAATCATCACAACCACATGTAAGTATAAGGATGTGGGCGGGGATAGGGGGTAGGTACAATGCAATGAGTCAAACGCGCAGGAATCCGTCAACAAACTCTTGAGCACGTTAATGATGAGACACGGTTAAAAAAGTTCGTTACAGTCGATTTCGTTTTAATCATCTTCTTCTTCTTCCCTTCAGAGTTCTTAAATGAATGAAAGTTGGATGAGAATTCCGTGGCGTTTCACCCAAAAACGCAGAGGTGAAGCGGGGAGAGAGCGCGCTTCCAAACCCACGCGCCGCCTCCGTGTGAGCGGCGTTTACATATCTCCCCTAAACCACAAACGCAGATGAAAGCGCCGGAACGTGAGCTCATGTTAATGTGCAAACACAAACATGGAGAAATGCACTGCACCGCAAAGGCCAATTCGGAACATTAACCTCGAAGCCCCTGCGTGGCTTAAGGATGCATGTTTTTAAGTCATGCTTTTATATTTTCCGTCTGTTTGTCTTGCTCCGTCATCCATGGAGATGTTGTTGCTTTTGCACTGACTATTCAACAGTCTGGTATTAACATGATTTGTATGCATTTATTCACTTGTATTGATGAAAATACCTTGAAAAGCCGGGTCTCGGTCTTTCCACACGCTTAGATCATGTCTCAGGTCTTTCCACACGCTTAGATCATGTCTCAGGTCTTCCACACGCTTAGATCATGTCTCAGGTCTTACCACACGCTTAGATCATGTCTCAGGTCTTACCAGCACGCTTAGATCATGTCTCAGGTCTTACCACACGCCTTAGATCATGTTCTCGGGTCTTACCACACGCTTAGATCATGTCTCGGTCTTACCACCACGCTTTAGAATCATGTCTCGGGTCTTTCCCACGCTTAGATCATTCGGTCTTCCAGCTTAGTCATGTCTCGGGTCTTTCCACACGCTTAAGATCATGTCTCCGGTCTTTCCACACGCTTAGATCATGTCTCAGGTTCTTTCCACACGCTTAGATCATGTCTCAGGTCTTATCGCACGCTTAGATCATGTTCTCAGTCTTACCGCACGCTTAGATCGGTTCTCGGGTCTTTTCCACACGCTTAGATCATGTCTCAGGTCTTTCCACACGCTTAGATCATGTCTCCGGGTCTTTCCACACGCTTAGATCATGTGTCTCAGGTCTTTCCACACGCTTAGATCATGTTCATCGGGTCTTTCCACACGCTTAGACCAACACAGTTTCACACTCAGAATCTTAGCCGCCGTTAGCTTCTCGTAGCTTCTCCTAGCTTCTCTACCAGTGATGTTTTGTGAACAAATGCTCACTAAAACAGACTTAGAGGCACAAACGGTTTCGTCTGCGCTTGTTCATCCCGTTCACTTCGCAGCAGGTCAGTCTGAGCCGGATGTGGAGCCCGACTTCAGAACGCCGTCGTGCCGTGGAATAATCCCGAGCGCTCCGTCCATCACTCTCTGTCAATTATCCCGTAGCTCTTATTCAACAAATCCTGCTTCAGCTGCTTCTCCTGGAGCTGGAACGTCGCCGTGATGGAGCGGATTTACGGCGTCTCCACTTTCCGAAGCTAACGTCAAAAACGATTTATGCTGGCAGAGATGGCCCAATAGGTTAAGCATCAACATATTCCACTGATATTTAGATCCGTTTTGATTTTCAGGTTCCGGTCTTAAATCTCTCTCTAAGTGTTATTAGACATTTATAAATATAATTCGTCTTTATTAAACTTTTATTATGTAAAACACTGCACTTTATCGTCCGAAACAGTTTTTTTTAGTCATGTCAAATCTTATATTTGGGTAAAAATGGTGAAAATTGGCCCAAAAATATGCCATCTGCCGTGAAAATAATATCTATAAATATCGAATAAAAGCCACATTTTTTGGCCCAGACGTTACAACTGGTCTGATGTTTACCCTGGATGCCCTTCCTTACCCAGCCACAAAAACATGTTCAGCTTGGTTACTATACTGTTCTCGTAAAACATATAAATATATATGAACACGTGACAGACAGTGAAGGACCAAACACGGCAATATCCAGAATTCAAGTGTCGTATTTGTATATGGGAGTTTTCTGCAGCGCTGTGTACGAGAAGACACGCTGCTGTTCCATCTTGAACACGGGATGAGAGCGGAGATGTTCATGAATCGATGCTCTGCGTTTGAATTATTAAAGCTGCTCCGCGTCAAAGCCTGATTGGTCAGAATACTGCTCTTGTTGTTCCTCAAGAAGAGAAGGACAGTGAACGAGGAAAACGCAACTTTCGCTTATGTACGTTACAGGTACGAGATGATTTGCTTGGGCTTTGAAGGTAAAAATAGTGTTCTTACTGTGAGCGGACTTGCCTCTCCACAGATCTGACCAGGTATTGAGACGTCAGACAATTTTTAATGAGATAAAAAAAGACCTTCATCTTCGCAGTGAAAGAGGAAAAAAGAGTGTTCCAGGATTTGGTGCTCCAGAAGAACGAGCATTGAATGGTAAATTTGCTGCAAACGCTGTACGATCCACAAGAACGTCGTCTCCTTGTGACTGCGTCGGATCTTTGTGTCGTTCTGCTTCTCTCCACTCAGCTTCTGGACAATGAGCTTTCTCGGTGAAGGCCGTGACGCAGTGGAACGTTCTGCCCGACTCTGTGAGGACGTGCGCCACAAACCAAAGCTTTGAAACAGAACTGAAAAGGCATCTCAAAATCGCCCAGAGATGTAACCGGCTGTGTGTGTGTGTGTGTGTGTGAAAGAGTGTAGATGGTACTGCATGTGTAAATGTTTTCCCTGCAGATGTAGCTAACTCTGGTACCATGCAGCGAATGGCAACATGTATGTTCTAATTGTACATGGTCCGAACTTTAAAATAAATACAAGAAATAATGAAATCCTTTGAACAATACAAAAATCAGGTTTTGAAGTCGTTTTTTTGTTGTGTTGTGTTGTGTTAACATACATTACATTTAATTTCAAGCCCACAAACATCTGAAGCCAGGATCTTCGGATCAAGTCTTTGTTTTGTTTCACATTTTGTCCGTGTTTACAGAACAATTCCTCAAACTCGGCTCAAACAAAGAAACTAACACGCTGTATTTACGCAGGGAAACGAAAACATGACTCTTTACTCTTCACCCAAATAAAACGCTTGGAACAAACTTGTTTTTGCCAATAAACTTTTCTTTTCCGTTGAACTCTTTCTGTCTGTTTTTGGGTTATTCACATCTTTGGTCTTTCAGAACACTGGATTATGAGATTGTCTTGGAAACAGAGCTTTAAACCCTAAACGCCCTGCTCTCCAGGACGTCCCGCGGGTCCTGCTCCTTCATCTCAGCGTCAGTGGACCTCACGTCTCTCAAATCCTCTCGGGACCCGGCGTTGCTCCGTGTCACGCGTTTGTCTCCGCCCCCTCCGACGCCGCTCAAAGACGAGCCGCCGGGCAAAGAGAACAAAGTGAATCTCAAATGTACGAGGTGTCCCCGAAGCAGCCGACCGTCGCGGCCGCTCCCTGTCCCTCCGGGGACTCGAACCAGGCGCTTTTGTTTAGGCAGGCGCGGTTTGGAGAAATGTACGGCATCATTTCTGCCGGCGCTATAGCAACGAAGGCTTTTTTAAAACATTTTATATCAGAACATTAATCGTAAAAGCAGCTTTGACTATGATAACGCACTTTTCTCAGCACTTGCAACGACGTTTAACTGCGAGCAATGTCCATTCATCCCTTTTGGTGGCGCTAAAAACAAAATATTAAATAGAAATTTGTCATTTTTGTTCTTTTTTTTTTTAACACGGTTTGGACAAATATACACAATTCCCTTTTACAATTTCCTTAAATGACCTGCGATGTCAACAACAGCTATTTTCTATAATTAGAGGTCAACAAAGGGAAAATATTCAAATCAATGTTTTGCGGATATTCTTAATTGAGTATAGTCTGTAAAATGACCTCAAAAACTGTATTATTCTGATTATATTTCTGGTTAATTGTGTCGTCCATTCGCGTTGTGTGTTTTTACTCGAACAACAACCAAGGCAATTACAGGCACATTTTTGCCAATTCCAGATGCATTGTTGAAATATAATCTGAATATTGTTATTAAAATAAACCCCCCCCCTCAAAAAATAAGACCCCATTTGCAAGTCCTGCCCAGAGCGGCGCTGGTCCTGCGTCAGGAGCCGAGACGGAGGAGTGGAAGAGGATGAGTGTCGGTGGAAAATAATGATCCCAATTAAGTGTGAATAAAGCAGAAAGAGTGGGACAGCTGCGTGTGCGAGCGGAGGGACCAGAACCACGGAGGATTTACCATTTACAAAACCCCACGCACCAAATATGTCGCTGGAATTTGAATTTTCTGGCATCATTTTGCATTTTTTATGATAACAAATTGTTCCATACTTAATGTTGTTGTGGCCCTTCAAATATGCAATGTTTTTCTGCAAAATGAGGCTGTAACTTGTGGCGTGAAAGACAAAAGGACCCTTCTCACTTGGCTCATTTGGCTCATTTGGCTCATTTGGCTCATGGCTTCAAGTATGGCTCACGACCTATACTTGAAGCTGATTGGCCGTCACAGCAGCGGCGCGAAGTTTGTTTCGACAAAATGGTCGGTATTTCAGCTAAAAGAGGTTTAAGTTCCTCCATCGGCGTGGTCAGTTCTGGTTCACCTTTGGCTCCGCCCCAAACCGCAAGGCTGCTCTGCGATAGGCCGATCGGTCAGATGGCTTCTCCCCGTCAAACGTGAACTACAAACGCTTAAATGCACCGCGTCATTTTTCTGGTTTTAGGCTGCGGTTCGATCAAACTCGAGTTCCGACACCTGCAGGTACCGGTCCATTTGGTTCCAAACGCGTCTGAAAGCCCCCTCAGGACCACCGACTGTGTGACATTTAACTTCTCTTCCAATCAATCAATCACGTGTGTTTTTAATGCTCAAAAATACAAAACATACTGTACATTCTACCGCGAGCGCTGCCATTTCTCCACAGATCCGACCCGTCTCGTGACCTGGTGGTGTCGCCCGCTTGTCTCCATGGAAACACAGTGTAAACATTGCAGGTATTTCATGGCGGCGCGCAGGAAGCGGACTCTCCATCCAGACACAACGCACCTCTAAAACCGTAAAGCGCTTCAAATAGCACCAATTATCCATAATCGCTGCGGCTCAAAGTACTTCAAATTATGACTAATAACTAGATTCAAATATTTTATGGCTGAGAATCTGTTGGGCGCAAACATGTCTTTATGCTGCTCTTCCACACGTTACGGTAAATGAACGTTATTCTGTCATCGGGGCCGTTCAGCCATCGCCGCAATCTTCTGAAAGTGGTCCATTTGGGGGGGGGGGGGGGGGACAGATAGTTCTCCCCCAGATAGTAAATGCCTGAGTTTGAGAGAAATATGACAGTTTTATGAGATTTTTAAAGCCTATTACTATTAAAACTGACGGTACAGGGCATTTTCACTGTAGATTTCTTAGATACTTTTTGCTTCGCTTAATCGCCACAAATGACAAAAAAAAAAAAAGCATCTTTAAGAAACCCGTCTCTCAATATTACGGTTAAAATATTCTTTCTTTGTTAAATCCTGGAAAAATACTGAGTTGCAGTCATGTGGGCCTGTTTTTGACCGGTTTGGTTTCGATCTGCGGCTCAAGTCTGAGAACTGGGAAAACAAACATGTTCGCTGTCTAAAAATCCTTTGTAGTTTTTCTAAAGGATTCAAAGGATTTTTCAGACAGCGCACAATTCCTGTTTGTTTTTATCGCGTATTCATTTTATCTTTTGCATTTTTTTTTTTTATAGCAATGGCTTCTTGGAAAATAAATATGACTTAAATGCCCCCTACAGGTCGGACGACTCATTGAGCATTTTTTATTTAGGTTTATGATTTCACTCCTGTTTGTAATTGATGACATCACACTAGGAAATTACCCAGCAAACACTGGGCCAAAACTCATCTAATGTCACAATGTTTATTTATTTGACTTTATTTAGTTGATTTAAGTTTAGAGAGTACAAAAAGTAGTTTATTTTTGTGTAATATCTGCATAAACTTTGACTGGAATGAGTGTCCCAGTGTAATGTCTTCATTTTCTACAGATTTTTCCACGTTTTCTCCCACAAATACCTGCTCGATTGGTGTAAAACTATCATTTATATGTACAACAGGTATAACACACTACATAAAGTCAAAATTAGAGCTCCGTACGAACCTGTCACACCGCACTTTAAGCGAACATGCTTGAATAACTCCAGACAACTTGGAGTGGGTTAATGAGAAGGGAAAGCAATCAGAACAGGGTTAAAAACGCTGTCTCATTATGGCCTACATGTTCTCAGTGTTCCTCCGCGTCTAATTGCCATTTTTGTAAAACGTTGCCTGAATAAACATCTCAGCGGAAGCCCACCCACCCCCCCCCTGACACTAATCGCCCTCCGAGTCGCTCACATCGAAACTCGTGTCGGTTTACTCCAAACTTGCATCCCTCTTATAACAGTGTTCAAACTGCAGGGGGTGACGTTCATTTACTCCCCCAGCGGCCCGGGGGGGGGGGAGCTCTCAGACACACTTTCTGTCCATTAGGGGCCGAGGGGCCGAGGGGCAGATGGAGCAGAGGTGCCGTTGTTAGGACCAGGCGCTGATGGATTGAAACAAAGCCGCTTTCATCTTTCCGTGTCGTTAGCGGGGTCTCCTTAACGCGGTTCAAGCTCTGCAGCTGCTGCCCCCGGTGGACACTCCGGACACAACATGGCGTTCGTAACAGGTCGCATCATCCTCAACCTAAAAGAAGACGCTCCTCCAGCTCATGCGGTCCAGAACCGCGAGTGCTTCAGGAAACAGCTGTATTTTACAAGATCAGGCTCAATTGGAAACACAAATTACAGAAAGTAAAGAGGGGGGTCTGGACCTTTACGCTGTAACATTCCACTGAGACCGCTGTCCAGACGAAAGCCAGGATCACACAAGGGACAAATCAGAGTCTCAGAACACTTTCTTGGCTCCAGATGTTTCCAGGCTGGTCTTACAAAACGAATGAGGTGTGGGCCGAGCTGTGTGGACAAGAGGGTCCGTCCTCTGTATTGTGTGGACTTCTATGCAGTTTTCCAACTCATTATTAGATCTAACAGTTTGTATAATTAAAGGAGACCTGTGCAACATGGACTTACAGGAGCTTTTAGCCACAAGTGCTCCTCCTCGTCATTAAACCCAAACTCAAAGTTGCGTTCAGAGTGATTCGCGCATGTCTGAGTAGTCTCTCTTCTCCTCCATCGCTCAGTCAAGTCCAGGTCCTCCCCCGTGCCATGCCCACTTCTCTTATTTCCTTAAACGGCGGCGCACGTCGGGTTTGGGCAGCGTCGCGGAGCCATTTCGGCACAACTCGTGAACCGCAGCTGGATGCGACGTAACGGGGCGGTTCTGAAGATGAGCATGAGCTTTGCAGCTAAAACCGGCACATTCACAGACATGTTCATTAATGTGCACGGCCCTTGTTCAGATAAATACATAAATATATAAGTAGTCTAGTCGGGGGGCCAGGACTCCCCTGTAATCGGAATCTCGGTGGGACTTTCCTGGTTAAATAAAGATTAAACAAATTCCTGTGCGTCGTGGCTATTTTTGTCTTTGGTGTCACTTCTGATTACGACACAGATCGCACTGACGGCCGTATTGATGAAATGAATATTCATGCCTTAACATCGCCCCCTGTGTGTGTCTGCGTGTAGTGCAGTCACAGTGGAAAAATCGAGTGACCAGAGCATGTTTTTCTTTTTCACCATCGTCTGACGAATGGAACCAGTTGGACCATCGTTTTTGAAACCCGCACCCGAATTTAACCAAAGTTTTGCATGTAAATAGTTGAAATCCAACCCAAACGTAGCTTTTATTACGGAGACAAGCAGGTGACACCACTACGCCAGGGTCTCAGTGTTGAGGGCGAGGACTGGGACCATGAGACCGTGAGCGATGTGAGAATGTCATGGCAGCTCCTTCTGCTGAAACGCTGGGTTTAACCTCTTGACCTGGACATTCGAACACATTCAAATGAAAAATACGTTCATATTCAAAAGTGTTTCATGAAATTAAGGTTCGCTTTAGGAGGAAACGTGTCGTGAAAGCTTCTGGGGAGTGAGGTCCATCATTGAGATTCAGCTCTGAGGCGTCGTATTGACTTTGACAGAAGCGCTCTCTCTCTCTCTCGCTCTCTCTCTCTCCGAGTCCACGCCTCCCACTGACTCACCTCGTGTTGGCTTCCCCGCAACATTCAATAACAATTACATTTACTTTGTCCATCTTTCAACACGGACTGCAAATCTGACCCGACAACGGTTTTGGCACGTCCTTCTTGCCCGTCTGGACTCTGACCGTTACACTTGTGTTTACCAGCCGGGCGTAAACGGCATTTCAGATTCAAAACAAAGGTGGAATCCAAGCAGTATTTGACAGAAATGTTCTTATAGTACATTTCACATCCTTTAGACCGTTTCTGTGGGATTTCATTAGCAAACAGCTTCAACATTAAATCCATGATATTGAAGTATATATAAAACCACTACGCTTGCTCTTCAACACCCTTTAATCGAGCTAGAGCGTTGTTGTCGTCGTTGGCGTTCCCAAATGCTAACGTTAAACGGCTATAGTGATCGTTGCGTCGGTATTTAAAACATTAGTCTGGTCTTCCTGGCTCAGATCGCGTGAATTCCTAGTTGTAGCAACGTTCAGCTCAAAAGTAGAAGTAGAAGTCTGGAGTAGAAGTCGGGCAGCAGCGTTTGACCCGAGTTCTAAGGTTCTTTTCCAGACGAGTGCGAGCGTTCCGTGTGCATTTTTTGGCTTTTCCCGACGAATTCCCGAGAAACTCAGCAGTCGCGCTTAAATATCATGAAATACAAAAACACTGTCCAGATGACCGTCTTTGAAAGGTTCCTGTACAATGGCTCCCTCCTGGACGAACGAGGGATTACACCATTTGAAAAAATACATATATTGTTTGTCGTGACATTGTTTCTTTGTATGTTCGCTGTGTTGATTATGTTGTTGTTTTGTTGTGTGTAGTGCTCTCATGTCATGTTCTATGTTTTTTGTTTTTAAATTCTACAAATTTAGGGATAAAAGAAATGGAAAATAAAGACAAATAAATTATGGAAGCCTTACAATGTACTCTTTTGTGTTAAAATAATATATATATGTATACAGTACATAGTGCAACTTTAAAATGTGCTCTGTGAACTGAATGTGACAGATTTTTTGGCAATACAAATATCAATACAGGGATCCGATTGCGATACTTGATAAAAACAACACTGAGTCATGAATTGCCGTGTTATAAACTTACACTACATATGATTCCATGTCCTCTTCAGCAAACCCTCAATATGTGGAGGACATGGTTTCAAAAAACATGACACAATTTCATATTAAACCAAAGAAATAAGTGTAAAACGTGTGTAAACGTGTTAATATCCTTCCTTTGTGCGTCTCTGTCCTTAAAGTCTGACTCAGTCGAGCTCAGAGTCAGGCTGATGGACGCGTGTTGCCGTGGCAACGCCGTCTCACCGTTGTCCTCGACGACTGCCCTGTCCGTCACGGGGCCTTTCTACGCGGAGTCGGCGTCCAGGGAGCATTCTCCCCCATCGCGTCCGGTTCAGTGATGATGTCATAACCACAGTCATGCTCATAAATACTTTGTCTACGTCAGGTCCAATTCAGGTACAGCCTCCGTCACTATTATGGGGTTCTGGCTCCAGGGTTTCATGATCATATTATTCAACTTCAAAGTTCAAGTGTCAGAGACGATACATTTAGGTGACCTTCTTGACATGTTCCACCTGCTTTATGTGAGCCAAAAGACAAAGCATCTTCACTGTGAAAATGATGGTTTTTTCCCTTAAAATTCAAGTTCCTTTGAGGCAGTGTAAATTCTGACGCCTCAGACCAATACTTCGAGATAAATAACGACTTTGCTGGACGCCGAATTACCAGATGGCTGTCAGAATGTCGCGGAAAACATGGTCCAAATGACAATCTTTGAAACTTGTTCAACTTTTATAAGTCTAGGTTTGGAAATTGCCTAAACAAATCAATGTTGTCGAAAAACATCGGCGCGTCCACTCGTATGGAAACAGTTTGCGCCCCGCCCTGTCTATGTCTGTATATTCATCAGGAGTTTCAGACAAACGTACTGTTCACGTGGAAGAAATTGTACTTTTTATAACGTTTTTTTAGACAGCATACTACTATACCGCCATTAAAAGTAACAGAAGAAGAAGAGTAAGTCTGACAAAAGCTTTATGTTGACAATATCACATGGTCCAAACGTTCAAATACATGCTACCTCCAAGCAGTCCATTTTCAACTCTCTACATCTGACCTCTGCTCGACCCACTCTCACCTTTGACCCATCCATGTCGTCTCATCCCCTTGTACGCTCCTCCCATCCCTTACATTCACCCTCGCGCGCCGACAGCCCCCCCGTCTCGACTCCCCCCCGGCCGCGGCAGCAGACTTTGCTCTTGAAGGCAGCCGAGCGACGCCATTCATCGGGAGCCAGAAGTTGTGCCCGTGAACGCGCTCTGGTAGAAAAGTGCTTTGAGCGTTATCGGCGGCAGATAACGCATTACAGATCTGGGCTTTGGAGAATCACATCTCCATCTCCGCCGCCGCCCTGCCAGCTGGAAGCCAAACCAACGAGACCATTTTCTTGGACCGAAAACTAAAGAGCTGACGGAGTAATGTCGGCGAGGCTGCGGCGGCGACATTATGCGTCTAAAGGCATTGAAGAGGCGTGTTGTTTCATCATTTAGACACATTTGGGGAGGGGGACATAAAGGCGGGCAGTGTTTTAGCATTAGCGCCATTATTGAGCATTATCCGTGGGGGAAAATTAGAGTTCGCAGTTGGAGTGTTGGAGAATAAATGTAGAAGGATGTGCAAATGTAGCTCCGCAGTAAGAAAAGCGGGTCGGCGTAAAAGCCTAAAAACGATGCCTTGAAAAGCAGTAATAATATTGTCCATTCAGATGTGCACAATGTGACATTTCTGGTGGAGGGTCTCTGTGGGGATGCTTTTCCGTCGCCTTGAATGATCCACAGCATGCACTCAACGCTTATGTTGCAGTTATTCAATTACGAGTGTTTTTATTGCTCAAAAATGCCTTCAAAATTGCCATTCAGTGTGAGCATGTCCACAAATCTGCTCTGTAACTGGGCCTGCTGGTCTCACCTGCTACATATATATCAATAAGTAAAGTAGATCTAATAAAAATAAATAAATGAATAAAATGAAATAAATAAAACAGTGCAGGGCCCTTCTGAGAGGGATTGGTGACACTGTAAAAGAACAGTTCACATGGAAGTATCTTCAGATGAGAGATTGTTTGAAGGTAAAATTGAGATAAATCTGGCGCGGACGTTCTGCCATAGCCCCATTACTCAGTTAAAGGTTCAGACTGGTCAAACTATATGGAAGAAGAGATGTCAGTTTTACTTCTGAAGATGTCACATGGGACTTAATTCTTGCAAATAATAATGGGGGGTTTGTCGGAGAAGCCCGGGGTGAATTTCTTCAAAAATCCATCCATAAAATAGGTGTTAACAGAAATGATTCATGTTGGAAATGTCAAAATACCACGGGGACTTTGATACATGCTCTCTGGGACTGCCCTTGGGTCCCTCAAATATGGAGGAACGTGTCGGACATCAATTACTGGACTCGCCTTTGCACGGCTAATTTTGAAGATGGACAAAGACGTGTGCAGACGTTTACTTTTGTCTACGTGTCTGCTCAGATGTCTAAAGACGGAAGTGTTTCCGTGTTCACCGATTACGTTTTCTGTCGATGTCTTGATTTCTTTAAGTACCAACATTTGCGTTAGTGTGTTGTTCTTCTGTTGTAAAAGAACAGAGCCGGTACGGAACTATAATATTGAGCAGGTAATTGATCTCTTTTATGCATCCAACACAAGTCGACTGCACACCGAGCCGCTGCAGAGCTGTGGTTTCATCGATCTCGCCAGACGTGATGGTGTTTTTATGACTTTATTTTATGCCTCCATAAGCGTGAGGGTAAGAAATACACTTATGGCGGCTCTATGCTGATACAAGCAGAACAGTTTAATAGTGCGGGACATTTGTTAGTTTTAGCGCATTGATTAGCCACACGGTGTGTTCGAATGCGAGGGAAAGATGAGATGAGTCAATACACAAATAATTACATTTACATTACCACTCCAGTTTATAACTCACATTGATAAATGCCAAAATATCTATACTTGCTGTGCTGAAGCCAATAAAAATATGTCATTGGCTACATCTTCAACCTCAATTCAAGTATAGACTGTAAATCAATAATTGAGTCATTCTTTTACAATTATACCATGTTACATCCATAAGGCTAATATTTTAACATTTTATTGATTTGTGCGGTCCTTGTGTGACTCTCTATTGTACGGGAGAATTGGGTGACATGAGGGTCTGGCGTTGTGCTGTGGGGTCGTAGTATTGGAGCTGCTCACGTGCTAACCTCTGGGGGCAGTAGTGAACACAACGCAGCAATGGCAGCTCAAAAACAAAAAAACAAACACTTTTCTCCCATTGTTTTCGTGGCTCTTTTCCAACAAATGTGATCTAAACACTGCCATGGGTGCCTCCATGTTTGTTTGTCTTGTTGTTTGTCTTGTTGCACTGTCGTTTTGCCCAATTCTCTAACTTACTTTGAGCGGCCTCTTGTTGTTATTTAAGAGAACACAGACCTGACATTGGAAAGGGTTGGAAGTACAAGTGCAGTGACGACTACTAAATGGTGGAACACATACAAGATCGTTTTATGCACGGAGATTTTGCACAAAAGCAGACAATACCTTGACCTCACCTTGATCTTAGTGAGTTGTTGTTGGTTTGCTGTAGTTGCAGAACGAATTGGCCAAAAAACAATACTTTTCAATCAAACAGCTCTTGACAAATAGTTCATACAGGCTAATGCAGCTATTTCCATCTTTAAACGTTTGGCCGCTCTTACCATTACCACCTACTTTGCACTGAATTGCATCTAACGGAACAATGTAGACCTCTAAAAGCCCTTTTCCAACCAGAGCGTGTCCATAAGTAAAAGGGGACTCCCGGAGGTCTAAGGTTAATGTTAAACCTCTCGAACGACCTCATCATGAGTGAATACATGAGATGAACTTTGGCCCTGACAGGTCGCCGTAGCGCCTGGATGCAGCGTGGGAGGCTAATCGGGCTCATTAGCATTCAGTGACAGGCGCATCTGGAGACAGAAGCTCAGGGTCAGGAACAGGGACGCTCCACACACAAGAGGCGGCCCATGTGGTTTCATGCTGTCCAGCGCCTTTGTGCAGACGACGCAAACTAGTTCCTTCAATTCAGCGCCAATTCCTGTATTTTAACCATTTTAAAATACTCCTACCTACTACCAGCTCACCAAACTAAGAGTCATAATTACAAAAACATGAGGAAAAGATCTGTTGTATGCACTTGCTACAATACTCCAATCAAAACCTCTGCAGTAATAGCTCACCAGTAAACCACAACAAGGGTTACAGAGCTATGTGTCTGTAGTTGCACCACAGGGGACTGTCCTCTGTCCTTTACTCTGTGCCTTCTGCATTGAGTCTTGAGTCTTCTGAGAAATCTGCGGTGGTTGGATCATGAATGCATCACTGGAGTAAAAGGTTTATTTGATTGAAAGTCAGAGCAATTGTATTTTAAATGTAACATATTATGCATTATTGTGGCTTTAATTTTCTTTTACGTGGCATTATTATTTTGCCATACCAGGCATGTTTTGAAAGAGGTGAATGAGACATGTTTTCTTATAAAAGAGAATCCTTCTTCTTTGAACAGAAATAGTGGGCAGATATACAATCAACCTTCCGTTTACAAGAGCCTCATCAAACCATGTCAGAGATCAAATGTTTATGATTGCCTGCTTGGTGGAAGAGGTGGCCAGAGAGCAATAGAATATAATGATCCAAAACTGAGAGGAACAAGTTAAAACAACTCCAAACTATACGTGGAAAATTTAAACAGAGAGTGGTTTCTGAGGCTCAGAGAAGATGACCAACAGGATTAATAAAACAAACTTGAATTAATCAAAATACAACTCCAGATTTGTTTTGATGTGAGAACGATGTCATGACATGGTTAAAAGCTCAACAGTGCACACTTACATACATAAGTACATACATACATACATAGACTGCGTGTCTGTCTGTATTTATGTATGTAATGCTACATACTTTGCATTTTACAAGATTCTTCTGCAAAAGGATAAGAAATAAACAGATAAACCGACAAAGGAGTTTTTCTGTGCAGTGTATAAATGAGTCACAGCAAAATCATTTATTTGAGAGTTGTTTTTCTATATTCATGCCAACATTGCAAAGAATGTGTTTTGCCTGGTACATTACAGGTGGAATGAATATATACAATGAACAAATAGTTGTTTTATAATAGTGTCTTGCATACACATATGCCCAGCCCTCCATGAGCTCATAAACACCATTAACAAAATACAGACATTAATCCAAACACAAGTGAGTGTGTTTAAATAAACCAGTCTGCCACTTCTTTCAGACAGTACAAACAAATTAAACTTTGTAATTAGACAGCCATTTCATCTTGCTGTCGTCCTTATGCCAGATCATATCAGCATTTTGTTTCAATAAACTAACAAAGGGTTTCTAAAATCATCATAAAAAGAAGAGTGAAACAAAACATGAGCTTCACTCTTCACCTCTTCTAATTCACACAAACCACAGTCTATTTTCCTCAGGAGTTTGCGAAAACCTCCCAGTTTCTACAGCCAGAGGATCTTTGATTCCTCGACAAATTTGCTCTGACATAAAATTCGGTCTTGAATGTATTTCTTAACTGAATTTTTAGCCAAAATCCCATTCAGCCACTGCTCCACACAAGTCAAACAGTCGTGAAATATTTACTATATGTTGTGCTTCAGCAAAACCGTCTCGAAGCCTTGCCCAGGGTGACTTGGCTTTACTCCACTCAAAGACCTTCTTGTTACTGTGTTGTCAGGCATATTAATAATTCCAACCCGCAGTCTAAACATACCACATTTTCTTTGAATTGAACCAGGAACCCAGCACATATCAGCCTGCACGGCCACCACTGGGACATCTGAGGCTGAGCTCTGCCTGGCCCTTGCACGCACACACACACATGCACGCACACACACACACGCACACACACACACACACACACACGCACACACACACACACACGCACACACGCACACACGCACACGCAGCAGCTTGGTTTAGAACAGGCCTCAAACAACTTCGACTATGTTCCATGACTAAGATCGCTGCACATTTTTAGCGAGTTAATCACAGAACCTGGAGCTCCAAGGATTTTACTCCATTGTCAAATATCATAAATTCACTGAACATGAACGCCAGGTATTTGTGCCGAGGGACAAACTCAAGATTTATCTTTCCAAACATAAGGACGTTATTGCTCGGTGGAGTAGACCGAACTGATCAAATGGCCTCTAAGGGTCAACAAAAGAAATAAAAGTGGACTTATTTTCAGCTAATCGTGTTCTAACTACAGTTGAAACAATACAAATATGATGAATATGATCAATACAAGCCCTGCATTTTCTAAATCCATTTTGTTCATCCACCAGCAATTCTGTGTTTTCAAGGAACTGTCTAGCACCCAAAATAAACTGTGCTCAATAGGCCGATTCCCCTATAATTAAGCGGCACTCGAGGGTCTTCCTTTGCTGATTTAGGAATGGGTTTGATTATGGATTTATACAATGTTATTTTTTTTAGTTTTTTTCAAACACACACATTCAAAAGCTGTGGACACTTTAACACTTCACTTGGAAATCCTTCTACTCCCATAGCCGTCCTGGGTTTAGCCTTATTCAGAGCATCGCTAACCTTCCACCAAGGCGAATTCAAGAGATTGATCACTTTTCTGACACATAATTAACTCTGAATCCTCCTTTATTTTAAATGAAATATCACCAAAAATAGAGTAAAAATGTCAAGAAGTCTTCCCCCAGCATAGAGGTTCGAAAAATGTTCCCAACACCTTTTCTTAGCTCTGTATCGCCATTATCTAGAATAACCTTTTACATTCGAAAATGTTTGTCAAAAAGGCCTCGTTTCTGCTTATAATTATCCAGGTACTTTTATACTTTTTACATTTAAGAATCACTCTTTACGCTCCTATACATTTTACGATTTAGATTTATATAGCACTTTAACACAACACACTTTTTTGGGTGGCAAAAGTGTCTTGCCCAAGGACACAGCAACAGCCTGGGACAGAACTGACCACCTTCTGGCGTGACACTTCTGACCGAGTTCGACATTTTCACTCACTTGTAACTCATGTGGATTAATTAAGAAGAATCAGACACAAATATCCAATAATCCAACCATGTGTCTCCAACTTTATTTTACAACACACACAAGAACAAAACTAAATGAAGAAATAAATGTTGACCTTATGTAAATATATTGAAGTACTTGAGTTTCGAAAGGAGGAAATGGGTATTTAAAGGGCAAATACTGGTACAAATGCTCTGAACGAGTCTGGAGTCTCGGAGCGACATCACAGATCGAGGAAACGTCACACATCGAGGAAATTCAGAACGGAGTGTTTTTGACGCTCGGAGGGAGACGACCTTCTAAACAGGATTCGTCAAACTAGTGGCTAAAAGCTCAACAATGCATAAGAAATGTCAGTTAAAGTCTTTTATTTGTGTTTTTGTTCATCTGTATTTCTTTAGTTGGCAATGGACGTAAATTATTTCTGATTCTGAACACATGCACAAACAGAAATGTACTTTTCTTTTCCAAACCAATGACAACAGTGCCTGGGTGTCGTTTGCCACTTTACGGCCACATAAATGTTGCAATAACTGAATAACTCATACATTGGCAAAGCAGCAGGTATTCAAGGTCTAATATCCCCAAATGTGTGACTATTACAGTGCAGATGATGATGAGTTAATAAGGCTGAAAAGCAAACATTTAAAACCCGGGGGAACACAGCCTGTCCTGGTGGAATGGCCTCGTTTCCGTGGAGCTGTTCCAACACGGCTGTAAATGTGCCTCTGTTAAATCCATACGTGAAGAAGATCATTACATCCGAGTCTGGATCGTGTTTATGAGGGGTTTTTTCTCCCCCCACTCGGCTTCAATCTGCGAGGGAGCCGTCACTGCATTTTACAAGGTTCTTAAATTTAATTTTAATATTTTATGTCCCAATATCACAACGGCCGTTTCCTCGGAGGGATACGATAAACCGACTGAGAAATACTGACTTCAGCGGCAGGAGCTGAACTGAAAGGGCTTTATTTCCGAAGAACATAAAAAGGCGCAAGTTGTTCAAATGTATTACTTTAAATACAATAGTAATAAACTTTGATTTTCTTTGCATGACACTTTACTTTTTTGGGGTCATCAATTCATTCATTCGTAGTTTTGACCAACGGTAACTTCGTAGACATAGCTGCCCCAGGGCTCGCTGATAAGAGACGTGGCTGCCATTCCGCGGCAAGCATCGTGAGTGAAGGCTTTTGTCCCAAGAACTGAGCGTTAGTCCGCTCACTCATGGAAAATGGTCAAAAGTAAAAAGCATCTCGTCAAGCAAGAGAGCAAAAATATTGATCAAGAACAAGTCGATCCAATCCTGATTCTGAAAAGTTTATGATCCAGTTTATTTTACAACATACGCGCACTCCGAAGTGAAGGGAGTAGACACTGAAAACGGTTGTTGGACGAAATGTCTTCTCGATAGATGAAGACAGCGGGCGAAGTGGTCTGAATAAAAATGACGTACTTCCCTTTCAATCAATACAAAATAAATGGAAAAATGTAAGATATTGAAAAAAGGTTCTGCAGATTTTTATTTGATACTTGATTTGTTAATCACGACGTTTATTTTTTTAGGTGTAGCCTTTGTTTTTGTTGTAGACACCACATGAAATGACAAACAAATCTCACCGCTAATCTGCGCCGTGTCCTTCGCGCCGCGCCGCGCCCCCCTCGGTCAAAGTCATTCCCCTCCGATGCAGATGAGACTAATTACATGGACTGAGGAGGTTATTGAGCCGCTCTGATCCAGGAGCACGTCGCCATCCAAGCTTTGACGCCGGGACATCTGACAGGGGGCGTGGCCACGGCGCGAGCTCCACTGGACTGGACATGAGCGGAGTTTCTCACGAGGCGTTATCGAGTGGAACACGCAGGTGAAATTATGCCACTCCATCACACAGAAGGACGTATGTATGAGTCAATGGCTTTGATTCCTGGGATTCGATTAGTTTTGTGTTGATCTAAAGCAAATGTCTTGGTTTAAGGTCAGTCAATGGATCCATCTGAAATATAGCTCAATGATGATGATATTACGTTATATAGAAAAAACTGTGCTAGATGTTAAAAAACACATTAGGATTTTTCCGGTACAAAATAAACTAAAAACAGATGTTACATGTCATTATTTTACCTTAGTTTTTTCGAGAACTGAAAACATTGATTTAAAGTAGGTTAACAATAGAAATGGGGAAGAACGGACGCTGGAAGTAAGAACGAAAAGACGGACGACGAAAGAACGGACGACGAAAGAACGGACGACGTAAGAACGGACGACGAAGAACGGACGACGAAAGAACGGACGACGAAAGAACGGACGACGAAAGAACGGACGACGACGAAGAACGGACGACAGAAGAACGGACACCAGAAGAACGGACACCGGAAGAACGGACACCGGAAGAACGAACGGACACCGGAAGAACGGACGACGAAAGAACGGACGACGAAAGAACGGACGACGAAAGAACGGACGACGAAAGAACGGACGACGAAAGAACGGACGACGAAAGAAACGGACACAGACCTTGGAAGAACGGACGCTGGAAGAACGGACACGGACCTTGGAAGAACGGACGCTGGCAGAACGGACGCTGGCAGAACGGACGCCGGCAGAACGGACGCTAGAAGAACGGACACGGACCTTGGAAGAACGGACGCTGGCACGGACTGGCAGAACGGACGCTGCATTTCACGGACCATGAAGTTAAACGTTGTTATTGGCCCTGATCCTCTGCAACTTCTGAGACCTTGAAGGTTTCTATGCAGCGTCCATGTCCACACACACATCCAAATCCCGCGCAGCACCCGAAGACAACTACCCCGAAATGAAAAGCACTAAAAGGAGAGTAATTTTCTAAGAAGCGAGGATCGAGAGGCGGAGTACGGGGGGGGGGGGAAATCAGGGGACTCGCCAATGTCCGCTCGATAAGTAATAAGATTGATGAACTGACCGCAAAAGGCAAATATGACAGTGACTTCAGGCACAGCAATCTAATCACAGGAAGATGTCTGAAAGAGGGGATGCCAGACCCCATTTTGCCGGGTTGTACGTTAATAACAGAGACAATGTGTGAAACAACGTAGATCTACAGGAGGCGGCCTTTGCACGTTGGCTTCCCTGTACACTTTACGGGAAAACGTTCGTACCCGAGGCTATGAAATCTTGGTGGTATTTTTCCCTGTCGTTCCGTCTATCCCAGGGAATGTGGCCAGATCACCGTAATCTTAGTCTACGTTCCCGGACCTGATTTTGAAGGGGCGGCGAAGCGCGTGGCAGACAGTTACAAAGATGCACACAATCGCTCAGATGATCAGACGGTCTTTGTACTCGGATGATAACTCGAGTGATCTTTCCAGTCACCTGCGTACCCCCGGAAAAGTGTTGTGGGAATGTACAGGACGCTTACAAATCCGTCTGTCGAGATATGAGGAAAAACAGCGACTAGGGGGGGCCGATGAGCGCACAGACGCGTTAAGGGATTTGCTTTGAAGAGAGCGACTGGCACGTTTCTTTTGATAACCCAGATGATTTGACAGACCCTATAAACATCATATCTGCTGTTCTGTGTGAAAACAATGTTGGTCAAACGAAACAGTCACAGCAACAAATCATGGATAACCACTGAAGTAAGAGGTGGTCCATTCCAGTGGTCCATTCCAGTGGCCCATTCCAGTGGCCCCATTCCAGTGGCAATGTTAAGATATCTGAATTAGAAACTAAACTTAATAAGGCAAAGATTGAGTACAGGGAGAAACTTTGGCTCTGGCAACATAAGCCGTGCATGGGAGGGTCTGAACCAAATAATGGGCAGGGAGTCAAAACAAAAACAAGCCCCTCTCTCTCATGTCTCACCCACAATAGCAAATGATCTGAATGCATTTTATTGCAGATTTGACACAGTTAATTTCACTGCATAATGTGTGGAAATCTGTAGTCTGATCACAGAAACCCCCCCTATTGTTCTTAATGAACATGAGGGCCCGGCTGGCCCGATATCCTCTCAGGAAGGCACTCAGGAACATCAATTAAAAAGGGGTCTTTTATGATGCTCCTTCAAATTCTTCTCCAAAACACACACACGTCCTAAGTCTTAGACCTCGTGCTTGCGTCTGAAAAAAACCTGGAGCATCTAATTGAATGGTTTTCTTACTTACACCTATTGTATGTAAGTGTTTGGAGAGAACTGTGAGTAAATACATCATGTCCTCTGGATCCAACTGTTTGGACAACTCACAGTTTGCATATAAAAGTCAGAAGTGCAGAAGATGCAGATACATTTGTATAACACCTTAGCAAAGCACCTTCAGGCCCCGGGCCAGTATGCTACAATTCTTTTTGTGGACTATACATCAGCGTTCAGTTCTTTACATGTACATATTTGACTGAACAGGCTGATGGACCTGGACCAGGCTGGTGTTCATGGAGGCCTTATCAAACGGGTCAGAGACTTTTAGTCCAATTGCCTTCAAAGAGTGACTATTGGTTCAGATGTTCCAGAAATGACTGTGTTGACAGGTGCTCCACAAGGCACAATTGGATCTCCACTGCTTTTTTTCCATGTTTATACAAAGGTTTTTCAGGTTCATGATGAATGTTTTGAATGATTTAAATATGCCGATGACATGGCGCTGGTCGTCTTATTGCAGAAAAATGTGTGTGTATTTGAAACACTTGTCAATGTTGGAGAAATGGTGTTTGGATAGCTTTGAAGAGCTTGTCTCGGAAAATGACTCTTTGGCTCCTGGTACAATCAATAATCCACATGTTGAGATTGTCAATATTTTAAATATCTTTGCACAAACATACTTTTGAAGACAACGCACATTTTATCTGTCGGAACAGCTCACAAAGACTGTATTTGTCACGTGAGTTGAATCATTTTGAAGTTCTCCTTGAAACGGTTTATAAAAGCCCCATGGGGAGCTTTAACATGCTGATGTGGTACGGAGCTCCAAGATCAGAGGTGGCCTCAGAGGCCTTTGAGTCTGAAGAGCTCTTAAGGAAAAAGGCTTTGCACATTATTCTGGACCTTTGCAAGGCCCCTTTGAACAATTGCCTTCTGGAGGGTGGTATAGAGTGATATCAGCAACACAAATATCTGTTTTATACAAGGGCCAACTATGACTCTTCAGTAACGACGTGTATTCTGCACTTTACTT
Organism: Chaenogobius annularis; assembly: GCA_015082035.1. Classification (NCBI taxonomy): domain Eukaryota; kingdom Metazoa; phylum Chordata; class Actinopteri; order Gobiiformes; family Gobiidae; genus Chaenogobius; species Chaenogobius annularis. The sequence goes on along the minus strand of BJKM01000218.1, from coordinate 834,854 downwards.
CTCACTTAACACTTTCATACTTTGCATTATGAAAGGCTGAACAGAGTGACCTGTGGATCTTTTATGTTCTTAATTGTTTGGTGAATTCAAAGGCAAATAATCCACATCTGTGGACAATAAAGTTTTCGTATTTGTATTCGTAAATGCAGAACAAAATATCATTAGTCAAACAGAAAAAATCGAAATACAACTCTGTGCAAGTGAATTTAGAGGAAGAACCGTACTACGACACTATCAAAGGCTCATCAAAATAATTTTGGCTTATTATGTCTCCTTAAAAAGATGACACATTGGAGCGAGAGTACGCAATCTTCAACTGAACAGGGGAAGTCGGCAGTTTAAACCAGTGTTTCCCAGCAGGGGGCGCAAGGGTTTGGAATGAGTTCAGATTGAAAATGTAATCGTGTTTTAATGTAGAACCGTCTTCATATTCGTGCAAATGTTTTTGTTGGATGATTTTGGACATGCTGTGAATATAATCAACACTACAAAGTATAATAATACAATAATGACAATATAACAGATTTAGACAAAAAGAACGCCTAACAACACAAGTGTGGAGTATTTGAGATGATGGTGTAACCCATGGCACACGCACAGCTAAAAGGCCAGTGCTCATCGCAGTGCATCTCTAACTTTTTATCCAGGTTGGTAACTGAATAAAATGCTTCAAAATTAGAATCAAATGTAGCGGCTGCACAATTCTTCACATTCAAGGTCGGGGGGGGGGGGGGTTCGCGTCCCCCCCGGCTTGATTCACAGCCTACCCGTCTCTCTCGTATTCTCTGCCCCCGGTTTCACGTCAGTCTCTCAAATCAGATCCTAAATCATCGCGGCTCTTCCAGTTCCGCCGCGCTCAAACTTCACAGCCGCCACGTTGCGTCAGTTCAGATTTACGCCCGCCGTTACCGCAGCGTCTCGAAAAGTGTAACGCCCTTTCCAACCAGGTGGAATTCTACATATTTCACACATCGGTTTTGACTTGATTAATATTAACTTACAATTTCGTCAGCAGGGGGAAAAAAATCATTTACCTCATGATTTGGGCATTTACCTCATGATTTGGCAGTCTGATGTTATCCCAGGCGTGGTCACTTTGACGGATCTATCAGACTGACCCCGCGTGGTGGTCTCTGGAGGGCCGAGTCCCACGTGCGAGCCAAGGTAGAAGCTCCCTCGTCTCTGTTGATGGTAATTAAAAATAAAACATGAATGGATTAAGTTTGTAGTGCTGTGTAACGCCCTTAAAGTGAATATGACAGGTTATTATGGTTGTCTAATTGTTCTCATTTTAGAGAAAAGTTGAAAAAATCTGTAGAAAATAACAGGAAGTGACATCACACTCAAATTTATGCACAATTTACACAACAAACTACTTTTTTGACCCTCCTAACATTAATTCAACTAAATAAAGTCGCGCTCATATTTTTCAAAAAAGTGACATTAGATGAGTTTTTTGGTGGTTGCTGGCTAATTAGCTAGTGTGATGTCATCAATCACAACCAGGAAGTCAAATTTAAAATCTAAAGTATGTGCTATTTTGGGACAAAATGTGTATTTTTATTTTCTTTTGCAAAGTTCAAAATATATTTATCTTAACTGCATTTTAGTTCAATGAGCCGTCTGACCTGTAGGGGGCACTTTAAGCACATTTAATCCAAGCCCTTTAAAGAACACTGCACTTTTGATAGCACATAGCACTTTTAAACAACAGTTGCACATACAAAAAGTACATTGCACATAATTTGTTTTTCAAAAGTATTTAGTAGTATTTCTTTTTTACCATTTTTAAACTCAAAGCCACAGTTTCACTTTAAACTGCTGGTCCCGTTGGAGGGAAGAAGAACAATACAACATAATATAACAAATGGTGTTTGTGCAGTATTTATGGCGCAATATCTGTAAAAGAATGTTTTAAATGTCGAGGTCCGTGTATTTTAAGCGCTTTAGTGAGTTGTGTTTAAACTATTGAACGCTATTCTCACTTCCTGTTCTGGTGTCCGGGTGGCAAAGAAGTCCCCCGTGAAACAAACTCCCCTTTTAAGGTTCCGGACAGGAAAATGTACAGGGGAAGCAGGACAGGGGTTTCAATGGTTCATGTGCGATTTGGTTTTTGGAGGGTTTTATGTACATAGTGTTTAATAGTTTGTGGGTTTTGGTTTGTGTTTGTGTCAGTCTGTGCTCAGATAACTTAAAATAAAACAATAATATGCATGTATTTGCCCCAATCAAAAACGAGTTCTAAAAAAATAAATTAAATAAAAACATTAAATTGCACCTGATACACCTGTACAAAACGTCTATTTTTTCAAGCTTTTGGCTGATTTAAGCTTTATTTTAAACTTTTATTTTTAAATGTTGTAGTATTTTAAGACTATTCTTTAAAACGTATTTATTTCATTTATTTGTGTTGATATTACTACCTAAATACACTCTTAAAGGGACACACATCGTCATAATTGCCCACGTCATTTTTCAAGGTTTTCGGAAAAATAGAAAACCATTCCTTGCTATTTTTCTTCAGATAAATGGCGCATATGTCCACTTTTTTAAGATGAACCTGCTGAGCTGAAGACGTTTGAACGTTTGAACTCTGATAAATATCCCTGTTTTGCCCTTTGTCCTTGTTGGCCCAGCGCTGAGCCCCTGCCGTCTCCTGGAGGGGCCGGCTCTGCGTTTGGCCTGTCAGATGCCACGTGCCTCAGGTGGACCGCACTTGTTCAAACGGTGATTAACTTTAAGCCGGAGGGGTATTCATTATTATTAGACTTAACAACCACAACACGCCGCTCTTCATCGCCTCCTAAAGGCAAACAGCGGGCGGGAAGGGACGTGACCAATCGTGTAAAGAAGGGATGCAGACAGAGAAGTGTTCATCTATACAAGACTGCAGAAACGTCTAACTCGGGGTACGTTGAAAGCTAAAAGAGGACGTATGTGTTCAAATCTCTCCCTCAAATCCTTGGGAACATATTTATTATTCATATACATGCATTTTCGGACATGTGCACGGCTTTAGAATAGCTTTTTTTTCCGGCGACAAAGTCAAACCAAAGCTCGGTCAATCAGTGCGCTGTTTTCGGCTCCAGCTGACGAAACATAAAATACTGAATGATTAGATACAGACAGATTCAGTCACAGGCAGAGGGGGGGGGGGGGGCACACAAGTTGAGGACCACAGCGTTAATCTTGGGAAAGAAGAGAGTCATGCTGTCTTTGGTGATTAAGTACAAGTTTCGACACTAGCACTAAAACAAACCAAAAATAAACAGATAGTTCTCATGGCACGCTCCACAGTCGTACGTGTTTGTGCCCAAAGCTGAGACGACGAGCTCCGGCCCACCACGACGGTTTGGCTCAATCTCCATTCTGTTGATTTTCAATTTCACTTAAGAACCAGTGACATTTACGACTGGGCACGTTTTCCTTTCAGATGCTTCGTGTGATGAGACGGAGTGTGACAGCTGCTCAGACGATCACGGATGATTACATATTTACCCTTTTTGTGCGTGGAGAGCTCTGGTATTTGCGGCTTAAAACCAGGAGATGTGGTGCAATTTCCTGGTTAAGGTGAAGGATTGAACGGTCTATCTTGCATGTATTTCATTTTGAGGTGTTTTCATTGCTCGAAAACATCTTGAGAAGCGCGCATTCTTCCCCTGAGCGCGTATTCTCACCTGGGCTTTTCCAGTAAGCAGCTTCGTCATGAATTGTTCAGACGTTTCTGATTTACATTCTCAGCAGATAAAAAGAAAAAGGATCCAAAAATTCAAAATGTTTTCAACCTCAATGCTTTCACTTGCCCCGATCTATTCTTAATGTCTCTCTTGTCGTTTCGTTGTTGTTACCAAGAATGAAAATGTGGCTAAAGCGGGGATTAACGCCATTTCGCATTCAGCGTACTTCTCTGGGTTCGCTCGGACCCTTCTCTTTATTCGAATGCGGTGACATTTCAGACAATAGAAGAGCGATCCTGGCTGATTATTCGCAGGGTCACAAATGGCAGACGCGGCCGAGAGCGGGAGATAAAATGTAACTTGAACATTTGAGTGAAAGGAGGTTTTCTGTTGGGACAAAAGTGTTTCGACGAGAACTTTTTGTGAACATGCCCAAGAGGAGAAAACCTGGGCCTTTGCGATGGATGTTGCACGTTATTCCTACGTCCGAGAGGGAATTATTAATCACTTTTTCCTTACTTAATCCACTTAATTTTTTGCAATTTGTTGATAGATCGTGAACAGACCGCGACTGCACTCCAGACTTTTAGGGAAGACGAGTTTCGGGGGAGGTTGAGTTCCTCGTCAGTGATTATTTGCCGTTGCGCCCCTCGGTCGTCTGTGGGGGTCGATTCTGCCACGACTATTTATCAAGCCGCAGCTCCAAACCTCAGACCTTGAGGTTCCAAAAATACCTCGCACTTTCTTAACTGTCGATCAGAAAAGCCAGACTCCGCTGCCTCGTGACAGCTCTTGAACGGTGGAGAAGACGAAAGGCGGAGTCATTACCAAACCCCCTCGCTACAATGACCAGCTCCTTATGTACTCTAGTGAATACATCTGCGGCCTTGACACGTGGGATTCGCCTCTCAGACGTCAACCACACTACACTGTAACACTGCTCATTTGTCGGATGACTTAAATGTTTGCAGAGTAGCTTCAAACGTCTGTTCAAAGACACCACACAGTAACAGCATGCAAACCCAAACATTCCCAGAACGTGCAGAAGCTTTGAGTCTTTGAGTGTGTGTGTGTGTGTGTGTGTGTGTGTGTGGACGGTGCATCATTTCTTGTTTCATTCCTAAATGGAGCAGAGTGGCTGCCTCCTCCTGAGCGCGCGGGGGCTCATTTGACTTGCATGAGGAGCAGGTTATTGGATATTCAGGGAAGAGACATCTCACACATGATCATCTGAGGGGCAGAATCGCTGAGGTGGACCTGAACCGTGCCACAAACAGGGACCGGCAGCTGCAGCTACAGAGACGTGACCGGCATCGCGATGGGCGTTTACTATGATGAAGGCACGGCTTCTCAACATACCGTACCAGGACTGCAGCTGGCACGTGGGTACTTGATGTCGCCAAGTTTGGGCATGCATTTGAGTCTTGTCCAGTCATTGTTTAGTCCTGCTTTAGACTGGGTTAAGGACTGGTTTAATACCGGTTTAGTCCGTAGTCACTTTTTACTCGTTCCTGGTCAAATCCTGGTTACGATTTTCTTTGTAGTTCATTTAGTCCTGGCTTAAATTTTGTCATAATTTAGCCCTAGTTTGGTCATGGTTTCTGGCTCTCGTTCGGAGAGACTTTAATCTTAGTTTAATCCTGGTTTAGTCCAAATTTAGGCCTGGTTCAATGTTGGATTCGTTGTGTTCAGGACGTATTTGTATGTACATAGCAGTTTTGGTTTAATCTTGGACTAGTTTAGGTTTAGTCCCACGCTTTTCCTTGTTTATGCTGTATAGTTAGGTCCTCACTAGTTTAAGATGCTGCTTAAATCCCGATCTTGTCCTGATGTAATGGTTTCAGGAATACATTCTCTATTTGACACGCTCTGAGAGGCTGTGCTGATATTTACGATCAGGACTAGACTATTTCCTGGAACGAAGTACATCATCAGACATGGACATAAAGCTCTTTGATTAAAACATTACGAATATGGGGAAATGGCACTTTTAATACGCTCATAAGTCGAGGGTCCATAAACTTCCCTGGAACATTGCTCAATCCCCCTGACGTTATGGAAGGTGCTGTTCGTGTGTGTGATGACTGTTGTAACATACAAGTGCTTACGTAGCTCTATTAAAGGTGTCTTTTACCCTGCATCAACCTTTCAAGTGCAGTTTTCTGGTGGTGAGTTGTCCACCTGCTTGTCTCCATGGAGATTTGGAGATTTGCTTTGCCAGGAACGTTTCAAAGCGCATTTAATTACTGCAAAACAAATTGTTGATTTTACCTTCAGAAAGTAAAAAAATTAGACAATGAAACAGCCAATGCTGAATAACAGAGAAGTAGAATTAAGGAAAAGCATACAGTGCCAGAGAGACCCTGTGCTTAGACCCCCCGTCTCGGCAAGGAAAAACCTTGAGGAGAACTGCAGAGATCCTGCTCCCACAGACAGACCGGCTGCAGATGGTCCAGGGCAGGGATCTGGTTGGCCGGTTGACCTTTCCTTAAAATAATGCATAGATGCATAGAAACACCATGGGGTGGGAGGGGACAAGGTGGGACTTGTTTTAACATGTGAACATGTAATGCACTTTGTGTTTTAATCTTTGTATGAAAAGTGCTTTCTGAATAAAGCATCGCTCTGCATCCTCTGTGCTCCCTCTGCACTGGTCTACTGGCTGCGGGAATGAAACATGGAAAAAACAAACAAAAAACATTGACCACATTTACCGCATTTACCGCATTTACCAGATTTACAACATTTACCACATTTACCACATTTACAACATTTACCACATTTACCACATTTACCACATTTACAACATTTACCACATTTACCACATTTACCACATTTGCCACATTTACCACATTTACCACATTTACCACATTTACCACATTTACAACATTTACTGCATTTATCACATTTACCACATTTGCCACATTTACAACATTTACTGCATTTATCACATTTACCACATTTGCCACATTTACCACATTTAGCTCATTTACTACATTTAGCTCATTTACCACATTTGCCACATTTACCACATTTAGCTCATTTACTACATTTACCTCATTTACCACATTTACCACATTTACCGCGTTTACCACATTTGCCACATTTACCACATTTAGCTCATTTACTACATTTACCTCATTTACCACATTTATCACATTTACCACATTTACAACTTTGCCACATTTGCCACATTTACCACATTTACCACTTTGCCACATTTACCACATTTACCACACGACCTGCATGCTAATGTATTCATGCAGTTGTAGTGAACGTAATTTGACGACAGAAATAGTGATGATTTATGGACTGCTCAAGAGACCTGTGGATTTCGAGTGTAAAAAGAGCTGTGGCTTCAGCCCACACATTTTTCACTTGATTTTGTTTTATGCAAATAAATGTATGCATCGTATTCTCAGTTGTTTTAGCTATCTGAAATAAACTCTCTCTCTCTCATTTCTACATGCTGTGTAACTATTTGAGGAAATTGAAACAAAGCGGTTTCTGAGGCCCAGAGCCAGATGAGCTCGTGAACAAGATTTATGGAACAAGCGTGAATGAAGCTGAGCCCACCAGGTTGGAACTGCATAGCACCATGGTTAAAATCTGAAACGAACAACATTGTGTATCATTCTAACCATAAGAAAACCACTCTGCCACCGCAGCCTGTCCGCGAACACAATTGACCAGTTCCTCTCCACTTTTTAGTTATTTCTGTGCATGTTCCTGTTCCAGATAGATCCGCAGTAATGCAATCATTTCATTTTAGTCCTTCACATTTTGTCATTGCTGCCTCAGGGCGGCTCATAACAACTTGCTGCCGTTACTCCGGTGGACATTTTGACTTGGCAGCGTCAGAGCCAGTCAAGGTGCCAAATGCCCACTCCTCTGCACATGTGCGATAAAGACGGGGCTTCCCGATATCTCCTGCTCATTCTGCGCTAAGTGCGGCTCTTGCAGCAGGTTTTGTGTCTCCAGGTGCGTCCGTGTCTATGCGGACGAGCGCAGCTGCCCCAGGCCCACCGCCCGGAGGAGGAGCTGCGCATTCACTTCACCGAGCAAGCGCCATAATAATTAGTTAAGTCCAACAAGGAGGACATCTGCCATTTCAATTAGCTCACCCACTTTTCATCCGCGGCGTTTGTGCGTACATTTATCGTCAACAAGAAAACAAGCAGAAATTGGCCCGTCGGGGGATGAATGACTGGCTTTGCCCCGGGGCGGATGGTGTATGTAGAGGGAGGAGAGGGAGGGAGAGGGAGGAGAGGGGGGGAGAGGAGGGAGAGGGAGGAGAGGGGGAGAGAGGGGGCGGAGGGAGGAGAGAGGGTTGGAGTGAGGGGGTGGGAGTTGAGTGAATGGCGTAACTGCGGCGGTTCTTGGTTGAATTACTCCTGGGCCTGACGAGCCTCCGTGGGCCCCCTTCACCCCTCGGCCTCTGCATGCGAGCAACATACTGTGAGAATGTATATCGGCTGTCATATTGGTCGACAATGAATTGTCATGATAATATATCAACATATAATTTACTTTTAGTTTGTAACATGAGCTGTTGAGCCCCTCCATCATCCTGTGAGCACCCTCCATATCTTCATGCTGAGGCCCCTCACATCTCTTCTGCTGAGCGCTGTGCTGCAGCCCCCGCATCTTCTCTGCCTGAGCCACCTCTCCACCTCTCTGCGAGCCAACCCCCTCCCTAGCTGAGCCCCCCAATCTCTCTGCTGAGCCTCCCCCCATCTCTCTGCTGAGCATCATCCATCTCGCTGGCTCCCCCCATCTTCTGCTGAGCCCACCTCCATCTCCTGCTGAGCCCCCCATTAGCCCTGTTAAAACTCAGGCCAAATCTGACTGAAAGACTTATATATAATGCGTGGCAAAGCGTTCGTACGTTTGTGATACTATAAAAGACAACTTTCTGGTCCAACACTTTGCGCAGGGGCTTTAGAAGGAGAGATTGGCAGATGAATACGTGGGTTTGAGGAGGTTTATGGAAGTTTTGTCATTGATAGTTCGTGCATACGCGTTAGAGAGAAGATCCACTGTAAAGTTTCATACAGTAAATGAGACCTCAGGTCAGTTCGACCAATGGTAGCGAAGGCGTGCCAAAACGAGCAGTTTGTTAAAGCATCTTCAAACAAGCAGCTGCTGGTCGTCGCTAGTGTGCACAGTTTTATTTGGCACGGAAAGAGCCGAGTGTGAAGTGAACCGTGGGAGTCGACCTGGCATCATGGAGGACAAGAGCAGGAAGCAAGGCGGAGCAAGCAGGAGCGAGAGGGGGGGGGGGGGGGGGGGGGGAGGAGGGGTAGCGAGGAGGGGAGCGGAAAGAGGGGGGGGAGGAAGGGGAGCGAGGAGGGGAGGGAGAGGGGGGGAGGGAGAGGGCGGGAGGGAGAGGGGAGCGAGGAGGGGAGCGAGAGGGGGCGAGGAGGGGGAGCGAGTGAAGGGGAGGGAGGGGGGAGGAGGGGGGGGAGGAGGAGGGGAGGAGGGGAGCGAGGAGGGGAGCGAGGAGGGGGAAGGGAGGAGGAGGGAGGGAGGAGGGGAGGGAGGAGGGGGGAGGAGGGAGCGAGGAGGTGAGGGGTGACAGGGGAAGGGAGCGAGGGGGGAGCGAACGAAGGGGGGAGGGAGGGGAGGCGAGGGAGGAGGAGGGAGTGGGGGAGAGGAGGAGGGGAGCGAGGAGAGAGAAGGAGGGGAGGGAGGAGGAGGGAGCGGGGAGGGGAGCGAGGAGCGAGGAGGGGACCAAGAGGGGGAGGAGGGAGAGCGAGGGGGGGAGGAGGAGGGGAGGAGGGGAGCAGGAGGTGAGGGTAGGAGGGAAGCGAGGGGAGCGAAGAGGGGAGCAGGGACGCGACGGAGGAGGAGGGGGGAGAGCCGAGGGATGCGAGGAGGGTGAGCGAGAGGGGTGGGGAGGAGGGAACGCGAGGAGGGGGAGGAGAAGAGAGGAGGAGGAGGGTTGCAGGGAGGAGGGGCGAGGAATGGGGTCGAGGAGGGGGGAGGGAGGAGGGGAGCGAGAGGAGAGGGAGCGACGGAAGGAGAGCAGGACAAGGAAGCGAGGAGGGGAGCGAGGAAGTGGAGCGAGGAGCGGGAGGGAGGAAATGAGCGAGGAGGAGAGCGAGGAGGGCAGGGAGGATGGTGAGCAGAAGTGAGGCGAGCGACACCGTGAGCGAGAGAGGGGACCGAGGAGGGGAGCGAGGAAGGCGACGAGGAGGGGACGAGGAGGGGATGGAGGAACGTGAGCGCAGTGACGAGCGAGGAGGGGAGGGAGCGAGGGGACGCGTGGGAATGAGCGAACAGGGGAGCGCAGGAAGTGAGCGAGGAAGAGGAGGAGTTCGACGAAGAGGGGAGCAAGGAGGGGAGCGAGGAATGAGCGAGGGAGGGAGGAGGACAGGGGAGCGAGAGGGGAGCGAGGAAAGTCGAGACGCGAGGAGGGAAGGGAGGAGGAGCGAAGGTTGAGGGAGGAGAGGAGACCGAGACGATGGAGCGAGAGTTGAGCGAGAGGTGAAAGCGAGGAGGGGCAGCGAGGAGGGAGCGAGGATGCGGGGGGGGAAGGAGCGGGGCGAGGAGGTTATGCGAGGAAGTGAGCGAGAGGTGAGCAGGAAAGTGAGCTGAGGGAAGTGAGCGAGAAGGTGAACGCGAGCGAACGTGAGCGAGGAGGTGAGTGACGGAGGGGACAGAAGTAGGAGCGAGGAGAGGGATCGAGAGGTGAGCGAGGAGAGAGAGCGAGGAAAGTGACGCGAGCGAGGGGAGGGAGGATGGGAGCGAGGAGGGAGCAAGGAGGGAGCGAGGAAGTGAAGCGAGGAGGAGGAGAGGGGAGCGAGAGGGGAGGGAGCGAGGGGACGAGGAGGTGAGGGAGGAGGAGAGAGGGGAGCGAGGAGGTGAGCAGGGAGGTACGAGGAGGGAGCGAGGAGGGAGCGAGGAGGGGAAGGAGGTGAGCGAGGGAGGTGACGAGAAGGAGCGAGGATGCGTGAGCAAAGATGAGCCGAGGAAGTGGGGAGAAGTGAGCGAAGGAAGGTGAGCGAGGAAGTGAGCGAGGAAACACAGCTCAGCCCCAGTGAGCGAGGAGATGAGCGGACGGTGAGCGAGGAGGGGAACGAGTGAGATGGAGCGAGAGGGATCGAGACGAGGGGAGAGGAACGGGACGAGAGGGGGCAGCGAGGAAACAGTGAGCCAGGAGCCGCGAGGGAGGAGGACTAGAGCGAGAAGTGACGAGAAGGGGAGCGAAGGAAGTGAGCGAGGAGGGGAGGAGAGGAGCGAGACGAGGGAGCAAGGAGGGAGCGAGGAACGTTGAAGCGAGGAGGGAGAGAGGGCACGAGGGAGCGGAGACGAGGCGGAGACGAGAGGGGATGCGGGGAGGTGAGCGATGAGGGACGAGTGGAGAGGAGAGAGGAGCGAGGAGTGACGAGGAGGAGCGAGGAATGAAGGCGGAGGAGAGGAGCGAGGAGGAGAAGGAAGGGGAGACGGAGAGGGGGAGGAGGAGGGAGGGACAGTAGAGAGAGGGAAGGATGATCAGGCACACCATCCCCCGAAGGAGGGAGCGGAGAGTGAGGCGAGGAGCAGAGGAGAGGGAGAGGCGAGGGGAGGACGGCGAGGAGGAGCAGAGGAGGGAAGGAGGGACGGCAGGAGGTAGGGGGAGGAGGAGGGGAGCGAGGATGGAGGGAGACGAGGAAGGTGGAGCGGAGTGACGAGGAGAGCGAGGAGGGATGCAAGACAGAAGGAGGACGAGCGATGGCGGATAGATGAAGGGGAGCGAAGGAGCGAGAGGTGAGGAACAGGAAGTGCAGATTGCGAGAGTGAGCGAGGATGAAGTGAGGACGGAGAGAGCAGAGGTGAGCGAAGGACGAGCCGAGACGGGGCAGGACAGGAGTGAGCAGAGAGAGGTGAGTAGCGGGAGCTGAGCGTGGAGGCAGAGGGAAGGGAGCGAGGAAGAGAGGACGGAGGCAGGAATGGAGCGAGGGAGCGGGATCGTAGAAGGGAGGGAGGGATGAGGGGACAGAATAAGCGAGGAGGGGAGCGAGAAGGGGAGCGAGGAGGGGAGTGAGGAGGGGAGCGAGGAAGTGAACGAGGAGGGGGGGAGGAAGTCGCAGTTCTAAGATCTGGCCTGAGTCAGTCTGTGAGCGGGATCACATTTCAGAAGACCGAACTCGAGGGCACATGACGAGGAACGCGCTTCCCATTTTGCCCCCAAGGCCGCTCTCATCCCCTTCACATTCAGCAGGTCGACTCCAGTTGTTCAAGTGTCTTGCCCGAGGACACAACAACAGTCAACCCCAGGCACGCTCAAGCACAGATCCAAACGAATAACCGATCTATCGAAAGCAGAGATGATCTCTGTTCATTGAGAATAATGAATTAAACATGAGCTAATGTGAACGACAATAACGCGTTTCAAAAGCCAAAATGGCCGTTCTTTGAGGAAACGTTTGTATTTGAGATGGAGTCATTTTATAAGACAGTTTGGCTCTGACAGAAGTAGTTTTGGCCTGAAGCGCGAGCTGTGATCGTGTCCGTCACGTCCTGAAGAGCGGGACTGTCCTTCACCGTCAGACACGCCTTTAGAACGACACCAGCGTGATGTTCCATTGGCACTTTCCTTTGACAGGTGAAAGACTAAGCACAGCTCGCTGACAGGAGCAGCCGCCTCCTGGTTCCAGGGAACGTCTCAGCTTCTGTTTGTGGACCAGAAGCGAGTGGGCACATGGACTCGAGTCAAGGAATACTGTAACTCATGCTAAATAGTATTACTCAAGCAGAAGTACAAAGTATTACTCAAGTAGCCTCAATTGTTTGGTCTTAACAACTGATTCATCATTTACTGTCAATATTAATATTTTTGGATTCAAAATAAATAACAACAAAGATGTGGGTGTTTTCATTGGTCCAGGAGTGTTCCATGCAGGAAGTTCTGTCGTATCATCCAGACTCTGAGAAAAAACGAAACGTTCGGAGCTCATCCAAGAGTCATTCTCAACAACAGCAAAGATTTAAAGTTTAGGGGCAAGAAAATCAAATGTTCAGGTTGTTAAATAATAAAATAATGATAATAATAACAGGACGTTTCAGGACGTTTCAGGACGTCTCAGGGCGTCTCAGGGCGTCTCAGGATGTCTCAGGGCGTCTCAGGGCGTCTCAGGACGTCTCAGGACGTCTCAGGACGTTTCAGGGCGTCTCAGGGCGTCTCAGGGCGTCTCAGGACGTCTCAGGGCGTGCAGGGCGTCTCAGGACGTTTCAGGGCGTCTCAGGGCATCTTCAGGGCGTCTCAGGACGTCTCAGGGCGTCTCAGGACGTTTCAGGGCGTCTCAGGACGTCTCAGGACGGTTCAGCGGCGTCTCAGGCGTCTCAGGGCGTCTCAGGACGTCTCAGGGACGTTGTCAGGACGTTCTCAGGACGTCTCAGGACGTTCTCAGGACGTCTCAGGACGTTTCAGGACATTTCAGGACATTTCAGGGCGTCTCAGGACGTTTCAGGCGTCTCAGGCGTCTCAGGGCGTCTCAGGACATCTCAGGGCGTCTCAGGGCGTCTCAGGGCGTCTCAGGACGTCTCAGGATGTTTCAGGACGTCTCAGAACGTCTCAGGACGTCTCAGGACGTTTCAGGACGTCTCAGGGCGTCTCAGGGCGTCTCAGGGCGTCTCAGGGCGTCTCAGGGCGTCTCAGGATGTCTCAGGACCTCTCAGGGCGTCTCAGGACATCTCAGGGCGTCTCAGGGCGTCTCAGGGCGCTCAGGACGTCTCAGGATGTTTCAGGACGTCTCAGAACGTCTCAGGACGTCTCAGGACGTTCAGGACGTCTCAGGCGTCTCAGGGCGTCTCAGGCGTCTCAGGACATTTCAGGACGTCTCAGGGCGTCTCAGGACGTCTCAGGACGTTTCAGGACATGTCAGGAGTGCTTCAAGACGTTTCATCAGCGTTTGTCCTCTCCTGAGCAGGTGGAGACAGACGGACTCTTTCCCGTTGAGATAAAGCTTCTGTATTTGGACGCAGCTTTATCGCTAACATTAACTTCCACGCACACGCGTCGATGTGGATCTTATCTGGAGACACGTCCAGTTTTCGTAACGTTGTCCACACCATGTATTGTGTGTTGTGCACTTTTAGTCGTACAGTTGTTGTACCAGAAGATGCTGGTGCACTGTAAATGCATTTCAACGATGTTTTAAGGTCAAACCCCTCATCTTTTCTGAGCTGTTTGTCTCTTTGTGGACAATGAATGCTCAACATAATCGTCCTTTAACTCTGGCTTAAGAGGCGTTATTCTGCCTTTTGACTTTCACCTGTTTCCAAGCTTTGACGCAGTTTTGGAAGAAGCAGCGTTTCAGTTCGTGCGGCGTGATATGTGCGGCGTGATATGTGCGGCGTGATATGTGCGCGTGATATGTGCGTGATATGTGCGCCGTGATATGTGCGGTGATATGTGCGTGATATGTGCGGCGTGATATGTGCGGCGTGATATGTGCGGCGTGATATGTGCGGCTGGTGCAAAGGTAAAGCAGTTCAGGCACTGATAAGATCTCAACACCTTTGACCTTGAAAGAGCAGTGCCAATAGATGTGATTATTAATCCAGACGAAAACAACATCTACAGTTCACGTGAAGCCAGTTGTACATTTCCGTCCTGACAACATGAATAAACACACCGCGCACTGGGCCGTGTCTACAGTCTGAACATGTGGTTTTCAGTGTTTCCTAATCCTTCTGCTCGTGGACACACACACACACACACACACACACTTCACGCGTGTAAATATAGTGCTTGGGTTTTCATTGCAGACGTACTGAACTGTTCATCCATAACACGGTGGAAATACCCCCAATTTACTCCGCTGTCCTACTCTCCTTCTGCAAGATTGATTCTACAATTTACATTTCCCCCAATGGCCTGAAACTTCTCCTTCATTAAGAGGAATGTGCCCGCTTCCTCGGAGAGCCTTTTATTAGGGTCCGCACTTGGATATAATCAACATAAAAAGTCAACTTAGATTTGTATTAGCATGTTTTTCATCTAGATGTGCAAACAACATGTGTCTTTTGGCACCAGAAGGCAGAAGTTATATTTTGTGATATTGTTTGTATAATATTTTGGGCCAATTAGAGTGAATCCCTGTGAGTTTGACACATGGCAGGTCGTAGGAGGGGTCTCCTCCCTCCCCTGTCCAAAGCTCGTCTCTGTCCAAAAGTTTTCATGTTTTTAAGGGTGCTTGAACTCACAGGTGTCATTTGCTGGCTGCTGATTATGAGAAAACGGCTGTATTTGTTTAAAACGCGTATTTGAACATGACAAACACTGGTGTATTGATGGTTGGCTAGTTTAGAAAGCCAAATATGGTGGTGACGGTGGTCAGGCAGACGTTAAGAATACTGAACATCTAATAAAAGTCTTTATGAAGCGTTTTTCACACTTTCCATGTTTCATTACCCATAATGCACATTTGCAAATGCGTGTATATTTAAAAGTGCTCATTTATATCAGAGACTTGGGAGCCGCCTTGTAACGTTAGGAACACAGTGGCCCGAGTGCAAACGGACACTTCACACCTGAATCTGGTGTTGGGAGGAGGGGCTGATGGTGCAGATGGTGCAGATGGGCAGCCTCACCTCAGTCTGGAGGGAAGGGATCATGAAATGTGTCCAAAACATTATTATGCGTAGTATTATTATTATTATTATTATTATTATTATTATTATTATTATTATTATTATTATTGTTATTATTATTGTTATTATTATTATTATTGTTGTTATTATTATTATCATTATTGTTATTATTATTGTTATTATTATTATTATTATTACTACTAGTATAATTATTATTCGTAGCAGTATTATTATTACCATTATTATGATGATGATGATGATTATTATTATTCGTAGTAGTATTATCATTACTATTACTATTATTACTAGTATAATTATTATTTGTATTATTATTATTATTATTATTATTCGTAGTAGTATTATCATTACTATTACTATTATTACTAATATAATTATTATTTGTAGTAGCAGTATTATTATTACTATTATTATTATTATTATTATTATTATGATGATGATGATTATTATTATTATTCGTAGTAGTATTATCATTACTATTACTATTATTACTAGTATAATTATTATTTGTATTATTATTATTATTATTCGTAGTAGTATTATCATTACTATTACTATTATTACTAGTATAATTATTATTTGTAGTAGTAGTATTATTATTACTATTATTATTATTATTATTATTATTATTATTATTACTAATAGTATAATTATTATTCGTAGTAGTATTATTATTCCCATTATTATTATTATTATTACTATTATTATTATTATTATTATTATTATTACTAATAGTATAATTATTATTCGTAGTAGTATTATTATTCCCATTATTATTATTATTATTATTATTACTATTATCATTATTATTATTAGTAGTAGTAGTAGTAGTAATAGTAGTAGTTGTAGTAGTATAACTATTATTCGTCGTAGCATTATTATTATTATTATTATTATTATTATTATTATTATTATTATTATTATTATTACGATTATTATTATTCTCATTATTATTATCATAGAAGCGTTGACCGGAGGTATGATATCTGCAGAGTAAGAATAAGTATAATAAGACTACTTACTGTCAAAGTTTTGGCGACTGAACGCCTCACCTTCTTCCTTGAGTTGTTCTTAAAATATTTGCTTGTGTATCTTTTATTTCTCCACTTCAACAATCAAACAATAAACCCTGATTAGTCTGTCATGAGCCATTCCCCGAGGTCTTGGCAGCGACGTGTCCCTTTCCTGTTTCTCTCGCTCAAAGACCGTTGACACTCTGTTGACGATGTAAAATTTGCATCAAACCAAACCTAATGCGAGTAAATCTTAATGAAGCCGTTTGGCGGGCGTTGGACGTTGCCGTTGTACTCTGACAGAGCGGTTCAGAGTAAAAGCGATTCACGTTCACTGGCTGCGGCTTCACTCGGGCTTGGATGAAGGCCGCCGCGGCTTTGTTCGTTTCGATAACGGCACAAAGTAAAACTGGGGACAATACGACAATATGTCAAAGAACTGTGTCTGTGCTCGTCAGAGCTCCCGCGTCACGTGACTTATTTATGTGTAGGACGCCATTACAGCAGGAAAGGAACGACGGGAATGAGCGACAACGGGCCCGAAATGTAGCTTTTGGAGTTCATGTTTGTCTTTGAATGAAGCCGTAAATAACAATACATCTTTAAAAAAAAACGAATCAGCGCAAACGTTAGCGACCTTTACGTGTCGCGGGGGGTGTTTGGGTCGCGTCTCGTGCAGTAAATCTGGACGAATCTGGACATCTGAATCACTTTCCGGCGTCTAATGTAACCAGAAGATGTCCCTGGAGATGTTTGTGAGAAATGCACTTGATTGCAAAAACCCCGTGCATGAAACGTTCACTGATATTGACGAATAAAAGGACATGATCTTGATAAAACAGTGGAAACATGGTGCACTTTGACTAACGTGAAGTTTTTGTACGTGACAAATACACTCACCTCAAACGAATAAACACTGGTTCAATTATACTTTGCGATTTTATCAAAACAATCGATGACGCTAACGCTGTTTTTAAAAGGCTTTTGTGATCGTTTCTCTTCAAACCTCTCTCTCTCCCTCTTTCTCTCTCCCGCGCTTAATTAACAGATCAATGATTAAAACCTATTCACAAGCTTAATAAAGATTTGGAATCGTTATGAGATGATGGCTAAATCTTTCCCCAAATAAAAGCCCGAATCGATGCAGAAGCACATTTGTCGCTTGATTAATGAGCACCTTGACTCGCCACCATCTGTTGAGTGGCACGAATCCACTTCCTCTCGTCGATCTGGAGCTTCGTCAGTCCGGTAAAAGGCTCTGGTTTTCCTCCGCTCTTGATAAGAAGTCCACCCCGGAGCGCAAACATAATCAATGATCAACCATCTTGGAAACGGCGATAGAGTTTGATCATCTCCGTCCGGTCGCAGGGGCCCCGTCAGGTGCAGGAGCGCTCCAGGAGAAATGTGGAACGAGCACACGTGGACCAAAGGGCATCAAATATTTAGACGTTCCGTTGGGTTCGATTTCATGGCCACAAGCTTTGCTGCTGTTGTGTCCTTGAGCAAAACTCATTTGGTGCGGGGCGAAAGAACAATGTTTGGTGTCCAAGCAACGGGTCGAGTGTTTAATAATGCAATTTCGCAGATTGTTTGTTGCGGCCTTGAAAAGAGGGAGACGAAGGTTGTGAAAGGTGAAAACACATGCTCTGTTTACTCCAGGGCCACGAAGGGGGGGAACCTCAGAAGACATTCATCTGTGGAAATCATGCATTTTCAGTAAAGCCCTGTTCCAATGACACCAAAGGCCGACCGTTGTGAACATGTTTTGCTGACTTGTAAACAAATTGTATATTCACGTAGATTTACCCGTGAGCTATTTTAGTATTTACTATAACTCTCATGTGGAGGATGACGCGTTCAACCAGCAGCGGTGTGACGCCCGCCTGTGCCGTGGAGTGTCACACCCAGCGTCTGTTCTGACGGAGCCCCGAGCAGAACATTTGGTGCAAAGGCCAAGAATGGCCCCTGTGTGTGTGTGTGCGTGTGTGCGTGTGTGCGTGTGTGCGTGCGTGTGTGCGTGTGCGTGTGTGTGCGCCTCCTCTGTCCTCCTGCTCCTCCGCGAGCGTGCGCTGCATCTGTGACTCCCTGTAACGAGGCAGGTGTCGGAGAGGCTTCATCGAGCTCCGAGCACTCGGCCGAGAATAGAAGAGCGCATTTACACGGACAGATACGTGCAGTTGAGAGGAGGTTCGTACTGTATTCTTTGTGCGGTGGTATTTTCGATGTGCATCGTTTTTTATTGACCAAAAACTGATGAATTGTTTGATTTTCTAACTTTATTTAGGCAAACTCACAATACTGCAAAGCCCTGCAACATTAGACTGAATTTGAATTGTATCGGTCATACTGGAACAGGGGTGCGCCCACTTTTTCAGCGTGCGAGCTACTTTTAGATTCAGCAAAGCCTGAAGATCTACCTATAGATTTATATTGCTTTTTTTTAATAAACAGCTATAGAAACACAATATAGGCCTGATAATATTGTATAATGTATAGACATTTAATATAAAGCAGGAAGAGAAAATCATTCATTGACTTGACCATTCATACAGAGGACTATTGTGAAAATAAAATAATAACTAGACTAAATAACAGATGGTTGAGTTCATAATCACCTCACTAAAAGCTCTTTTTAACTATTAGTTATTATAATAAGACAAGCTCCATGGTAACGCTGGGAGGCGGGGCTTGAGATGTCGAGAAAGTCAGCTTTCCTCACGTCAACAACAAACTGCTTTGTGAAGGACAGAAACAGCGTGAACAGGTAGGATTAGGCTGTAGTCTAGCCCTACCTGGCTCCTCCTCCTGGTCCTCGGCCTGACTCCCTCCCCTCTCTCGCCTCCCTCATTTGCTCCGCTGTTGTCTTGTGTTGTCGGCTCGTGCCACGGTCTGCTCCTGCCGAAACTCACTGTGAAAGCGGACAAAATAACAGCTGTAGACTCCTCGCGCTGATTGTAACCAGTGACGGGCATTCAGGGGAAGCAGGGGAGGCAGGGGGCAGGCAGGCAGGGGGAGGCAGGGGAGGCAGGGGAGTCAGGCGAGGGGAGGCAGGGAGGCAGGGAGGCAGGGGAGGCAGGGGAGGCAGGGGCAGGGAGGCAGGGGAGGCAGGGGAGGCAGGGGAGGCAGGGGCAGGGAGGCAGGGGAGTCAGGCGAGGCAGGGGAGGCAGGGGAGGCAGGGGAGTCAGGCGAGGCAGGGGAGGCAGGGAGGCAGGAGGCAGGGAGGCAGGGGAGGCAGGGGAGGCAGGGGAGGCAGGGAGGCAGGGGAGGCAGGGGAGGCAGGGGAGTCAGGCAGCAGGGGAGGCAGGGAGGCAGGCAGGGGAGGCAGGGGGAGGCAGGGGAGGCAGGGGGCAGGGAGGCAGGGGAGGCAGGGGGCAGGGAGGAGGGGAGGCAGGGAGGCAGGGGAGGCAGGGGGAGGCAGGGAGGCAGGGAGTCAGGGAGGCAGGGAGCAGGGGCAGGCAGGAGGCAGGCGAGGCAAGGGGGCAGGGAGGCAGGGAGCAGGGGAGCAGGGAGGCAGGGAGGCAGGGGGAGGCAGGGGAGGCAGGGGAGGCAGGGGGAGGCAGGGGAGGCAGGGGAGGCAGGGGGAGGCAGGCAGAGGCAGGGAGGCAGGGGAGGCAGGGGACAGGGGAGTCAGCAGGGAGCAGGGGAGGCAGGGGAGGAGCAGGGAGGCAGGGGGCAGGGGAGCAGGGGGAGGCAGGGGAGGGAGCAGGGGGGCAGGGAGGCAGGGAGGAGGGAGCAGGGAGGCAGGGAGGGGGAGGGGGAGCAGGGGGGGAGCAGGGAGGCAGGGGAGGCAGGGGAGGCAGGGGAGGCAGGGGAGCAGGGGAGGCAGGGGAGGCAGGGAGTCAGGCGAGGCAGGGGAGGCAGGGAGGCAGGGAGGGGGAGCAGGGAGGCAGGGAGGCAGGGGAGGCAGGGGAGCAGGGGAGGCAGGGGGAGGCAGGGGAGGCAGGGGAGGCAGGGGAGGCAGGGGAGGCAGGGGAGGCAGGGAGGCAGGGGAGGCAGGGGGAGGCAGGAGGGGGAGGCAGGGGAGGCAGGGGAGGCAGGGGGAGCAGGGGAGGCAGGGCAGGGGAGCAGGGAGGCAGGGGAGGCAGGGGGGGCAGGGGCAGGGAGGGGAGGCAGGGGGAGCACGGGGGAGGCAGGGGGAGCAGGGAGGCAGGGAGGCAGGGAGGGGGGCAGGGGAGAGGGAGGCAGGGGAGGCAGGGAGGCAGGGGACAGGCAGGGGCAGGGAGGGGGAGGCAGGGGGAGGGGAGCAGGGGAGGCAGGGGAGGCAGGGGAGGCAGAACCGCACCTGTCAATCTTGGGAGGAAAATACAGAATTATAAAATATAATAAAAGTTCATATTTGTCATCTGGTATGTATTATAAACCCACTTTCCCTTTGAATCCAATATGGAAACATATTGTGAGGCAGCGCCGCGCTCTGCCTCACGGCGCACAGTTTAATACCTCACAAACTGACGATGTGCTCTGTTCTTCCATATTCTGGATAATGTATGAAATGTATTTCTGAAACGTGTTTCGCAGATTCATTATAAAACGGCAGTAAAAGTTAACTTGGTGAGGCAAACAATACGCCTAACTCAAGGCAGAGGGCGCTCCTGAGCCCGTGGACTGCTGCGCTGTCTTCTTCGTTCTTGAACTCGTTTATTTTTATTTACAATCCGGCTCATCAAATGTAAAGGTAAGACCATAAACATGTATTTATTTTGGCTTGAAATAAGCTAGAATTTGGCTCAATTGGCATTCATTTTGACCTTAAATCAAATATGTCACATGTTTGTGTAAAGAATGCTGAAATGAGATGTAAAGCACGACTCATTGTCTGTTGTCAATCAAATTATGTTTAAGGTGCTCTTTTGGGTTCATTCACTCACTGGCCATGAACCTCACTGCACGTCACTGATTGTAACTCATGGTTCACTTGCACTTTTGGGGACCTCCATGTGCGCACCATGTGATATACAGTATGAGCGTGTGTATATACTGTATCTTAGCGCCAGCCAATAAACTGTGCTTTGGTATCGACAGATGACATATTGGAAGTAGTAGAAAACTTGCCACTGTATATGTTTGAATTCATGGATCGGGAACAAGACTGTTTGCAACGCCTAGAATGTTCAACAGTGCGGCATTAAACTACCAGCGCCAGCCAAAAAATGCATAATAGAGAAGAATAAAACAATACATAAGTCGCACTAAAGTATAAGTTGCCTTTTTTGGGAAAATATAAGTTTAAAATAATAACAGATTAGAGAACAACATGGTGAATAGGCGTACGTATGCTAACGTATGCTAACGTGACACCTTCAGCAACATGACGCACAGACAACCAACTGTCCTAAGTGTCTGGTCTGTTCACGTGACACATGAACAGTTTTTCAGATCACTATAGCTTAAAGAACATGCTAACAGGTTTACCAAGGCTTCAGTTTTACCCAAATCACTAAATCCATTGATTCTTCTTCTAAACGTGCCTCCCCTGCCTCCCTTTCATCATGTGAAATGCGATATAATGTGTTAATAATATCACATATAAGTCGCTCCGGAGTATAAGTCGCACACCGGCCAAACTATGAGAAAAGGTGCGACTTATAGTCCAGAAAATACGGCAAGACCGGTTTATACCAAATACTAGTTGGGTATGGTTTGGTGCCACAATCATTCAAGTGTATCTGGGCCTCAAAACTCCTGCCATGGACAAAAGAAATGGATGACACAAACTGCACCAACAACCAAAGACTGGACCAGAATGATAACTTACTTCATTTGAAAACGGACGCACGTGAGGTTTAAAAGTGCATTCTTTTCATAGTATTTAGATAGAGATGCTAAAGGCCAAACTGTGGAACGTTCCAGACAGGTATTGGAGAAAAGTTACACAGTGCACCTTTACTAATGCAGCCTTTAGATTAGAATCATGTTTAATCAGCTCTTGTCACACGCATTTGAACTCAGATGTCCTTTTTAATGAACGTTATTACCTCCTGAGTCTGGACAGATGACCGGCCTATTACCGCTCTGACACAGACGGATCGCTGAAAACACTTCTCCTCTCGCTCCCTTCGCTCCCTTCACTCCCTTCACACCCGAGGGTGCTCTGCGCGGCCAATAAGTCTCCCGCAGAGGCATGTCTGAGCCGGGCCGAGCGCTCTCAGACAGGACCAGAGTGAACTGAGGAGCTGGTGTGCTACCGGAGGAGAGTGAAAGCACCACAACCGTCTGGAGGTTTATCGTGTTTACTTCAGATGACACAGTGAAATCAGCAGTTAGCGCTGGGGCACCATCTTTTAATCTTGTGAATTAGTACGTTTTGTAAAAGCGGTGCAAAATCTGTTCATCCGCAACTGTTTTATCTCTAGAAATCCCAGAATAAAGAGCCTGTTACATTGATGAAGATATAAACACTCCGTCGTCGAGGTAGATTCTGTATAATTGTGTCAACTGNGGGGAGGCAGGGGAGGCAGGGGAGGCAGGGGAGGCAGGGGAGGCAGAACCGCACCTGTCAATCTTGGGAGGAAAATACAGAATTATAAAATATAATAAAAGTTCATATTTGTCATCTGGTATGTATTATAAACCCACTTTCCCTTTGAATCCAATATGGAAACATATTGTGAGGCAGCGCCGCGCTCTGCCTCACGGCGCACAGTTTAATACCTCACAAACTGACGATGTGCTCTGTTCTTCCATATTCTGGATAATGTATGAAATGTATTTCTGAAACGTGTTTCGCAGATTCATTATAAAACGGCAGTAAAAGTTAACTTGGTGAGGCAAACAATACGCCTAACTCAAGGCAGAGGGCGCTCCTGAGCCCGTGGACTGCTGCGCTGTCTTCTTCGTTCTTGAACTCGTTTATTTTTATTTACAATCCGGCTCATCAAATGTAAAGGTAAGACCATAAACATGTATTTATTTTGGCTTGAAATAAGCTAGAATTTGGCTCAATTGGCATTCATTTTGACCTTAAATCAAATATGTCACATGTTTGTGTAAAGAATGCTGAAATGAGATGTAAAGCACGACTCATTGTCTGTTGTCAATCAAATTATGTTTAAGGTGCTCTTTTGGGTTCATTCACTCACTGGCCATGAACCTCACTGCACGTCACTGATTGTAACTCATGGTTCACTTGCACTTTTGGGGACCTCCATGTGCGCACCATGTGATACAGTATGAGCGTGTGTATATACTGTATCTTAGCGCCAGCCAATAAACTGTGCTTTGGTATCGACAGATGACATATTGGAAGTAGTAGAAAACTTGCCACTGTATATGTTTGAATTCATGGATCGGGAACAAGACTGTTTGCAACGCCTAGAATGTTCAACAGTGCGGCATTAAACTACCAGCGCCAGCCAAAAAATGCATAATAGAGAAGAATAAAACAATACATAAGTCGCACTAAAGTATAAGTTGCCTTTTTTGGGAAAATATAAGTTTAAAATAATAACAGATTAGAGAACAACATGGTGAATAGGCGTACGTATGCTAACGTATGCTAACGTGACACCTTCAGCAACATGACGCACAGACAACCAACTGTCCTAAGTGTCTGGTCTGTTCACGTGACACATGAACAGTTTTTAGATCACTATAGCTTAAAGAACATGCTAACAGGTTTACCAAGGCTTCAGTTTTACCCAAATCACTAAATCCATTGATTCTTCTTCTAAACGTGCCTCCCCTGCCTCCCTTTCATCATGTGAAATGCGATATAATGTGTTAATAATATCACATATAAGTCGCTCCGGAGTATAAGTCGCACACCGGCCAAACTATGAGAAAAGGTGCGACTTATAGTCCAGAAAATACGGCAAGACCGGTTTATACCAAATACTAGTTGGGTATGGTTTGGTGCCACAATCATTCAAGTGTATCTGGGCCTCAAAACTCCTGCCATGGACAAAAGAAATGGATGACACAAACTGCACCAACAACCAAAGACTGGACCAGAATGATAACTTACTTCATTTGAAAACGGACGCACGTGAGGTTTAAAAGTGCATTCTTTTCATAGTATTTAGATAGAGATGCTAAAGGCCAAACTGTGGAACGTTCCAGACAGGTATTGGAGAAAAGTTACACAGTGCACCTTTACTAATGCAGCCTTTAGATTAGAATCATGTTTAATCAGCTCTTGTCACACGCATTTGAACTCAGATGTCCTTTTTAATGAACGTTATTACCTCCTGAGTCTGGACAGATGACCGGCCTATTACCGCTCTGACACAGACGGATCGCTGAAAACACTTCTCCTCTCGCTCCCTTCGCTCCCTTCACTCCCTTCACACCCGAGGGTGCTCTGCGCGGCCAATAAGTCTCCCGCAGAGGCATGTCTGAGCCGGGCCGAGCGCTCTCAGACAGGACCAGAGTGAACTGAGGAGCTGGTGTGCTACCGGAGGAGAGTGAAAGCACCACAACCGTCTGGAGGTTTATCGTGTTTACTTCAGATGACACAGTGAAATCAGCAGTTAGCGCTGGGGCACCATCTTTTAATCTTGTGAATTAGTACGTTTTGTAAAAGCGGTGCAAAATCTGTTCATCCGCAACTGTTTTATCTCTAGAAATCCCAGAATAAAGAGCCTGTTACATTGATGAAGATATAAACACTCCGTCGTCGAGGTAGATTCTGTATAATTGTGTCAACTGTGCAAAAGTTTAAGAGTGAATTTAACCGCAGTTCATCCAAGTAGCTTCTTCACTTGCTCTGACAGGGATCTGGTGAATTACTGTCCTAAATATATATCTTACTACACTCAAATGAGCGTTTTACTAAGATACACAAGTACAATCTGTCACCCACTTACAAGTCCATCCTCAGACCTAAACCAAAACAAAGATCGTAATAGGGCTAATCAAGATGACCCACATGGGGCATGAACTATGAATATGACAAGTGCAGTGGTGGAAAGTAACAAAGCACAAAAGTAAAAGTACTGCACTTGCGTAAACATTGTAGGTATCTGTACATTTTACATCTGTTACTTCACTACACGTTCTACTTCCCACTTTTGAACAGGACTGAAAAGTAAAGTACTTTTCTGGAGAGCCCGAGACCGCCCGAACCGGCCACGGTCTCGACTCGTCTGAAAATGTTGAGTTAAAGATCAAGATTTGACAATAAAACATATAAATAAAAAAATTACTAGATGAATTACATAAAAATCAGCACAATTCTTCATCAAGATCTCTGCAATCGACGCTTTAATAGTTCTCAAACTCAGTTATTATTATTATTTATGTATTTATTTGTTTATTTATTTTGTATGAATGAAAAAAAAATTAGAAAATCTGTACTTTTACCCAAGTAGCAAATTTGATTACTTCCTCCAATAGACTCCACCCAAAATATTTCGCCACAGACACATTTGAAGTTCTGTTACTGCTGAAAGACTCACCAGAGCTTCTGTCACGTTGAGCAGAAATACATATTATTGTGCTTCCCTCGACCACCAGACTTCCTCACTCCTCCTCGCAGCAAAGCCTTGCACATACTGCCCCTAGAGGTCCCTGTGTTGCTTTGCGGTTAAAGGTCACTAAATAAACCAGCGCTAAACAAAAGACGTGCAAGAGTTTTGGTTTTGAGGTCTCGTCTTCGACCGCGGTAGTTTTGCACGAGAAGCCGCTCGTTTTTTGTGTTGCCGGAGTCTTGTTGGAGAGAGAAATGGAAAATATCGACTTTTGCGAACAAAAGCGGCGGGTTTGGAGCCGCGCGTCGCCCCGCCACGTACACAGCTAAATGAATGTTCTCTGCTGGTCCACAACGTCTTTCACTACAGACACATTTGACTTCCTTTTACTGCGACGGAATCAAAACGTCCCGAAGCGTTCTGTTCAAATGGGTTTCAGAATGCTAAAATGGAACTGTGCGACTGGAATGTTCCACGGCATGGCATTAAACCTGTGAACTTGGCCTGGATGTAGATGTGTTTCATGCCATACTGTGGAATATTCCAGGCAAAGCAATGTAAACAAGAGCAAGTAAATGAAGACAATGTTGCATGCTTTCGATGTATAGAACTGATTGCGTTGTCACAGTACTTGTCAAGTTAGTTTTCTTCATAAAAGTACAACATCAAGTCATCATATTTTGTGCAAGGTTTCCTTCAATGACTAAAAACTACTCTTTATATCCACAAGCGAGCGCGTCAGAATTTCTAGAATTCTTGGATCAAAATTTGTTTAAAAGTGTGATTCTTTCTGACGGAAAAGCAGAAAAAAATACAGAATCAACGATAAACCTAATCTGAAAAGCAAGTTGAAGAAGAAGGTTTATTTTGTACTGTCCCTCACAAGTTGAGACCCTCTGCAGTGGCTTTTAAAAGACACGACATTCAAAGAGACAAATTGCGCCCCGGCTTTTTCAGAGACCAGAATGAAATATCTCACAGTATTACGTGCAATCGATATCAGTCTCGTATTTTCAGACGCTCAGATGGGTCCCTTCCCCCCTTACACTCCCCCCTGTGTGTGTCCCCTCTGACCGCCACAGATCATCCCTGAACACTCAGCTGTGAGACAGGCGTTGAAGATCACTGGAGATCCCATTCCTCATTCTATGAAGTTATGCTGCATTCATGTGGTCTCCTTCAGAGTGGGAAAATGCACATGAACGCTTGGCAAAGAAGAAGAAGAAGAACTCAGGAACGAGAGCTGCACAATATGTCAAAAACACATGGTCGTCGCCAACATCGCGCAATGCGTAACGATATGTATATTCGTAAGCGTTTGACTAACATGGCTCCTCCAAAGCATCCACCGTCTTAAATATGGGACTACGACTTGGAGGAGAGGACGTTTGACAAAGGAAAAAACGCTGTTGTGCTACCATACCCCGCTGCTAACTTAGCCGGTGCTAACTAGAGCCGCTGCTCACGCTAGCCCGCTTGGCTCACTTAGCTCCGCTGCTCACTTAAGCCCCCTGCTATAACTTAGCCCGCTGCTCACTTAGCAACGCCCTGCTCACTTAGCCAGTTCTCACTTAGCCAGTGGTCACTTAGCCAGTGCTAAACTTGACCCACTGGCTAACTTAGCCGGTGTTAAATTAGCCCTTCTGCTAACTCAGAGCCAGTGTCCCAGAAACCATGAAGATGAAGAGCGGTTCCACAGAGGGACGTGAGTGCACTCGCTGCAGCGTTTATAAAAGAACAGACACGCCCAGTAAATCACAGGGACAAAAGCGTGGAGACATAAAGGGATGTGCGTTTGTGCTGCGCATGAAGAACACAATGTGGACAGAAATACTTTGAGATCAGCGATGTCACGTTTACCGTTGTGAAAGTACTCACATGTCATGACAGCACATCTGCATCTGTCCTCACAGGGAAGTGAAGAAAGGAACAGTGATGAAGCAGCTCAAAACAGACAATCTTACTCTGTATGAAACTCATCTTTTTTTGTTTTCCTGCTCGTACTCGTGCACAGAAAACAGTCAAAATAATTCAATTTATTTTGTAAACGCCCAAAATCACCGCAATGGTTGCCTCGAGGGGCGACAGTGAAAAACAGAATAAAACAGTAATAACATGTTCATAGGACTTGGTAATGTCCCAGAATCCCAGCATAATGGATGTAAATACAATTATGACAGAAGAGGCCTCCCTTTTTACCACATTGCTAATAAATACAAAATAACATGTAAAAAAAAAAAAAAAAAGTGTATATTTTATTCCAAGTCCTAATTTGGTGCAATTATCGCAATAAATATCGTTGATCGCACATTCAGTGTTGCCAACTGACATTAGCTTTAGCTCTTCCCCTCTCTCTCTCTCCCCTCTCTCTCTCTCCCTCTCTCTCTCTTCCTTCTCTACTCCCTGCTTCCCCACTCCCCCCTTCCTCTCCTCTCTTCCTCTTTCCCCTCTCTCTCTCTTCCTCCTCACTCTTCTCCCTCCTCGTCTGCTGCTCCACTCCCCCTCCTCCCTCTCTCTCTCTCTCCTCCCCTCTCTGCTCATCTCTCTCCCTCCTCTCTCTTCCTCCTGCTCTGCTCTCTTCTCTCCCCTCTCCTGCTTCCCCCACTCCCCTTCCTCCCTCTCTCTCCTCTCCCCTCTCTCTCTCTCTCTCTCTCTCTCTTTCCTCTCTCTCTCTTCCTCCCTCTCGTCTCTCTTCCTCCCTCCTCTCGTCTGTTCCCCACATAGCCCCCTCCTCCCTCGTCCTCTTCCTCCCTCTCTCTCATCCTCTCCTACTCTCTCTCTCCTCCCTCTCTCGTCTTCCTCCTCTCCTCTCTTCCCTCCCTCTCTCTCTCTCCCCTCTCTCTGTCTTCCTCCCTCTCTCTCTCTACTTCCTCCCTCTCTCTCTCGCTTCCCCACTCGCCCCTTCCTCCCTCTCTTCTCTCAACGCCTCTCGTCTCTCCTCCGCCTCTCTTCTCTCTTTCCTCTCTCCATCCTTTCCTCCCTCCTCTCTCTTCTCTCCTCTCGTCTTCTGCTTCCCCAACCCCCTTCCTCCCTCTCTCTCGTCTTCTCCCTCTCTCTCTCTCTCCCTCTCTCTCTTCTCCTCTCTCTCTCTTCCCTCCCTCTCTCTCTCCTGCTCTCTCTTTCCCTCCCTCTCATCTCTCTTCCCCTCTCTTCTCGCTCCCCTTCTCTCTCTTCCTCCCTCACTGTCGCTCTCTCTCTCTCCCTGTCTCCCCCCTCCCCCTTTCCTCCCTCCCTCCCTTCTCTCTTCCTCCCTCTCTCTCTCTGCTTCCCCACACCCTCCCCTCTTCTCTCTTTCCCTCCTCTCCTCCTCCCTCTCTCTCCTCCCCCTCTCTCTCCCTCTCTCTCTCTTCCTCCCTCTCTCTCTCTCCCCTCTCTCTCTCTTCCTCCCTCTCTCTCTCTCTCTCTCTCTGCTTCCCCACTCCCCCCTTCCTCCCTCTCTCCCTGCTGCAGTGGCCCTGTGTAAACAAAGCTCTCTTGCACATTAGCGTCCTGTTGACCCGCTCATATCTGGATTAATCAGCCTGTGATTACTCCGTCAGCCGAGCGAACCGCCAAAATAAAAGCCCCGGTGGGAATTACAAGGTCTCACTCTAAAAACATGATCAGATCTGAGATTATCGAGCAAGCGTGTAATTCTGTTTCCACCTGCAGGAGGCAGCGCTGCTTTCTGAGGAAGTGACGGGTATTACCCACGAGGCACCGGGCCGAGCTGCTGAGGTTATGGTGGATCTGGGTGTTTAAAGGACGCATCTTCTGCATTATCTGTGTTAATGCACTGTCAACGTGCTCTGGAGAACCTTTACTTTAGAACTTCATGTTTTAGAGGAAAGTCAGATGTTCACTCGTCAAGATTTGTGTTAGCACTCTACAGGCAGCACAGGGTATTAAATAAACAAAAGCTACAGCTGCGAGAGATGCTAATGTGTATGTAATCAGAACACAATTCAAGGCAGAAATGCTTTAAATGAGTCTGGCCATGATTTAAGACCTTAAAAACAGCACAGTAGACATCACAAAACTGAGAAATTTGAAACTGAGTGTTTTTGTGAGGCTCAGAGAAGCAGACAAGCTCATACACAGGATTCATCAAACTAGTGTGAATGAATACAACTCCAGGTATGTTTTTGATGAGTGAGCAATAGTAAAAGCTCAATTTTGCATCATGTGTCCTCAGCGTTTTGATTCTTCACCTTTCAATGAAGTGTGCCACATTAAGAGGAAACATGAGGGTTCAGGAGACGTGTAACTTGTCCTGTCGACACTTGTTTGTCTTCATGGAGAGTGCTTTCCAACAAAGCAATAACATTATGAAGACGAGCAGGTGGCCAAGAGTGTGCACCTTTTAACGTTAAGCTGCAGAGGGCTTTTCCTCATTTATTGCTTTTTGTCAACCATCAGAGAACAGAGAATTATCATGCTGCCGGGCATGTGAAACATAAAAAGGAATCTATAACCCACTTATTTGAAGTCCAATCAACCCTTCTGGGATGAAACAGGATCACTTTGAACTCCAAACCCACCGATAAACAACATATGCCTGACCGACAAAATGATAACAGATCTTTTATATGCATAATTAAAGTCCCTAAAACTCAGTTGTTTGAAATTGAAATGGTCATAACAACAACAAATCCAATTCCTCCAGAAAACATCTTCACTTTATATCCTCCGCGCAGAGCTTGGTGTAATTAGAGTAAATCTGACAGTTTATACTCCAAAGGGTTCAGAAACGTCTTCAGTTTGAATTGCGGGAGGTCATTGTAGCACAAAGCTGAAGCAGTTTACATTTACTTGTCCCTGGGTCAAATCGCTTTCATAAATCGGACCCCCACCCCTTTAAACTCCCACTTCAAACGCTTCTCATTGAAAGTGGATGATTTTAGAGTGAAAAACGCCAGTGACGTTTGCTCCAGTCGTGGCTACAGACTCCACATTGAACCCTCTAAAGGCCCTCTAAAGCAGCAGGGACCGGAGAAATATAGAGCGGTAAACAACCACAAAAATGAACCCAGGCCCTTTGAACAATCAGCAATAATTAAAGAGGTTTTTAAGCTTTTCGTCACGTTCATTTTGCGCGTGCAGAGAGCGATGACATGTCTGTAGTGGAATAATGTCATGTAATGTCACAGTGTGTTTCATAAGGTGATGGTTTGCTCGGTGACCCCTCTTCTGCAGCAGGGGCCAGTTTATGACCATGCATGTCCTCTTCTGTGTTCTGGAGTTAGACCACTGAGGGAGAGGCGACTCTGTTAGGGACCGTGTTGGCTGTGCACGGCTGAAAATAAAGAGCCACTTTTAAGCAAGACGACTTTGTTCCATTTTGCCTTATTTCTCTGTCACCGATTACAGACAGTTTCACATGAATTTGGCGTCGCAAACAGGATCCCTCGACCACCGGTTCCTCTTCGTGGGCCACGGGGACACGGGGTTTGGCCACCTGGAACATCAATAGTTTCCAGCTTCGTTCCTCCATCATTTAAGAGGCGAGAGGGCCGTCCCACAGGGGCCTGGGAGGAAGACGCTGGCGCTAGGTCCCGAAGAAGAACACATTGTGGTGAGCTGTCTTGTCTCCACTGTGTAGACTCGATAGGTTTTTTGATCTCTTTTAAATTGACAAGTCCATGACAGGTCCATGACAGGTCCATGGGAGGTGACTGTCTGTGAAGCTTGTCTGTGATCAAATAATTAAAAAAAATAAATGTTATTCTTGTTAAGGTGTCACATTCTAATCCCAGCAGGACGTTTGATTTCTGGTTGGACACATTTTTCTCCTTTCAATAAAGTCTGCATTTCAGATTGTAGTTGTTTTTTCCGCAATTATTCTCAGGGGAAACATCACTTTTTGACAATTATTCATGAGTATTGCCTCCAAACAACAGTAAAACCCTGCAGGATCTACCAGGAGGCCCCGCCCCGCCTGACCAACATTACAAAAGACAAGCAAAAGTCTGTGGTTTCCTGACCGCTCGCAAACCATTGTCCTCATCTTGACCACGGACAAACGACATCTATGCTATTCATGGGTTTTAACTTCCTGTAATAAGCAACATTTTGAGGATTTTTTTTCCTTTCAAAAGATAAAATTGTTAGTTTTAAAACTGCTCCTGCTAATCACACAAGCGGAGTAGACACAAACACAAAGCTGATTGAGTTCAAATGATACTCTTATTGGTGATTAGATATCTCGGCTCTGATAATCTCACCTCTGATAATCTCTAATGGACTAAGGCAACAAGTGATAAGTGCAATTAAGGCCATTTCAGAGTAAACGAATGATAAATATAAGTCAGTCGAGGCGCATCCTAACTGAAGCTGCAGCTTTGAGTCTTGAACAGATCACTATAGCTCAAGTTTTGTCAGAAATCAAACGTTATAAATGATAAAATAGAGTTATTGTAACATAAACAGTCAGACCCACAAAATGTTGAACGTTTTTTGGAGATTATAGAATTGAAACGACTTAACCTTAAATTTGCTTCTAAAATGGTCACAATCGTTACTTCTCTGATGCTAAAACTGTGCCGCACCATGTGTCTTAAGCTTTTTTGTTTGGTTTATTTTTGAATTTTTTTCGCTGTCCCACTTAAATTCTTGAAACTCCTGTGTTTATATTTTGGGGAGGAGTGTGGGAAGAGTCATGGTGAAGTGTGACAGAGCGAAAGAGCAGCAGACTATAGGATAAAAAAATTAAAATATATATATACCAGAGAACAGAGGAAAAGAAACATTCAAAATATGATTATTATGATTATTATGTATTTATTATTTATGTAACTTCCTAAAAATCAGGTTCAGTGTCTTTAAATCTATTTCTCTTGCATTTATTCAAGGTTTTTACAGTACAAAAAAAAAAAATCACACACAACACAACTTCTTGAAGACAGATTTGATGCAACAGGAAAGTTCCACAGTGCCTCAGTTTAACAGTACAGCCGTTTGCTCAGACTCTTGCATCAGGTTTGCCTCACTGGAGAAGCTTCACCTGTGGATTTGGAGAAAGTCGGACTAAATTTACTTTGACAAGAGTTTTCGTGAGAAGTGCTGATGTTCCTGCGCTGGATCCAAAAATACGTGTGATGGACAGAGCAGCGGAGCGAGCACAAATCTGGGCTCGTTCTCAACAAAATATCACTTTTTAAACTTAACCGAGGAATTAGACAGTTTGGGCACGAACTCTGATGTGTGTGACCTGGAGGCTTAAATAGTGTAGCCTCCGGAAAGAGGGCGTGAAAGGGGTGTGGCCCTGCTCCCGAACTTAAGATAACAAATGCATCTTCATGTAAACAGCCACAGCAACCCAGCAGCCCGTGTCTGGACATTTACTTCAAACGTGAATAACTGAATAAAAATAACTCGACCTGGTTTTTATTAAACAAACATCTTTATAAATGTTATTAAATCAAGGCGTATCGTTATGTATAATCAATGCCATTATTATATATTATATTCAAAAGCCCATGCGATGGAGCAGAGTGAGCAGCGGGGGGCAGCACTGAGCTGAGTGATAAGTGCTGCAGGTTTGGACTCAAACTGAATTCTGTTCAATCCCACCATGACTTCCGTTTGGTTTCTTTCCTAAAGCCGGCCACATCCAGAGGAACGCTTCAACGCGTCAATGTTGTTTGGTCGTTGTGTCAATAATCATGAATAATGTCAAAGTTGTGACGCTTTTGTCGCAATAATCGCAACACAAACATATTCATATTGTAACATCCTTTAGTCCTGGTCTAGTCCAGGTTTAGTTCTGGGTTTAGTCCCAGTAACAATCTCTCTTTTGATGTCACGTGTGAACAAATGTGAAGCTCTCGACATAAAATCGAATACATTGTATATTAAATAGTATTAGTAGCGTGTATATTTGAACTGTATAAATCACCACATCTACATTTATACGTTTGTGTCTTCACTTCCGTCCCCCTCTCTCTATATCTCTCCCTCGATAACTCTTCCTCTCTCCCTCCTTTCTCTTTCTTTCTCTCCCTCTTGTTCTAATTCTCCCCCTTTCTTTCTCCCCTCACTCTCTTCTCATCTTCCTGTATTTCTCCCCTCGCCATCTCTCTCTTCTCCTCTCCTTCTCTATTTTCCTCACCCCCTCTCTTTCCTCCCCTCTCTCTCTTCCCCTCTCTCTCTTCCCCTCTCTCTCTTCCCCTCTCTCTCTTTCTCCCTCTCTTGTTTCTCCTCCTCTTGTCTTTCATTATCTCTCTCCCTTCTCATCCCTGGCTGCTCCTTTTCTGTTCTTTCTTTCATTCTTTCTCTTCATCTCTTCTTCTCTCTTGTATTTGTTAAACGGTTAAAAATCTCCTTGGACCCTCTGAGGGCCCTCAGCTGCACAGATGCATGATGGGTCAGAAAGAGAGGAGCCAGTGCCTGGCGCCAACTCAGCCGTGATGTAATGATGAAATGATGAAATGAATAGAGCTGAATACATGAAAGTGATAAATATTTACACGTTTAAAAATAAATGGTTCCAAATTAGGTGAAGAATGTTGTCAATAATTGCAGCAGACGTTGACGGTTTAATCGGCCTGTTACTGTGGTTACTCAACACAGCTATGAAAACAATTATTCAAATCATTTTACATTGTCTTTTTTATTAGATTTTGAATTATTGAACAGATCGTAACATTCTAAACACAGAGGCAAAATAATAATAATAATCATAATAAAGACCCTTCCAGAAGTTTAGATCTGCGCACGTGTAACACAGATCTGCGCACGTGTAACAATGATCTACACACGTGCAACACCTTAGATCTGCGCACTTAACAACTGTGTATCTGCGCACGTTGTAAACACAGGTATACGCACGTGTAGACACCTTTAGACTGCGCACGTGCAACACTTTTACATTGCGCACGTGTAAAACTATGCATAAACAGGTCTCGCGCACGTGTTAAACAGGTCTCACACGTGTAACACCTTTAGACCCGCATGGTAACCTTTTCTGCACAGTGTAACAACTGTGGATCTGCGCACTGTAACACAGATCTGCGACAGTGTACAATGATCTACACACGTGTAACACCTTTAGATCTGCGCACGTGTTAAAACAACTGTGGATCTGCACGTTACTGCGCACGTGTAACAATGCTACACACTAAAGAATCTGCGCTAACGTAGTAATAACCTGATTGCGCACCTTAGCACGTCTGCGGCAGGGCTGTGTAACTTCTAGACTATGCGTTACGGAGTCTGCGCACGTGTAAACAGATCTGTGCACGTGTAACACTTCTAGATGCGCACGTGTAACACAGGTTGCGTCGAACACTTCATGCGACGTGTAACACCTTTAGACTCTGCGCACGTGTAACACTCACTAGATCTGCGCGTGTAACACTTTAGATCTGCGCACTCGTTTGCTGTAACACCTTTAGCACGCATCTAAGCGCACCTTACCCATCTGCGGCAACCCTTAATCTCGCAGTGTAAACAACTGTGGATCTGCGCACCGGTGTAACACAGATCTGCGCACAGTGTAACACCAAGGTCTCGCACGTGTAACACTTTAGACTCTCGCACGTGCACAACCCTCTTAGATTCTGGGCGCACTGCAACCACTTTAGATCTCGGCATCGTTGTAACACAGGTCTGCGCACGTGTAAACCTTTAATCTGCGCACGTGTAACACAGTCTTCGCACGTGTAACACGTTTAGATCTGCGCACGTGTAACACAGTCTGCGTCACCTTCTTAGATACACCTTTAGAGTCTGGCGCACCAGTGTACCAGGTCTGCGCACGTGTAACCAGGAGGAGATTCTGGTGCATCGTAAATTAGTTAGAATCGTAGATGTTCAACTGACAGAGTGTTTAGTCTGTTTAACACCTGATCTGGCACTGTAACGTTGGTAGGGTAACAACCCTGATCAGAGTACATGTAGGCGCACAGTTACACTTTAGATCTGGCCGAAACACACGTGACCTAAGCGCACGTTCAGTTGCGAGACAATTTATGGCGGCCGGGTAACACCTTGAATGCGGTAACACCTTTAGATCTGCGCACGTGTAACAGGTCTCACCGCACGTGTACACCTTTAGATTGCGCACGTGTAACACTTTCAGATTGGCACGGTGTAACACCTTAGATTGCGCACGGTTAACACTTTAGATTGGCGCACGTGTAAACCTTTAATGCGCACCGTGTAACACTTGTTAGACTTGCGCAACTGATGCGTTACACCTTTAGACCAAAGGTCCTCGCTTCCTAATGTAACTCTTTGGCCTCTAGTGCCTATGGCAGAGAGCAGTGCTTCGCTCTGATTTTGCTTACCAGGGTGGATCTCTTTCTAGACCTTAAGCAAACTTCCAAACATAAAGTATTCTTCTACTCTCTCTCTTTCTCATATCCTCTCTCTCTCCTCTCTCCTCTCTCCTCCTCTCTCTCTCTCTCTCTCTCTCTCATCATCTCTCCTCTCTCTCTCTCTCTCTCTCTCTCCCTCCCTCCCTCCTCCCCTCCTCCCGCTCGCTTCTCTCCCTCTCCTTCTCTCTCTATCTCTCCGCTCTCTCTCTCGTTCTCTCACCCTCTTTGTTTTCACACTGCTTCTTTTTTCTCTTCCCTATCTCCTTCTTCGTATTTCTTCGCCTATTGCACTCTTCACCTCACTTCACTTTCCTTTATATTTTAATTTCCCTCACATCTCGTTCTCATCTCTCCTCCCTGCCTTCCTTCTCTCTCTCTTTTCTGTCTAAACTTCTACCAACCGCCTCACTCTTCTTTTCTCTTACTCTATCCCCTTTCTTCTCTGCCTCTCTCTTCCCTCCTCCTTCTCTCTCTTCCCTCTCTCCTCCTCCCCCCCTCCTCTCCTCTTTCCTATAAGTGTGCCATCCCTCCCTCCTCCATGTTGCTCTCCATCTCTCTCCCTTCTCTTCTTTCTGCTCCTCTGTCCCTCTCCTCTCCCGTTGCTCCCTCTCTTCTCATCTTTTATCTCCTCTCTGCTCCCTCTCCCCTCTCCTCCTCCCCCTCCCCTTTCCCTCTTTTCTTCGTATGTGTCCTTCTCCTCCTCCCTGCCTGTTTGCTCCTCAGCTGTCTCTCCTCCCTTCCCTTCTGATTGCTCCTCCACTCTCTCTCCTCCTTAACTCCCGTTGGCTCCTTCTCTCCTATTTTCGTCTCCCCCTGCTCCCACTTCCCCCTCTCTCTCCTCCCCCTTCTCTCTGTCGCCTAGTCCCCTCTCCTCCTATCCCCCCGTTTGCTCTCAGCTGTCTCCCCTCCTTCAACCCGTTGCTCCCTCCGTTTCTCTCTCTCTCTCTCTCTCATCTTTTCTCTCCCTCTCTGCTCTCTTCTTTCTCTCCCCCTTCTGCTCTTCTCTTCTCTCCTACCCTCTGCTCTTCTCCTCTCTCTCCCCCTCTGCTCTCTCCCTCTCTCACCCTCTCTTCCGCTCCCCTCTGCTCTCTCTATCTCTCTCCCCCTTGCATTCTCTCTCTTCTCTACTTCTCCACGCTCTCATCTCTGTCTTCTCCCTCTGCATCCATTCCTCTCTCTCTGCTTCTCTCCCCCTCTTCTCGCCTCCTCTCTCTCTCTCTCCCTCTCTCCCTTCTCTCTTCTCTTCCCCCTCTCTACAGACTCCTTCAATCTTACCAACCCTCCTCTCCTTCACTCTCCTCTCCTCCCTCTCTCTCTCTTCTTCTCTCCTTTTTTCTCTCCCTCTTGCTGTCTCTCTCCCCTCGCTTGCTCTCTGCTCCTATCCTCCTCCCTCCCTCTCCTCTCTCCCCCTCTGCTCTTTTCACTATCTCCCCTAACCTACAAATGGGTCTCTTTCTTCTTCTCTTCCCCCTTCTCTCTTCTTTCTCCTCTTCTCTCCCTCTGCTCTCTTCGCTCTCCTCTCTCTTCTCTCTCTCCCCTCTCTACTATCCCTCCTCCTCTCCTCTCTCTCTCTCCTCTCCCCTCTCCCTCTCTCCCCCTCTCTCTCTCTCTCCCCCCCTCTCTCTTTCTCTCTCTCTCCCCCCTCTGCTCTCTCTTCTTCTCTTTCCTCTGCCTGTCAGAGACCAAAGCCCAGGCCCAGACTAATGAAGACCCCGTAGACCCTGCGCTCTCAAAGTCTCAGATCAAAGTCCGTGGTCAGTCTGAAGGAGAGCGGGACGAGCGAGGGGGAGGTGGAAAGTGCACAGAGTAAAGACAGAAACATAGGTTTGTTTTCTCTTTCCTCTCGAGAGAAAAACCATCAGAAGAAAAGAAAAGAAAAGCACTTCTAAAATGCAAAAAGAGAGAAATAAGAGTCTTCATCTGGGTTTCTTCAGCCCTTTCCTCTGTAGAGACTCGGCAGCTGGAGATCTTGCGCCCTCTGCTGGTGTTTTGTTGAAGGTCATGGATAAAACAGTGTGTAAGTTAAGTGTAATGTCACATTGTTGAACATTTCAGGCAAAGGAACGCCATACTGAAGGAGAAAAGCCGGTGCCGCATATTTCCCACATTATATCATAGTAAAACACTGATTAGAGAAGTAAACATTGCTCGTATGTTGCCGTGTTTTCTATTTTTTCTCACTTAAAAGTAGCAGTTTGAAGCCTAAATGGTCTCTTTAATTGCCTTGGTTGTTCTTGTCTTTGGAAAAACTCAGCATACATCTCCACATATATTTTGCTTCAGTTTTAAACCCAAACAGACCCCTCTCATGCTTTAATATTGCTGTTTTTTGGGACATTTAAGGACCCACGCGGCGCTCCTTATTTCTAGTCATTCTCGTACACATTTCTTATTTATAGTAAGCTGTTCTCCTGAGTTTCGAGGCTGTAAAATCGCCAGAATAAGCCTTTTCAAAGCTGAACAAATGAGAGTATTTGTTGAAGAGGGACTATATTTTGAGCCTTGATAGAACTTAAACATGTGAAGTGAAGTGCTGTACAATCTGAGCCTTTCTGATGGAACCAGAGCGCTCCTTTTACAGAAGACTAAAGGCTCTGAAGGCTCTGAAGGCTCTGAAGGCTCTGAAGGCTCTGAAGGCTCTGAAGGCTCTGAAGGCTCTCTCCATCTCGGTTTGAGTCGAATGGTTCTGAATGACAATCTGCTGCTGCACATTCACCCGGCGAGTTAGCATTGCAGATGAGCGCGGCGCTGTTTACGCGACAAAGTGCTCCCCGACGTCCGCGCGGA
The DNA here is from genome assembly GCA_015082035.1 of Chaenogobius annularis. Classification (NCBI taxonomy): domain Eukaryota; kingdom Metazoa; phylum Chordata; class Actinopteri; order Gobiiformes; family Gobiidae; genus Chaenogobius; species Chaenogobius annularis. The sequence continues at coordinate 796,074 of BJKM01000218.1, read as the reverse complement.
GAAGGTTTCACCGCGATTTATGAGCGCTCTCAGAGGAGATGGAGACGAGCACGATTACGCGCCGGGTCCGCCGGTGTGTGTCGTTCAAGCGCTAAAAACACAGGTCTAAGCCGGGGCCAAAAGTCCAAAACAGGGACTAAACCAGGTCAATCTCAAACAGGACAAAGCCTAAACCAGCACAGAACAGCAGACCGAGACAAGACCTAACAGGACTAAAAACAGGAATAAAACCAAGACCACAAGGACTAAACCAAGACCAAACAGGACTGAAAACAGACCTAAACCAAGACCAAACAGGACTGAAAACAGACCTAAACCAAGACCACACAGGACTAAAAACAGGACTAAACCAAGACCACACAGGACTAGAAACAGGACTAAACCAAGACCACACAGGACTAGAAACAGGACTAAACCAAGACCACACAGGACTAGAAACGGGACCAAGTCAGAGTGTGTTTAAGACTTCTGTAAATTTGGTGTAAAATGGGATCAAACCAAGTCTAAACCAGGTCTAAAGAACAAAGCTAAACCATGTTCAAACTTAAAATAGGACTGAAACCGGCCTGAAACAGGATTGAAACAAGATTGAAACAGGCCTGAAACAGGACTGAAACAGGACTGAAACGACTAAAACAAAACCAAATTAGCACTAAACCAGGGCCACGCATGGACTAAACCAGGACCAAACTTTGTTGTACAATGGGATTGAACCAAACCTAAACCAGGACTTAACTAGAACCAAACCACGTCTACCTTGGGCCTAAAACAGGACAAAAACAGGACCAAACCAGGGCTAATCCAGGACTAAAACAGGACCAAACCAAGGCGGAACCAGAACTAAATCAGGACCAAAGCAGGACTAAGCCAGGAGCGAACCATGACTAGCAACCAGACTAAGCCAGATCAAATTTAAGACTACATTTGGTCTAAATGGGATTAAACTATGTCTAAACCAGGACTAAAACCTAACAAACCTAGACCAGACCAGGACTAAACCAGAACTTGACCAAAGCAGAACTAAACCAGGTCTTGAATTGAATGAAAGGACAAGGTCTAAACCAGAAAAGCCTCCGCTTACTTACTCCAGCGCAGCTTCTTTCTGACACAGATGTTACGCCGTATGTTTAGTTTAACTTTAGTGTTTTACAAAATACAAAACCGCAAACGCGCAACAGCCGGCATTCACTTTGCAATCATCTCCAGAATCGTGTTGTGACATCTGCTGCCTGAAACATCCTCCTCCTCTTCCATCCATCTGGCCCCCGACTCTCCCCCGTACCACGCCGCCATTCAAAACCCGGTCTATGGAGAGGGAAACGGGACAAAAACCCGCGGCGGTTTTGGAGTGTTCAGAATGAAGCGCTGATGATGACAGGACGAAGAGTGAAGTGCAGCGCCGATCAATGAACGGACCCCGCGCTTGAGATGAGAGAGGAGGAAGAGGAAGCACTCGAGATGGTCCGCCACGTTTGGAAGGGTCCCCGCGGGAGGCTGGCGTCGCTTCAGACCAACTCCAGCCAGAGAGGTTATGTAAATACGTGAACTGGGAGTTGAATTTGATTGACATTTCACGCTGAAACTATGGTTGGTACTGGTCTGCGCGATCCTTCAGTCGGGGCAGGTTCCATAGCAACAAACCTGGACGAAAAACGTTTTAAGAGGGAACGCCACGCCCAGAAAAACAGTCAAGCAAAAAAATAAAAAAATAAAAAAAGTGGGTACAAATGGGTTAAACGCGTCCCAGTAGAAGCCGTCTGAACCAATTCTCGCCACTCATCCAAGTCGTTTCTTCAGTTCCGACGCAGCTCTGGTGAGTCGCTGCCGTTTATATGTATATCTGTCCAAACGGGAGGAGCAAAGCGCACTGAAAACTGAAGCCAGTTTGAAGCACGAGCCGGTTGAGTACGAGAATTTGTTCAGACAAACCTCCGTTTTTCTTCTCGGCGACTTTTAATCCATTTGGACTTGACCCAGTGAGCACAAAAAAAAATAAAAAAATAAACCCGGCTCGACTGTCTGTCTTTCTGCGCGGAGTTTGCATGTTGTTCTCCCTGTGCGCTCCGTTTCCCCCCCCAACAACTTAAAACGTGCAACAAAAGGTGAAAGATGCTTATCGGCAAACGAGTCCAGGATTTGGGCCGTGAGCCTATAAATCCGTCCTGAGCCGAATGCAGTGGCTCCCCTCTGCTTTAAGCCCCCCAAAGGGCCCCACTGAACAACAAACACAACATTTCATGATTTACAAGACTTTCATCTCATAAAATGTTGTGGGCCTTAAGGTAATAACTGATGGTATTTTTGTTTTTTAAGTACTATTCTCCTGAGTATAAAGGCTCTATCAAACTGTGGCGGGTTTTTATTCATATTTTAGACACATTTTCGTCCGTATTTTATTGTTCTGCCGCGGCCAGATTATTCCCACTGACGATCAAAAATGAATACACCAGTTTTGAATGTAAAATGTATTTTTTGTTTTACGTTTCAAAAGTTTAAATGGGTCCAAACAATCAGGGTTCAAAAATATATTGTATATTTAGTTCTCGGTTCTGATTCTGATCCTAAATAAGTGTTATTGTTTTATTCTAATGTCATTTTCAACGCAAAATAATAGAAATGTATGATAACAACATATAAAACCATTCCAATGTCCAACTGTGGAAACATTTTTGAGTGTTGATATCTGTTGTTCAATAGTTTTAGAATTGAATGTTGTTATTTTTGTCACATCAAATTGCCTGTGCTTCTGCTTCATAATCCACACGGTTTTTCTGTAAACAATCCCATAAATAAGCCCCAAAACGACTTGAATCCAGCCCTTGTCAAATCCCCAGATCTCACATTTTCTCTTTTCTCTCCAAAACAGAGGCAATTCTCGCCGTTTTCCTCATTTAAAACGCTCTCACAAAACAGCTCTTACGTTTCCACTCCGCCACAGACCATTTCCTGTCACTGGGGCCTGTAGAAACACCCATTAAACTCCACCGCCTCTCCCCGAGTCGTGCCACGCCGCCGTTCCCCACATAAATCCAACAAACAAACACAGAGAACGGCTCCGGGCCCGTAACAAGCGCCGCACAAACGGGGGCTGACCTCACGCAGCGCAGCAGCCAATTACAGAGCGGCGGCGTCTGCGTACCTGGGCTTCTACCTCTCACCGCTAAACGTAATAACGGTGATGATGTGTTCGCACGGCCGCCGAAACGAGCCGTGACCTGGGGCCATTACACCGGATGCCCCGCAGGGAGAACATAAGGTGCGGGACAACTTCACGCGGCGGGTTAAAAGAGCACGCCGGCGATTGGATCGTTCCACAGCGTCGCCTTAACTTACGTCGCGTTCATTTTTTACGATTACGGTGTTTCATATGCTCAAAAAACAAACAAAGACCCCATGCATTCTCACTGTGAACGGCTCCCCTCTCCACAGATCTTCCACGGAACATTCCAGGCAAAGCTCTTCATGGAGCGACGCAGATGTCAGAAAAGTATTATGCTAAATGTGTTTTTTTTTTTTAGCTTTTCATCATTATATTATTTATTTAATTATATTGGTTTATTGGTTATATTTATTGTTGTATTGGGTTTTTTTAATTGGTTTTTTAAAAATTGTTTATTTATGTTTTAAGTTTTATTTATTGTTTTAATGTTTTATTTACGGTTTTATTATTTCATTTATGTTTTATTTACTGTTTTATTTACTGTTTATATTATTTTATGTATTGTTGTTTTATTTATGTATTGTTTATTTATGTATTGTTTTATATATTTATTGTTTATTTATTTATTGTTTTAATTTATTAATGTATTTTTATTTATGTATTGTTTTATATTATTGTTTTATTATATTTATTGTTTTATTTATGTATGTTTTATTTATTATTGTTTTATTTATTTTTGTTTTATTTATGTATTGTTTATTTTATTTATTTTATTTATTAATGTATTGTTTTATTAGTATTGTTTATATATTTATTGTTTTATTTATTTATTGTTTATATTTCTGTATTGTTTATTTCTGTATTGTTTTATATATTATCTGATACCTGGAGTTGTGTTGTGTCATTAATCCTGTTCATGAGGTTGTCTTCTCTGCTGCTTCCTGAGCCTCACAAAAACAATCGGTCTCAGTTTCTCAGATGTGTGGCATCAGAGAGCGATCGGAGCCGGTGCCCTTCAAGTCCAATAAGCCATCAACAGACCCGTCACCAGCAGGCCAGCTTTTGGTTTATTACACCATGTAATTCCCTCCGCCGCCAGTAGATGAGTGCTAACACCAAATCCTGTTGCGGGAACACCTGAACGTCTCTCTCTCTCTCGTCTCTCTCTCCTCTTTCTCTCGTCTCTTTCTCTGTCCTCTCTCTCCTCTTTCTTGCTCTCCTCTCTCTCTTTCGTCTCTTTCTCTCTCTCTCCTCCTCTCTGTCTCTCTCTCCTCTCTTGTCTATCCTCTCTCTCTCTCTCTCATACCTCCTCTCTCTCCTCTCTCTCCTTTCTCCCCTCTCTCTGTCCTCTCTCTTGCTTCCTCTCTCTCTTTCGTCCTTTTCTCTCTCTCTCTCTTCTCTCTCCTCTCTTTGTCTCTGCTTTCTCCCTCTCTCTCGTCCCTCCACTCTCTTGTCTCTCCACTCTCTCTCTCCTCTCGTCTCTCCACTCTCTCTCTCTCTCTCCCCTCGCTCTCCTCTCGTCTCTACTGTCTCTCTCTCTCTCTCTTTTCGTCTCTTTTCTCTCTCTCCCCTCTCTCTGTCTCTCCTCTCTTCCCTCTCTCTCTCTCTCCTCGTTCTCTCCTCTTTCTCTCGTCTCTTTCTCTCTGTCCTCTCTCTTTCCTCTCTCTTGTCTCTCCTCTCTCTCTTTCGTCTTCTTTCTCTCTCTCTCTCTCTCTCTCTCTTCTCGTCTCTCTCTCTCTCTTGTCTCTCCTCTCTCTCGTCTCCCTCTCATCTCTCCTCTCTCTCCTCTCTCTCTCCCCTCTTCTCTGTCCTCTCTCTCTTCTCTCCTCTCTCTCTCTGTTCGCTCTTTCTCTCTCTCTTCTCTCCTCTTGTCTCTCTCTCGTTGCCTCTCCTCTTTCTTCTCTCTCTCTGTCTCTCTCCTCTCTCTCCTCTCTCTTGTCTCTCCTCTCTCTCTCTCTTCTCCTCTCTCTTCTCTCTTTTCTCTCTCTGTGCTCTCTTGTCTCTCCTCTCTCTCTCTCGTCTCTCCTCGTTCTCTCGTCTCTTTTCCCTCTCTTCTCCTCTCCTCGTCGTCTCTCTGTCTCTCCTCTCTCGTCTCTCTCTCGTCTCTACACTCTCGTCTCCCCTTTCTTCCTCTCTCTCCTCCCTCCACTCTCCCCCTCTCTCCCCCTCGCTTCCTCTCTTTTCCTCTCTCTCTCATCTCTCTCTCTCTCGTCTCTCTCGCTCTCTCTGCTCTCTCTCTCTCTTCTTGTCTCGCTCCTCTCTCTCTCTCTCTCCTCTCTCTTGTCTCTCCTCTCTCCTCTCTCTCTCTCTTCTTGTCTCCTCTCTTTTTCTCTCTCCTCTCTCTCTCGCTCTCTCTCTCTCTCTCTTGTCCTCTCTCTCTCTCTCTCCTCTCTCTTGTCTCTCTCTCTTTCTGTCTCTCTCCTCTCTCTCTCCTCTTCTCTTGTCTCTCTCCTCTCTTTGTCTCTCCTCTCTTCTCTCCTCTCTCTGTCTCTCCTCTTGTCTCTGCATTTCTCTCCTCTCTCTCGTCTCTCCACTCTCTTGTCTCTCCCACTCTCTCTCCTCTCGTCTCTCACTCTCCCCCTCGCTCTCCTCTCGTCTCTACTGTCTCTCACTCTCTCTCTCCTCTCCTCTCCTCTCCTCTCTCTCTCTCCCTCTCTCTCTCTCTCCCTCACATCTTTCCTCTCTCTCTGTGTGTGTCTGAGGGGCTTAAGGCAGATGCAGTGTGAGGATTTATCACAACACAATTCAATAATGGTTAGGAATCAGACACAGGAGAAGAGGAGGAGAGGGAGAAGAGAGGAAGAGAGGGGGAGGGCGGGTGGGAGGGGAGAATAGAGAGGCAGAAAGGAGAGGAGGAGTGTGAGTGGGAGAGAGAAGGAGTGTGAGTGGGAGAGAGGAGGAGTGTGAGTGGGAGAGAGAAGGAGCGCAGAGGGAAGAATGGAAAGACGGGAGGAGGCGAAAGAGAGGTGGAGAAGATGATGCCACACGTCGGATTAGAGTCCAAATATTTATCACAATCATCGCCTGTTTCCATGACGATGGCAGGTCACATGTTAGAACAGGAGCGGTTCGGTGGTAGCTTTGAGGAGTTTTAGGAAACTTTCAATGATGTCATCATTATTACATGGCTCAGAACGATTAAAGTCATTAAAAAGAGATGAAACCGCCACAATTACATTTGTTATTAAAAGAGAAATATTATCCTCAATATTGATCTAAATAATAATAATAATAGAAACAGGCCCATTGACTTCATCTGGTTCAAAACTGCAGCAGATTTTAATTAACATATTTTTATTTTCATATGTGCAACAGTTGCATTAAAACTGTATTCAATAGGTTTTTAATATATTATTATTATTGTTTTTTGTAGACAAAGAAAGCCCCCGTTTAAAGTTTCCTGGAAAGCGTTTGTAAAAAGCGTGTGTCACCAGAGCAGAGGAGTGAGGGAATGCGGAGGTCAAAGGTCGAGAGGGGCATGACGGGGTCGGAAGAGGAGGGTCTTTCATTTTGGAGCTAAAGCTGTGCGTGATGTAAGAGTTCAACAGTGCTCGAACAGTGTTTACAAGGTCCTCTTCCTAGAAAGGGTTTCAGAGAGTGTGGGAGAGGGGCCCCAGAGGAAAATATTAGGCTCTTTGAAAATGCGTTTTGTTATATATTCCCTTCTGATTTACTATGAAAAGATAGCGTACATGCAAACTACGGTAAGAGATGTTTTTTTTACTGATTTACTGATAAAACAAAACGTACACAAGATAACTGCAACGTGAGTTCCAGAGAGACAGAAACACGTAACTACAGCCAAAAAGTCTGTTTTTCCATGTGACACCAGTGAAAAAGTGGAGCGAGGGACGGGGGGGAACCAGGGACACCAAACGAGGGTCACACCGCCACCCCACCCTCACCCCCCCTACAGGCCCCTGAGAGAAAGTGCATGTTTAGAGTGAGAAAAAAGCTTGAACCACGGCACCAGCAGCGAGCACGTGCGGACAGAGGGTTCACGTACTTGGTTTGCGGTGTGCAAAATAAACTTTTATGCGCCTTGTAATTAAAAGTGTTGTATCTCGACTGATGTTTAAAAAACCCCGCAGCGTCCTGTGCTCACCCGCCCCCTCTCCCCGCCCACTGGGGAGCGTCGGTCCTGTTATAGGTGACATTTTGCCGAGTTCCTAATTCAAAAGATATGGTTTTAATCCTTTTGGATTGTTAGTTACTATAGCAACCGTGCTGACTTTTCATCTCTCAGAAGCCCAAGGATATGTGGGGTTTTAAATGTGACATACAAAAGGAGAAATCCACATCTTACAGTGAAATGTGACTTCGCAGTTCTGCAGTTTTGTGCAGGAAGTCAATCGATACTGCGGTTTGTGACGGGCAAAAGGTGAAATAGTTACATAGTCATTTGGTAGCGTTTAAGTTATGAATGGATTACAGTGAAATTGAATGAAAATGATGGCGCACACAAACAACTGGTGACGACCCAAAATGACCAAATCAAACTGTTGAGGACGTTAATTATCTTATTATTCTTGATGTCAATTTCATCAATCACATCGCAAATCTCTACTGTTTTATAGGTAGAGATACATCTAAACCATTCACACGGTAACACCTCCTGGTCCCGGGCCCCCTCCGTCACACTGAAACCTCTGCTCATGACACACAAAATGACTCTTTCGGCCCACCATCATTGTGCAATTTTACACAAATACAAACTATTTCATTTTGAACATTTTTTCAGTTTTAATCGTCTTAAATTACTCTTTAAAGTGCCCCCTACAGGTCGGACGACTCATTGAACTGAAAGGCAATTAATATAGATGTATGTTTTAATTTTGCTAAAAATTATAAAAAATGTTATCACAGAATAGCAAATGTATGGGGTTTATAATTTCATTTCCTGTTTGTAAATGATGACATCACACCAGGAAATGACCTCATCTAACTTCATTCTGTTGAATCACTGTTTAGAGAGTCAAAAAAGTGGGTTCTTTTGTGTAAATTCGGCATAATATTTGTCTGTGATGAGTGTTCCTGGTGTGATGTCACTTCCTGTCATTTTCTACAGATTTTTCAACGTTTTCTCCACAAATACCTGCTCGATTGGTGTCAAACTATAATTTATATGTACAACAGGGATAAATAAAGACAAATAAAGACAACATTAGAACGTTGTAAAAACCTGTCATGGGCACTTTAAGTTCTGATGCACCACAGAACTACAACAGGTGTTACTAATGGAAAGTGTGTTGTGCAAATGGGTAACTTTTGTCAGTCTTCTTTCTCCTCGAACTGGAACTGTTTACCAGGGTTAGGGTTCGAGTTAGGGTGAGCTGATGTACAACTGGAAACAAATAGCAATCAATTAAACTAAACTAAATGTGACTGTGATTGACAGAATAAACAAAATAATCCAGCGCTCAGATTTGTACAGTTTACTCATTTCTCTTCAGTTACCACAGTATACTCGACTTTTACACCTCTGCCTCTGGTAAAAAAGCTTCTTCCACTGCACAAGTGATTTAGAAACAGATTCAACTCTCGTGTGCACGCTTCATGACAGAACATGCTTTTTCCCACGTACCCTAAGTGCAATAACTCAACCGGCGACGAGCGAATTAGCATTTTTCCTCCCTCTTTCTCTCCCGTTATAATTAACTTCGGCGTAAAAGGCCAAGGCGTTCTCTGAGGTATCGCCGCGGTAATTACACTGCAGAACAAACAAAAAAAAAGCGCAGGGCCATGGTTCAGTGGCAGCGGCTGAAGCAGAAACACATGCGGCTTTTAAAGGGGGCAATGCGCTGTGAATATGTGCTAATGCGCAAACAGAAAAAACGCTCTGCCCGGACCGCCCTGCCACGGTGTCGCAGAAGTGACCCCGCGAACGTGCCGCATTAGCAGTTAATTAAGCAGGACCGGCCCGTGTTTATTAAGTCTCAGAAAGTAATCCGTTTGTAACATCTGCTCAAAAAAAAAAGAAGATTAGCCCAGACGTTGTATTAGTGGCGTCTTTATGTTGTGATACTTCAGCACGTGAACTCTGAACTCTGTATGATACTAAAAAGAAAATGCAAAAATAGGAAAGTACTTTTGATTAGAAACTTGTTTTAAAGTTGTTGTATTGTTGTTAATGTCAGCCTTTCTTTTTCTTTAGTTTTCACAATCCGAACAACAAATAAATTGGTCAAAAGAGTACAAATATTGTTAGTTGCAGCCTTAATTGCAGCCGTAGCAACCCAGCTTTAATCGCTCTTTTCCCCAGCGGTGTCTTAGAAATAAAAAATAAAACAAAAACTGTTTCTACAAGTTTAATTTAGCCCCCAAAATTATAACAAAAACACAGCCATGTTCCCTTTTGCTTCCTTGTCTGGGTAACTTCTGGATTAGTCATGCTAATTAATAATATTGTCTTTAAAAAAAGATTGAAAAATGTACAGAGTGAACCTTTAAATATAAATGATATGATTGTCTTTTCTGGAGACGTGAAGCAGTGCAAAGAACGGGATTTGAACCAGCGACCTCCAGTTTCTACTTCACTTAAAAGAGGTTGGCAGGTCTGAGAGGATTGGTGCTGTTGGAAGAGGATGCTTTCCTTTTGGATTGCAGCAGCTCAGACTACTACAGTTTACAGGCAGTGACTTCATATTTACCTCATTACGTAACATCAGGGCTGCGTCCAATCGGCTTAACGTTTACAAATCTGCAAATCTGACTGAGCCGTCCAAACACAAGCGTTAAACGGGGAAAGGCTGGACTTTAAGTTACACTATCAGGATATTCAGTTAGCCCAATGTTAAATGTTAAAAGCAGTTTTTCATGCGTCTCTACGGACACAGCTGCTGCTCCACTGCGGCCAAAAACATGGATTTTTGGTCCAACTTCCGTCACCAAACTGGCCTAAACTGTTATATTTTTGACTGATTTGTGTAATATACAGTTATAATGCACTGAAGTCAAGTTTTTTTCTTCTGTCCATGTGCTGCGCTGAGCATAGCAACAGTCAGAGACACTTATTGCGCATTGTAGTGTTGCGGCCATAATTTTGCCCCACTGTTTTGTGTTGGATTTACGTATATTTTAGTCGGTTTTTTTGTCTTCATTTTTATTGCATGTTTCTGTCCTCGTGCTGCTCTTGAACTGTGGAACATTTTACGGTCATAAAGTTATCAAGCAGCAGTAGTGGTACTAGTTGTAACAGTGGCAGTAGAAGCAGCAATATGTACTTGTAGTAGCAGGATAGTAGTAGTTATAGAGGTAGGAAGTATTCGAATTGTGCTATTTTTATTCCTGTGTTGTTGTTATTATTATTTTTAAGTATCAAAAGGTTGAATAAGTGTACTTCTTGAATAGCATTTCACACCGAGACTTTGCAAACAATCACAAATCATGTAAATGTTGAAGAAAAAATGCATCTCATGTTTTGATGAACTCAAGATCATTTCTTTCATCAGTTTTTTAATTTTAAATGCTGGTGAATTTCCCACTTGAACGGTTAAACACTGAAAAATCTTGAATTTTAGTTCCAAGCTTCATTTACACAGATGTTTCAAGTTTAAAATCTCTGAGTGTAAAATGTGTCACGGCAAAGCATTAGCAACCGACCCAAGCGAGCGAATCGTAGCATCTCCAATCTTTTTAAACGGAGAAAAACATAATGAAAAACAGCAATTCCAACATGGTTTTTTTCAGTGTTAAAAAGTCAGTTAGAACTTTAAAAAAAAATTAAACAAATGATCAAAAGCCCTAAACAACATAAAAATGAGAGCCATGTTCAGATCTGCAAACCACTCCATGATTCATTTTGGTTTTCATCTTTCAAAACAGGAATTAGAATAACATTTAAACGGGTGCTTGTGTCGTGGTGCGGAAATGTCTCCTCGTCGTGCAAAGTGGGTGAAATCGCCGCTAAAGTGATGTTTATTTTGGATTTTGAGTGTCTAAATGAAACCTTGGTTGGACTAAAGAGAAAATGGAGGAAACGGATTCGATTTTAGAGATTTGTGGCACAATTATGGCACAATTTAGCTGCCAAAATCAATGCAGAGGAGTTGAAATAGTAGTAGCAGTAACAAGAAGTACAAGACTTAGGGGTTTATTCGTTATATTTACTTAAAGTGCCTCTGACAGGTTTTTATGATTTGCTAATTTTGACTTTATCTGGTGTATTTTTTTCTGTTATGATTATAAATGATGGGTTTACACCAGTCAAGTCACTATTTGTTGAGAAATGCTGAAAAAAAAATCTGTAGAAAACGATGACAGGAAGTGACATCACACTAGTCAAAGTTTATGCAGAATTTACACAAAAGAAACGACTTTTCCGACATCAATTCAACAAAACAAAAGCGCTCTCATATATTTTTATTTGAAAAAAGTGGTGACATTAGATGAGTTTTGGCCCAGTGTTTGCGGAGTCATTTCCTAGCGTGATGTCATCAATTACAAACAGGAAGTAAAACCATAAACCTAAAAAAAAAATTGTTATTCTGGTATTTTTTATTTATTTATTTGGCCAAATCTAAAATATTTTCATCTTAACTGCATTTCAGTTCTACGTCTTCCAACCCGCCAGAGGCCCTTTAAGTATCAGTTTGCGCTCTGCATTTGACCCACTTCAGACGCTGCTGGGCCACGTGCCAGGAGCAGCGAGCGACATCAGTGCGGTTTTTGAAGTCAAGTCACGGGCTACAAAAACCCACCCCATCACCGCGCGGGACGGGGTCAAACGCGCGGGTGCAGATGTCAGTTGAGCTTCCTGCCGCGCTAAAACCCTCGTCTTCAGCGGCGAGTCCCGGGTTCAGCGGCGAGTCCCGGGTTCAGCGGCGAGTCCCGGGTTCAGCGGCGAGTCCCGGGTTCAGCGGCGAGTCCCGGGTTCAGCGGTGCGAGTCCCGGGTTCATTTAGCTTCACACAAAATCGCTCCCAAATTCTCCAGTTATCCCTCGAGCCATTCTCACCCGCTTGAACATCGGAGCTTCGGCTTTGTTTGTGAAAAGAGGAGGTGTTATATATCGAGGAAGCAGCTAAATTCATGTGTCGTTGTTGGACTTGAGCGGGAAAAGTATCAGAATCTGTATCAAAGTAAAATATTAAAAAGTAAAAACACTAATTTGAATCAGTTTCTTGTATGTATTTTTTGTTTGCTCAAACGTGGTGCTTGAACTCAAAACCTTTTGTCAGAATGTCACCAGGACGCGCTAAAAGAAATCAAACCGTAAGAATATTCGTTCTACTTTTCAGTCCAGTTCAAATGGAATATTTTCCTTGGTTTTGAAGTTGTAAAAAAATGTTTAACTACGTTTTGACCTTTTTGCCTGGAATATTCTACAGTTTGGCATTACATTTATATTTCTGCCATCTCCAGACCCCAAAACTAGACAGTCACCAGCCAAGTCAGATCTGTGGAGAGGCGTCCCCGCTCACAGGAGAATGTGCAGCTGTGACTGAATAAGAGCTCATTCTCTCCCAAACATGTGTGGACTGATGTGGGAACGCCACTTTGTTATGATGAAATAAAAGCACTGATCTGAGCTTACCTTCAGCTGGGAGAACTTCTGAAGTTTTTATCTCCTGCTCCTCGCTGCTGCTCATCGCTGCTGCTCACTTCCCCTCACTGTTCCTCACTGCTCCTCGCTGCTCCTCGCTGCTCATCGCTGCTGCTCACTTCCCCTCACTGTTCCTCGCTGCTCCTCGCTGCTGTTCCTCGCTGTTCCTCACTGCTCCTCGCTGCTGCTCCTCGCTGCTCGTCGCTGTTCCTCGCTGCTCCTCGCTGCTCCTCACTGTTCCTCGTTGCCCTTTGCTGTTTCTCGTTGCTCCTCACTGTTCCTTGCTACGCCTCGCTGCTCTTCACTGATCCTCGCTGCTCTTCGTTATTCTTTTGTTGGTCATCGCTGCTCTTCGCTGTTCCTCACTATTCTCGCTGCTTCTCCTCGCTGCTCCTTGCTGCTCCTCACTGTTCATCCTGCTCCTTGCTGCCCTCGCTGTCCCTTGTTGCTTCTCGTGCTCTCCTCGCTGCTTGGCTTGCTCCTCGCTGCTCCTCGCTGTTCCTCGCTGTTCCTCGCTGTTCCTCGCTGCCCCTCGCTGTTCCTCGTTGCTCCTCGCTGCTCCTCGCTGCTCCTCGCTGTTCCTCGCTGCTCCTTGCTGCTCCTCGCTGCTCCTCGCTGCTCCTTGCCCTTCCTCGCTGTTCCTCGCTGCCCCTCGTTGCTTCTCGCTGCTTCTCCTCACTGCTCCTCACTGCTCCTCGCTGCTCCTCGCTGTTCCTCACTGTTCCTCGCTGCTCCTCGCGGTTAAAATAAGGTTAAAATAGAAGCCCCCAAAAGCAGCACATTTCTGAACCTATACTCCTGCAGATGATATACAGTATATGACACTTTATAGACCTTTTATAATGCGTAGTAGACTATAATACTTTTTCAATCATTAACTGACATCAAACTGAATGTTAATAAGCAACTCATTAGAATTAAAACTGTAGAAATGTAACATAGCTTGCTTATCTATCAAAAAGGAAGGACAAACATTATTTTCCAGCCTCAACATTGTATTTGAGCTTCACAAAAAGTATAATTTGTGTTAAAGTATGTAATATATCCGTAAAGAAAAAGAAAAACTGCGTGGGGTCAGCTTTTCTTGGCAAACCAGTTAAATTATTCAACAGAAATTAAAAATATGTATTGAATAATGGATGCAGTACAGTTGAAGCAGGAATATAACCATCAAAGTGTGACCTCTGTGGTGTCATTCTGGGTCAGTCTTCTGGTGCTCGTCCATGGTGGTGTTGTTGTTGTTGTTGTTGTTGTTGTGGTGGTGGTGCTGCTCTTTCATTTGTTAAAAGTCCATCTGTCCGTTTGTCCTTGAGCACATTTTGCCTTCACATTTGAGACCTGAAACATTTATATTCCTGTCAGAACCTCTCGCACCGACACATGAGACAAACCTCAAGCCCTGGACCACGACAGAGAAGAAACAATCCGACACTTCCGTTTACAGATAGAATGGAAAGAGAGCACTCGTTATTATTTTAAAGCGACACTGTGGAACTTTTCTATTGGGGGGGTCGACTGAGATGTCTGACATGAAACTTCCATTTGACGTTTATTCAGATCTTTAAAAAACATGCATTCTTACTGTGAGCGGACTCTGCAGATCTCACCTAAAGCTTGGCCTGGTGGCAGCTTGTCTCAATGGAGTTAAGGAACTCAGGGTCTCCACAGGGCTGTGTACTTTCCCCTCTGCTCTTCTCTCTGTACACAAACTGCTGCACCTCCAGCCACGACTCCGTAAAACTGATCGAGTTTGCGGACGACACCACCCTCATCGGGCTCATCTCGGACGGGGATGAGTCTGTCTACAGGAGGGAGGTGGACCGGCTGGGGTCCTGGTGCAGCGGTAACAACCTGGAGTTCAACGCCCAGAAGACAGTGGAGATGATCGTGGACTTCAGGAAAGTCACAGCCCCCCCTCATCATGACAGACTCCCCGATCACCACCGTGGACTCCTTCCGCTTCCTCTGCACCAACATTACCCAGGACCTCAAGTGGGAGCCCTCCATCAGCTCCTCATCAAGAAGGCCAGCAGAGGATGTACTTCCTGCGGCAGCTGAGGAAAGCCAAGCTGCCAGCGCAGATGATGGTGCAGTTCTACACGGCCATCATTGAGTCCATCCTCACCGTCCTCCATCACAGTGTGGTACGACTGGAGCCACAGGGACAAACAGAGACTACGCGCCCTCTGCTGGAGCCACAGCCGGGGACAAACAGAGACTACAGCGCCCTCTGCTGGAGCCACAAGCCGGGGACAAACAGAGACTACAGCGCCCTCTGCTGGAGCCACAGCCAGGGACAAACAGAGACTACAGCGCCCTCTGCTGGAGCCACAGCCAGGGACAAAAGAGACTACAGCGCCCTCTGCTGGAGCCCAGCCCAGGGACAAAACGAGACTACAGCGCCCTCTGCTGGAGCCACAGCAGGGACAAACAAGGCTCCAGCGCCCTCTGCTGGAGCCACAGCCAGGGACAAACAGAGACTACAGCGCCCTCTGCTGAGCCAACGCAGGGACAAACAGAGACTACAGCGCCCTCTGCTGGAGCCACAGCCAGGGACAAACAGAGTACTACAGCGCCTCTGCTGGAGCCACAGCCAGGGACAAACAGAGACTACAGCGCCCTCTGCTGGAGCCACAGCCAGGGACCAAACACAGAGACTACAGCGCCCTCTGCTGGAGCCACAGCCAGGGACAAACAGAGACTACAGCGCCCTCTGCTGGAGCCACAGCCAGGGACAAAGAGAGACTACAGCGCCCTCTGCTGGAGCCACAGCCAGGGACAAAGAGACTACAGCGCTGAATTTTGTTGATTGACAATGGCAATAAATTTTTTCTGATTCTGTGTGTGTTTAAAATGTCAACTTTCACACCAACCAGGGCAGAATAGATAAACTAAAGTAAAATAGAACTATGTCCACTTAACCTGACCTGCCATTAGCTCATCACCACGATTATTCCCATTGATTGCATAAAAAATGTACAAAATCTAGCTTCATGTTCACATTTTGACAGTGTGAGTTCATCTCCTCATTGAGATTCAGCCGGCGCCTCTGTCTGCGTCAAATGGATTGGGCAGAAAATCAGCGCGACGAGCCTCCACAATGGTCCGGAGCGAGAGAGGAGCTGAATGTCCCGACACAATTACTCCTCCCTCCTGATTCTCTCATCAACATTCTCCTCTGCATCTCCACGACCGGAGGTACGGAAGGTTAGAGACAAGTCCACACGGGGTTAAGTGGACCTAACCCTCTGGAGGTCTGTGGATGTCTCGCTGTTTACCCCATGTGCTGCTGGTGGGATGTGTGCTAATCAGAGGGTCTCGTATGTGCAGTGGTAGAAGGGGAAACAGCAGGGCAGGGAACTGGGCACGGAGAAATATCAGAAGAACGGGAGAAGATCCAAGTCTGATGGTTTTACTGAGAATGGTGGGAAAGGGAGAATTTCTGATCAAATGAATAAATAAATGAATAATTAAATAAAAAATATATTTTAAAAATGAATGTAATTAAATGTAAACACTTTTTTTTTTAAAATTTTTATAATAAAGTTGTTTGTTAAAGATATATATATATATATGATTTGCTTTGATGTTTTGGACATTAATGCAGCTGACCCGTTGGATTGATGGAAAACCAGGAGGACTTTTATAGTTTATAGTTCTGCACGATTAACGTAACTGACATTTTAGAACAGTCATTTTCTTTTGTTCTTTTTTCTTGACAGATGTAAAACTCTATATTTACTCCCGGTACTATCCCAACAAGTAAAGTGAAGTTAGAAATAACATGGAAATATTAGTTTTTACTTTACGTGATTCACTTAAACCACAGGCTCGTATGATGTAACATGTCTACAGAAGTCACCTCTGAAATCATTCTATTTATAAAGGAAAACATTAAAATACAAAATACTGTTTTGCAGCAAAGGACAGAGAAACAACAACATCCACAACAAGCGTAGACAACCACAGACACACTCGACAGTTCACAGCCAAGAAACGTTTAGATGACTTTTAAAAATGGAGTTTCCATATTACCAGACAATAGTTCAGACTTGTTTTTTTAATCACGACGTGTCTGATTTAAACAGAAACACGCTCACCAAACCGTAAACCGAGACGAGGGGGGGGGACGTGACAACTCTCTCACACGTGGGATACACTTTGGAAGAAATCCGACTGCAGGTGGCGCTGTCGTCCGAAAATGACACCAAAATCATGTTGAGTCGGACATGTCACAGTTGGAGCTGCGGATGAAGGCAGCAGAGTGCAGCCGAAACTGTCATTTAAGAACTCATTCGACGTGGAGGAATGACGTCCGTCCAAAGGTGTTTCCTGAAGGCGCCGTTTGTGTTTCAGTGTTGCAGTTTTACGCGGCGAAAACCTGGAACTGTCTTGTCGAAGACGTGAGACTGACAATGTTCATATCTAGATCTAAAAACAGGTCTGTTCAGCCGCGCATGTGACCGAAAGATGTGATTTTAAAGCATTTTTTCCCGTGTGAAGTACCCTGAAATGACTTTGCGCACCAATTATCTTGAGTTCGGAGCCTAATGGTGCCACATCCCGGTTTTGTTATGATGATGCCACTCTTTCGTAACTAGGTTTGTTTTATCATTTGTTTTTATAATGGAACATAATCCAAAACATAAAAAAAAACCAAAAAACATCAATCTCCCTCATCCTTCACCATCTGTCTTCTCTGTCTTCTCTCCTGCTCTGTTCTTCATCTCTCCCTCTCTCCCACCCTTTCTCTGCTCTGTCCCACACGGCTCGGCGCCACCTGTCCAAGATGGCGGCTCGGCGCGGAACCCACTGGCACGGCCCGGTTTGGCTCACGTTTACAGTCCCGCAGATGGTTCGAGAGGCTGACGCAGGCTGGGTTCAACAGCTGATCCAGCCCACGGGACACAGGTGGCGCTCCCGCTCCTCCACGCATGGATTTACGCTTATGTAATGAGACCCAAATATGTCATAACGTTCCTCTTTTTCTGGACGTTTACATTTTTGGACAAATTGCAATTGAATCAGAGTTGTGATTTGAATGGTCACAATAAGCACACCACAAATGCTGCATAGTTCACTCAAATCGTTGCCAGTGAAATGCATTTAAAGCTGCACTGTGAGACTTTTCCACCACCTGATGTTCGCTTTGCTTAGAATGGTTCAAAAGTTGCAAAGGTTTCAAAGGAAATCAAAGACATCTCAAAGTAATTTTCAATCTGATGGAAAATGTTTGAGCAGCTGCATTCCTTCTGCTTTGATTGGTCCCGCCCACAGAGGAGGAGTTATAGCTGAAACTTGCCCCGTTCTTGTTTACAAGTTGGTCAGTTTCAGTCTCACAGTTTGAGTCATGAAGGTCCATTGGGGTCAGTCCTCCTCTTCTTCACTGCTGTCAAGTGCCCCATTAGCATCTGACTGGTGTGATTTCTGCCAAGGTCTTATGAGGCTGTTGTAGACTGTGGGGGGGTTGCGTCTCAGATCATGATTCCTATTCAAAGAAGGGTTTTCTTTCTTCACTAAATTGCCTCCTTCACTCCTCTTTCAAACCACTTTTCCCTCACTGTCTTCAAACATGAGATTTGTGGCTTTTAGCTGAAGATACCACCACGGACCACTCCAACGAATGAGGGCTGATTTAATCATTGGCCTAGAATGTTCCAGAAGGGCATTCATCTTTTCTTTCTTCATGGAGACAAGCAGACCAAGTTACCGTTCAGGTCTGTGGCGAGGCAGGCCTGTAAGCTCACAGTAAGCATGCATGTTTGTTTGGTGCAACAGTGACAATAGGCAGGTTTAATGCCGTACTGTGGAACATTCCGGACAAAGCATTCATCTCTCGGCAGAGGTGACATGGTGCCGCACCTTAACACAACTCCAAACAAGTAAATGAATCTGAACTCAATCAGAATTATTCAGAGAGAAAGGATCATAAAAATCTGAGTCATTTTTCCATTTTGCTGCGTTGGAAGGTGTTGCCATGGAAACCTGTTGACATTAGCCCGAGCCGCATGCTGCCCACACTGCGCGGGCTGGGGGGGGCTGGAGGGTTGGGGAGGGGAAAAGAAAGTACTCACACAAAACGGAAACGCGGCGAAGACAAAAGCCTTCGGAAAGTTGGCGAAGAGAAGCGTCCGACTGCCTCCCAACGGTCAGCGCGGGCATATTCCACCACCACGTCCAGGGAAACCATGGGAGCGCCGCAGTAGTAATGTGCTGGGTCAAAAGGTTCGAACTCTGCAGGTTTGGAACGAGCGTGAGACGGTTTCGTCGCGGACCGATTACGCGTGTGTAGTTGACCTCAAAAAACACCGTGCATTCGAGACCTCAAAAACACGTGCATTCGACCTCAAAACACGTGCATTCGACCTCAAAACACGTGCATTCGACCTTCAAAACACGTGCATTCGTCACTGGAAATGGAAGATTGAAAAAAAAATAAATAAAACAGGTTCAAATGTTTTCATGAACTGCAGAAAATGTCAGTTTGCGTTGAAAATGCAGTTGAAAATATTGGTAGAGTTCTTAAATTCAATCTATGCGCGCCCAGAGTCTTATAACTCCTAAAAACGAACTCTAATCCATGTATTTAATTAAACATGCATAAATGAGCATACATGTGTTCTAAACCTTTGTGAAAACACTATTTAACTGCCAATAAACCCTGGCAATAAACAGATAAACAGAGAAGCATCGAGGTCGACTGAATTTAATGTAACGTTTTAGTTGTTTGTGATAACGGCATGTGCAGTCTTTTTTCTTTAATTTTTTATTGGCATTCTCTTTTACTTAAATTAATGCCAAACTAATAAATAACAAATTAAGTGTTTCTGGAGAGTAAAATGACAAAAAATATAGTCAAATCAGCACGATTGACGCTAAATGTGTAAATGACGAGCCCTTCGACCCAACTCAGGCCGTAGTTCTGGATTAGAAACGTATTAACACTGACATTTATGTGCTCCAAGTGAATTACTGAGCACAGTGTTCGAGAAATATAAAGGGGGCTTAAGACGCCGTGTGCCAAAGCGAGGAAGAAGGTCAAAAACATGATCATTGTAAAGTTAATGGCCATAAATTCTTCCAGATTCTGAAAATGTGGGTGAGCGTTTGTGGTGTTGGGCAACGGCAACTCAACAAATGACGATTCAATAAACACGACCTTACATTATTTGTGTCAGATGTTCACACCAATGACGACTATACTGATGGCAAGAATTTTGATTTATTCACAATTACAAAAAAAAAAAAAAAAAAAACATGTTTACATGTTGTGTTTTGGTTCATCAAGTTGCCCACGTGAAAAGTGAAAGAGCTCCTCCTTAAAGACGACCAGATCCTGCCACTGAAACCAGTTTGACGTGAACCTTAAGCGACGGGAGCGCATTTGTTTTAAAGGTGCACCGTGGAACTTCTCCCGCCCGTTTGTCTCGGAACTGACTGTACTGCTTTGCCCTGGCATTTTCCACAGTATGGCATTAAACTGAGCTCCAAGGAGAAAAGCATCATGGCATAACTGAAATAACTCAATAAAGAGTCTTAGTCTGATGACGGGAAGATTATTTTAAAATGTAGCAGAAGAATAAAATGTGTTTTTTAACATATTCTTTAATTCTGTTTTCTGAAAACTTAAAATACCTTCACTTTAAGTTGCATCAATTCTAGAGTAAAAAACAGAACACGGGAACAAAACAGCTAAAATATCATTGTTATATCTTTTTATATCATTGTTATATCATTGTTATATCATTGTTATACCTTTTTATAGCATTGTTATAACTTTTTATATCATTTTTATACCTTTTTATATCATTGTTGTACCTTTTTATAGCATTGTTGTCATTGTTATATCTTTTATATCATTGTTATATCGTTTATATCATTGTTATATCATTGTTATACCTTTTTATAGCATTGTTGTACGTTTTTATATAATTGTTGTACCTTTTATATCATTGTTATATCGTTTATATCATCGTTATATCATTGTTATACCTTTTTATATCATTGTTATACCTTTTGCCGCAGTGTTTGAAGCCTTACTTGCTTCCTTTGGTTTTAGGGCATATTCTGAATCTGTATTTTCCATATGTATTTACTTTCCAACATTGCCTGGATGTAATGCCATACTGTGGAACATTTTTGAGGTTTTCTCATTCTTCATAACTCGTTTCTAGCATGTTTTCAAAGCGCGAACTGCACTGCGATCCAATTGTGAACAAACAAATCCCCTCTGGTCCGAGTCGTGGTCCGTGGCGTATATACCCTCCACCAGAAAAGTTACAGAGTGCACCTTTAAGTAGAGAAATATGAACATGTTTAACACACAAAGACACTGCGAGGACGTGGTCAGTGAGTAAGGATAAGTTTTATTGGTGTTTGAGGAAAACGCCATCATCCCTGTGGACAGCACACAATACTGGTGAGGAATCAGGGCTCGTGCCGCTTCATGGGATTTGTAGTTCTTTATAACAGTCACAACGAGTAGTTAGCTTAGCATCCACGAAGAGGAGAACATACGAGGCCGAGGACGTTATTGAGAAGGTCCTTTTTGTTATTGTGGTGTTTGTGTTACCCGCAATGCCGTTTTATTGTACAGCAGCAAAACCGTCGCTGCCGCCAAAAAAAAGGTGAGATCGGAGCACCAAACGCCCGTCCATGAAACACGTCCAAAACACACAAACATAGAAAAATATCACTGTCGAAAAGTCTGTAAAGATCCGCAAAATCCGGCGTCAAAAGAAAGGAAACAAAAAAATCAAGTTCCAGTTTTGTGTGAACATAAAACAAGGGAAAAATATATTTATATATATATATATTGGATGGTACTACAACTCCCAAGATGCACCTGTGGCTCGGTAAAGTGTCCACGAAACAGGCCCGTGTAGGAAATCAAGTAAAAGTCATTGTCAGGAATCAAAACAGAGAACGAGTCATTCAGAAAAACAAAACGGGACAAAAAGGTTTGTAACGGGATCAACGACGACAATAGCGGGTTAGCGCTGCTTGGAAACGTTAGCAAAGAAAGAAAGAAAGAAAGAAAGAAAGAAAATGTAGTTGCCATTTCTACAGAACAAAGACAAAGTTTAAAATCAACCATTTGACTAAACCCCTCCCCCAAAACATGATTGTCCAATCACAACAAACAAGCGTTAATTTCACTTCGTGGGTCGCCATCTTTGGGTACACAGTGTTCTTTTCAAACTAAAAACTAAAACAAGGGCCATTAAAACCACATGACCATAAATAGCTATAATATGTTTCTCTTCGTATGATCAGGTAGACTATATAATGTTTTTATTTAAGGTTGTATAGTTGAATGAATAAAAATCTCTATTTAACTATTGAAAATATAATGTACGTTTTGTTAGTAGTAAAAATATTTGGCCTTCTAGCGTTTAAGTTCACTATAGCTGCTATGCGTATTTAATTATCTATTATCTATATGTCTGTAATAAAATATCATATGATTTTAATTGGTTATTTATGGCTTCTAATCTTCCATAGGTAATAGAGAACGTTCTATTCAATAACTTTGGCTAAAATGACTATAAATTTGAATATATCTTGTGCAGTTTCATTTGGGATGCTAAACGTCGGTTAGCTTTATATTTTAAATGTAGACGAGCCATTTCCTCACAAACTTTTGACATTGTCCGTGCTTAAAACGACATGAAACGCACAGTAAAATCACGTGTATCATAATATAAATGTATAATAATCCTGGAGGCGGGGTTTAGAGAACGGTTAGTTGGTCCGGCGCGTACCCTGGCCAAAGGAAAAACATGACACAAAAGAATGTCTAAAACGGGGGAAAGAACATGGTTTATAGAGTCCCCTTTCCAACAGAAAACATTTTAAAGCACGTAGTATTCCATAATCAGATCATGTACTACCGTTTTTTTGCATTATTCAAAATGTGTTTTCAGACAAAACACCTGAGAAAAACTAACAAATGATTCCAATGAGTTTTCCCATTTTAATCAGTTATGTATATTACAACTATAATCACATAATAATAATAATTCAAGCATATATCATTTACACATATATATCTATGTACGAGAATAGTTTAATATTGGATAATGCGGTTGTATGGTACAGTAGAGAAAAAAGGGTGCGTTTCTTTCTGGCGTTTCGTTGGGTAAAGTTTAAAGGAGAGGTATTGACACGCGTATAAATCTATATATATATATACGATTTATCCATGTACTAGTCGACGGAAATGAAATAAAAGGTTTTAAGAGAAAGAATGGACGTAGGCAGTTTAGTCTGTGTTGTGTTTTGGGTCAAATGAGCACCATCAAAGTCATTAAAAAGGACGACCACAGTAAAAGTGAAAGGGTGAGTGAGTGCATGCTAAACACTGGAGCAAATCAACCCGACGACAGTTTCATATTTGCACTTTCAGGGCGGACGGGTGAGGAAACGGAGAGAAAACAGAGAGAAAACATGCTAGCCGACGCGCTCGCCGAGTCGCTAACCTGCAGCAATAATGGCGTCCGGTTGATTCATAAAAGTCACGGCACGAACGACAGACAAGTTTAAATTTATGAAACGACTGTGACATCGATCTGTGGGTTTGTAGAGGGATGAAAAACTGGGATTGTTTCTTTATAACATGACAGGCATACAGTTAGCAGATTAGCGGTGTTCAACACTCATGCTATCGCTATGCTATCACTTAGCAACTCGGCTTGTCTGGTAAGTTTTGAGCGACTCGTTAGCATTAGCTAGCAAAAAAGAAAAAAGAAAAAACGCAAATTGTTACCGTTATCAACAACCTACCACATTTAAGTGACGTCAAAGCCCAGTTTAAGGCCATTGTTGAGTGTGTAAACCCTTTAGCGTTTTATTTTAGCATCTGAGCTAAAGGCTAAATTATCGCTAAGTTGAGTTATATTTGTGTGGAGCAAATATGGATGGACGAATCAGATTTACTTTTAGTCAATGTGTTTTGACTAAATTCTTTTTCTTTTTGTCTAGAATTTGTTCAATAATTTGTTTTAATTTAGACTGTTTGCAAAATGACAATCAGTACAAATAGTCCTGTTTAAAGCCTGATTATTTTCTCTTATTTTTCGTCCATCGTTTTGTCTCATTTAGAACATTAACGGAACATTTTACGCCGTCATTGAAGCCATGACAAAAAATATTAGTTGACAGAATGAACACTGCCGAATTGCAATTTACCAGAGCAAAAAGGTCAACTCAAAGAGTATTTATAAAGCAGATTTTGAGTCAACATGGCGGCAGTTTGGTCTGTTTTCGTATTCGAGAAAAGACCTTTTTGGCACGTTAACAAGTCTACGTTGTCTCTCTGTTTCCTCGCCGTCATGCCTCCAAAATGTCCGCTCACAAAATCAACACAAGAGAGAAGAGTTTAACCCAAACGATGAAATATTTGTAAAACTATACAATGTAATATTCCACCATTGCCCGCGTTGAGGCCCGTCGAAAACAATCATTACTAAGATTCTCAGTCTGAAAATACCTGAATCAGCCTAGATACATTCTGTAATAGCTTCCAACTGTCCAGCTTTGCGTTTTTAAAATAGACGTTTTGTTGTCAAGCGGTTAAAAGCTGGGAGGAAATTCTTTTTGCGTGGCCCCGTGACAGCCCATGCCCGCCCCAGATAGAAAATATACAAAAGATTATCTCCAAATTCCTCCTCCGCGGCTATCTCTGCCATTAGAAAAATATACATTAATAATCCTGTGTCAAAATCTCTATGGACGAAATCCCTGCGACCGCTTCTCCCCCGCTTTCCGCCTGGACTGGCCCCGCCTTCTCGTCGGGCAAAAAAATATACAAGTTATTCTCAACGCCGTGTCCTATTCATAGAAAACGACGACACCGTTTGAGCGCGCGTTGTGTCCGTGCCGTTTGAAAAGCTTTAAAAACGTGGAATCGTTTTGTACGGTGCGTTCGACACTGTGTCTAGAGGAGGTCGGAGTCGCGAGGGTGAGGAGACGCACTACCTGCGCAAGCGCGGCGCCGCACCGGGCGCGAGCGCCGGCGGCACGGGTCCACAAGGGGGCGGTGAAACGACCAGCTGCCAGTATATATATATATAGGTACGATACAGTGATACAGTACGAGTGTGAACGGACCAGCGGGTCTCGAAAAAGGACAAGCCAAAAACGTCTCCAGCAACGGGCAAACCACTCATACATGGAATAAAGTGTCGATTAGGTCATATTTACAGAGATATTGACGTTCAAAATGTGCTGTTCGCGCATGAAAGTTGTCTTAATGTACAATGTTTTAGACGTGGTTTTGGCGTAGTTCACTTAGTTCTGTGTAATCTTGTGTCAAAGTTATTAATCTTTCATACTGTGGTCCAGATGAACTCAAACTTTTAAATTATTTACATTTTTTGTTGGGTTTTTTCATGTTTTTTTCTACTGTAACCGTCAAAAATAGTCACAAATATTAATAATAACTGAACTAAAATCATGTAATCTATGGGTTTCAGAATGATTTTTGGGACTACAGCCGTAGCATTTAACAGCTCAGAGCAAAAAATGATATATTCGACTAGTCAAAAGTCCTCAAAATGGCGGTTACAAAGGAAACCAAACCCCATGAACGGTCGTAACTATTATCCAAGTAACTGTTGAGTATTCCCATGTCGTTTTTGTTCTGAAAGACGGGATTTTGAATGTTTTTTCACCAACTAACACGGAAATCCAGCAAGCAAATTCACGCTATTACGCTGGCTACAGCCCCTCAACCCAGAAGCTAAGCGCTCACTAGCGTTTAGCCACGGTCGGCTAACAATTTTAGCATTCAAAAACGGTTCTAAAGTTTTACATTTGAGTGAACTACAACTACCATCAAGTACCACAAATAAAAGAGCATATATACGACACGGTAGAAAATGCAAAAGTGTGTACATTGTGTAATTCCATGTATGCCGGGATTGGCGTAAAACGTGTTGCTGGTGATTGGCTAAAAAACTAAACTAAAACAACAACAAAAAAAACACCCCCAAAACGTTTACACCCGGTGCGGCGCAGAGCTTACGACAAGTCTACGCCTCTTCGCTCGGCTCCAACGTCCAACTAAAGTGCAGTTTTAAGTGGGTCGCCTTTGTACCCTTTCCGACAAAAAACAGAACAAAAAACTCGCCGCCGCTTCGCTCCTCCTCCTCCTCCTCCTCACAAGTCTCCGTTGCGGCTCTCATATTTGTTGATGATGTTCCGACAGCGGCCCAGCTCCTTCCGCATGTCGGCCACCTCCTGGCGCAGCGCGGCGTTCTCCCGCTCCAGAAACGCCGCCCGCACGGAGATCTGGTTCTCCTTCAGCCGCCGCGCGTCCCGGGACCTCTTGGCGGCCTCGTTGTTTTTGACGCGCCGACTCCAGTACTTCTCGTCCTGTTGGCGGTATGTTGTCGGGAGTGTGTGGGGAGGAAGGAGGGAGGGGAGAGAGACAGAAGATAAAACAAAACAAAAACAGAGAGAGGGGAGAAAACGGGAGGGTCAGTCATGTGATGAGAGAGAAACGAAGACAAAGAGAAAGCTCAAGAACAACTGCACACTTAAAGCAAACACATTCTAAAGCTGCGATGACATCACTGTAAACTCTGACTAAAGCATTAAAACGTCTTATTTATTCAACCCTGGTTTAAAACCACTGAAGGACTGAGTTAGACCTGGTGTAGACCTGGTGTAGACCCGGTTTCGACCCGGTTTAGACCCGGTTTAGACCCGGTTTAGACCCGGTTTAGACCCCGGTTTAGACCCGGTTTAGACCCGGTTTAGACCCGGTTTAGACCTGTTTGGTCCTGGTTTTGTCCTGTTTGGTTCTGGTTTTGTTCTGTTAGGTCCTGGTTTAGCCCAGTTTGGTCCCATTTAGTCCTGTTTAGTCCTGTTTGGTCCTGGTTCAGCCGAGGTTTAGTCGTGTTTAGTCGTGTTTAGTCCTGGTTTAGTCCTGGTTTAGTCCTGGTTTAGTCCTGGTTTAGTCCTGGTTTAGTTCTGATTTATTCCTTGTTTAGTCCTGCTTTAGTCCTGGTTTAGTTCTGATTTAGTCCTTGTTTAGTCCTGGTTTAGTCCTGGTTTAGTCCTGTTTAGTCCTGTTTGGTCCAGGTTTAGTCCTGTTTGGTCCTGGTTTAGTTCTGGTTTAGTCCTGTTTGGTCCTGGGTTAGTCCATGTTTAGTTCTGGTTTAGTTCTGTTTAGTCTTGGTTTAGTCTTGGTTTAGTCCTGTTTGGTCCAGGTTTAGTCCTGATTGGTCCAGGTTTAGTCCTGGTTTAGTCCTGTTTGGTCCTGGGTTAGTCCATGTTTGGTCCAGGTTTAGTCCTGTTTAGTCCTGTTTGGTCCAGGTTTAGTCCTGTTTAGTCTTGTTTGGTCCTGGTTTAGTCCTGTTTAGTCCTGTTTGGTCCAGGTTTAGTCCTGTTTAGTCCTGTTTCGCCCTGTTTAGTCCAGATTTAGTCCTGGATCAGCCCTTGTCCAGCCGCTCTCGTTCCCGGTCTGCAGTGGTCAGTTTCCACCCAAAGTGGTCCAAAGTTGGAACAGGTGGAACCAGCAGAAAAGCTCCAGTGACTCAAGAAGCTAAAGTGAATTCTTGCCTCGTCAAAGCTCAGAATAAACGACACATTCACAGCCACAAGACACACACAGCACCGAATAAACCGCACACATCAGTTTAAAAGGGTTTGGGTAGTTCTAATCGGTTCATAATGTTCCACATCGCCGTCCCATCTGAGCTCAGAACAATGCATTTGGGCCTCAAAACTCCCGCCACGGACACAGCGAATGGATACTTTTGCAGCCACATAAGTCAAGTTACAAATGGATGAATGTGACAGACTTTGGACCAAATGGACGTTTAATTCGGACTGTATTTGAATCAGTTTTTTTTAGTCACCTTTCTTCTCACAATATATTATAATTTAGCCGATCTTCAGACTTTTATTTAGGAAAAACACCTTTTTCCTCATACAATATAAGAGACTTAAGACTGCAAATAGTCCTTCTTTAGTCAGCCATTATTATTCTAGTCAAACTGTGATTTCACATTTACATTTAAAGCGTATTCAAACCAAATAAAGGTGGAAATAATGCAACAGGCGTTTTCTACACAGAGAAGTTGTACAGAAAAAGCGTATGACCGACAACAATACCACATTTTCTCATTTATTTTTGAACTTGCGACTGAATAGCGCCGCTGTATTTGTTCTAACATATATTTTGGCATGTGTTTTCAGTACTTTATAATCCGGTTAACGAGTACAGATACAGAAACGACAGTTGGAATACTCGAGTCCGGATCGCTGCTCTTAAAACGTGGCCGAATCTGTCGTTTCTCCGTCGTAGTCCAGGCTCCATTAAAGCATTTCCAGCCCGAAAAAAATAAAAAAATAAAAAGATGATGAATGTCCCACGGCGCTCTTTTCCCCGGAGCTTAGCGTGTATAGACTCGCGGGGATAAATAATTCCTCTTTTGGAACTGCGGGTGAAATCATTATTGCCGTGAATTTGCGTATTAGGCGAATGACTCTCTCCGTTCTCCGCCGCTTTTACCGCGAGCATAAACCGCCGCCGCGCTCTCGTGCCGCGCGTCAGGTCGGCCGGATCGTCGGCGTGAATTGGGGGTTAATGAATGATTCATTCAGGGGGGCCGGGTTCATTCCTCCGGAGCGTACGCAGGTCTGAGAAGGTGACGGCGTTTGACAGACTGTATGGATTTCACCGCTTTTGGCACGATCGAAATGATGTTTGTGTGTTTCTAAATCTCTCGCTTGCGCCATCTCGTCAAGAAAAGTACTTATTCAGGGATCAATATTGCGTCGTAAAAGTGATTTATCTGGCAAATCTTGTCGTGCTGAAAAAATATACCGTATAAGTTCTCCAAAAGGTGCACACGCTCACGAAACATTGACGAGAGGTGGAAATTGTACTATATTTTGATCATTTTTTGCCGTTTTCTGACATCATTCTGTCACTTTCAACATAAGTAATGTTCTGTTTTACGTGTCAATACTCGAGTAGAAGCGTCTGTGACTCTTTCCTCTGCGAGCAGTTTGACGCGGACAAAAGCGACATTAAATGAAAATTAGAATATTTGCCACCATTTCACCTCGAGTCGTTTCGTTTTTCTTTGCGAATGCCAGAATCTGTGCCGTCTTTTTAGTCTTTTTTTGTCCGATTACATGAACTCATAAATCATGAATGAGATTTTTAATGCATTTTGTGTCCAAATCCACATACTTTAACTCTTAATTGAGTACTATTTGCGCCGCTACTTGAGTAATATTCATCTGAAGCAACATTACTCGTACTTGAATGTCGGCTGCTCCGCTCACTTCTGTTCTTAATGAGCGACGGGTCAGTATATTCGTTTTAAGAAGCGGTCAGTTGCTGTCCCGAGTCGCCAACCCTTTTAAACTGATACAAAACAAGCCAGGAGAGAGCAGGGCTGCAGCAGTGCATCATGGGAGCTGTAGTACCTTCTGCTCGTCAGGCACCAGCATCTTACGCGCCTTCTTGATCATGGGCTGCGGCTTGAGCTCCTCGTCGGAGAAGCGGTGCCGGCGCGGGTCGAAGGCGTCCTGGCCCGGCACGCTGGACAGGGCCAGGTCCGCCGGGTCCGGGTCGAAGTTCACCATGATGTCGGAGCTGCCGTTGGTGCCGGCGGGCGTGGGGGGGCCGGGCGGGCAGGTGGTGGAGGGGGACGGGTCCTGCGGGACCGACTGGCCTCCTGCGAGAGACAAAGGGACACGGGGGGGAGTCAGTGACGCTGCGGGGGAGAGAAACTTCAGGAATTTGTTATGTTTTCATATCTAAATCATTTTGTAACACTTCAGAATAAAAAGTACCAAAGTAAACTATTTATAAAGACACTAATAAAGAGTAGTTATTTGTTTAAAAGCACAATTACTAGCATTTGTAGATGGTTACGGTATATTATAAATGTTATTATGAGCGTGTGTTAATAAACCATGTACAAAGTGTCTATAAGAGCATTAATAAGCTGATTAATTCAATAACCAAGTGATAAAACGCCTTAAAAGAGCGAATAAACAAATGTCTTGTACCAATATTGCATTATAAATTGTCTACTCATTTTTTAAAGTGTTACCAGTCATTCATTTTTAGTGAAATAAGGCCAAAATTGCACATATTTTGGACATAAACTGAGCTAGAGTTAAATGTATTGCTTCATTTTGTTAACATATAAATACAAAGGATCTGAGCGCATTTGATCTGATTGAAAACGATCTAGTATAACGTCGTCCGTGTCGAGATTGTCCGATTAAAAAAAATCTACGTATTCAAGTGGATTAAATAAAAAAGGAGCAGAGTGGACACTTTCATGGTTGAGACGTGAAAACTTGCATGTTGAATTAGGTTTATTACACCTGCAGGTACTGTCTTTTTCCGTAATGACCACTAGGAGGCACCAGCGTCCAACATTTTCACGTCCATCGCTTGAGAATCTTTTCATTTGAGCAGATTAAACCAACTCCAGTGTGTCACACGGATTTACAATCACAAAACAACAAATACTGTTTACTGACTAGTGCTTCATAGTAACTAGCAAATACTCAGATATTCAAACCTTCAATCTAGAAGTACGCATTGAAACAAAACCAAAATAATACTTTTCTTGGCATCTTAGTCCAAACTTCACATCTGGAAAGACGACTGGAATTAAAGCTGTTTTACGACCGGGAACATGAACTACTGTGGACTGGAGCTGGGGTCGTCTATAAGATGATGAATGGTGTTCTCCCTGAGCCGCTGAGACACTGGAGGAGCCGCTACAATAATGAGCCATGACCCTGGAGAACGAGCCGTGCAAAGAGTCACTGTGCAAAGAGCTCAGCAAAAGGTGGAGGAAACCCATTTTGTTTGGAGAATTTGAGTCAAAATGAGTCTTTTGGTCCTTGCGTTTTGAAGTTTCTCAATGATGAATGCAAAGAACTGTTCAAACCAAAGTAAAAAAAGGAACTTAAAGATGCACTATGTAACCTTTTTGACACCATTCAACTACATCAGTCTGGCATTCAATCACATACTGTTGTTTTTTTTATTTTTTCCACAAATATATACAACTGTAAAGTGTGTGTATTTATTCAAAGTATTTAGTATAGGTTTATTTTTATTTTATTTAGTTAACCCAATTTTATCTTAATGCCTTATTATTATCAATCATTATTTATTATTATTGTTACTATTATTGTTACTATTATTGTTATTAATTATTGTTATTATTATTGTTATTATTATTGTTATTATTATTACTATTATTAACACCACTATTATTACTATTATTATTATCATCATTATTATTGTTACTATTATTATTGTTACTATTATTGTTATTGTTATTATTATTATTATTACTATTATTGTTATTATTACTATTGTTATTATTATTGTTATTATTACTACTATATTACTATTATTATTATTGTTACTACTATTATTATTATTATCATATTATTACTACTATTACTACAATTATTATTATTATTATTATTATTATTATTATTATTATTATTATCAT
The DNA here is from genome assembly GCA_015082035.1 of Chaenogobius annularis. Lineage (NCBI taxonomy): Eukaryota > Metazoa > Chordata > Actinopteri > Gobiiformes > Gobiidae > Chaenogobius > Chaenogobius annularis. Next base: position 764,859 of record BJKM01000218.1, on the reverse strand, counting down.
ATTATTACTACTATTACTTACTTATTATTATTATTATTATTATTATTATTATTATTATTATTATTATTATTTGCTATTATATTGTTGTTTCATGTTGCACCTTTTCACCGAAGAAAGTTCCAAGTTTGTGAATCTTGTTTTTATTCACTGACAGTGGCAATAAACCTTGTTTCTGATTCTGACCTTGAAAAACAGATCTGAACTTGGCTTAGTGATGTCTCTGAAGTGTAATGCCAAACTGTGGAACATTCCCATAGCATCTCCATGGAGACGAGCAAGAAAAATACAGAGGAATGTCCCTGAAAAAAAGAAAAAAAAAAACTGAAATGTGACAGACTCGGCTGCAAAGAGTCCCAAAACCGGCCGTCTAAAGGAAAGTTACACATTGCAGCTTTAAGTAAACGTGGCAGTGGTTAAAGCCGTTCATAAAACTAATAATTACAAATGCATTTTGTCAATACTTCGGATTTTGATGTTAGTTTTGCATTCGGAGAAACAGAATGAAATCCCTGCCGGCCCTGTAACGCTTCGACCACCAGGTGTCAGCGCGGAGCCGGCCAACCCACAAAGGCCATGGAGTTCACGTTAGGCTGAATCTCCATCAAACTTATCATTTTTAACCCCTTTGTGTCCTCCTCAGAGTCACAAAAAAACAAAAACACACGTCGATTTGCGAGAAAATCCCCCTCGTTCCTCTCGTCAAAAAAAAAACCCCGAGCAGATGACGACCGGCTCTGCGAGATTAACGAAGAAGACGCATAAATGAGGTGATTTGAGGTTGCAGAGGGGAGATCATGCGACCGTGAACGTGGTGGGGGCAGTTCAGACCGGAGACCCCTCTGCGCCGCACAAGGAACGGAGCAGAAATGCACCGGGAAAGCACAGATTCACAGTTGCTTTTTTTTTTGCTTCTTCTTCTTTTTGTGTGTGTTGCTTTTACAGTAAGAGAAAAGCGTCCATTTTGGAGCGTTGTGTGGCTGGAGCGAGAGAGAGAGAGCGAGAGAGAGATTGTGGGCTCCGGGCGACGTGCCACGGGTTAAAAATAACCACGGAGCTGCAAACTGGTAAAACTGTGTGGCGCGGCAGACGAAGGCAGGCAGACGCGGGCTTCCGACGCGGCGCGAGTGGGACATGCAAACGATCACATTCAGTCATTATTAATCGAACGGAAGAGCGGGGCCGCGGCGATTAATCGACTATCGGTGGCGGGTCGACGGTATAATCGTAATCTGGACTAAAACGGGCTCTAAAACGTGCAGAAAGACCTGTTTGTAACAAAAATAGTGGAATTATTCGATCAAAATGTCAAAAAAAAAGAGTAAAGAATTCATCATTTTTGTCGATAATACACTTAATTTGTAAATATTCTCACACATTCTCAGAGTACAGAGCTTTATTTGGTCGTTAATGTATTTAAAATGTACAAAACGACTACAATTGTTGTTAAATTGCAGCTTTACAATAAAGATCATTCAAGGTTAATCACAGAAAAGACTCAAACTAAACAGAACTAAAAATGCGCCTTTCTAATTGCGTTCCTTTCATTTTTATTACTGTACGTTTGTTTTATTTAAATGTTTCGTCCCTGGGATCTTTCCTGGTTAAATAAAGAATACAGTATTAGTATTAGTACAGTATTTATTTAAATGATTGATGATTTTGAGATTTGATTTGATTCTAATCCAAATTTGAATGCAATTTGAACGGTCGCACGAACCACCAAACTGGGGTAACCGTGTGAACAGAAGATCCTCTTTTTATGGGTGGAAAACCAAAACGTTCAGTGTAATTTAGAGCTCTATAAACGCGCGTGACATTCTCGCATTAGCGCAGCGGTTCACATTACAGTCCGCGCTATAAAAATCCTCCTGAGTGTGTTTTAAATGTGCTCCGGATCCACTTTGAAGCCCTGAAAACGTGGAAAGTGCGACATTATATTCGTTTTAGCGAAGCAGCGGAATGGAAACGTCAATGTTGTCGTTTGTAGACAAATGGCTGATGTTTATACGTTCAATATTCAGTTGCCAGCGAGTCATAAATAACTGAATTCGAGTTTCTCTGGTGTCGTCGAGTGGTTTTCAGTCGCCAAAAACTGCTCTGGAGGTTCATGGTTTTGGATGCTTTCAGGCTAAAGCTAACGCAAACGCTAACGCTAACGCAAACGCAAACGCTAACGCAAACGCTAACGCAAACGCTAACGCAAACGCTAACGCTAACGCAAACGCTAACGCAAACGCAAACGCTAACATTAACGCTAACGCTAACGCTCTCAGTGAAAAGGCAAACTCTGGACGCAGTTTGGACGGAGCGTTTTCCAAAAATCGAATTCACAATCAGAATTACATGTGAATAAATGTGTCCTTTGGTTTTGCCCAACAATAATATAAACATAATAATAGTGAAGATGTATTTCGGGCATTTATCTGCTAACACAGTCTTTATTTAGCTGTTGAAAATACGTTGGCGCAAATGTACGGAACAGCAGCAGCCGTTTGCACTGGAGGGCTTTATGTGATCATGTTTTCACCCGGACAAATCAATATTTACAGCATTAAACGGTTAAAGCGCGTATAATATAATAACAATCCCCAAAAGCAAACTGGATCTGACCAATAAACACGGCCCGACCGGTTTGAACGTGTCGCGTCTGTGGATGTGGACGACCCTCATTTCACTCACACATCCACCGCGGAAACCAAAACCTCAGGCCGAACTCTGGACTGAAGCCAGGGATCTGAAGCCAGGGAGGTTTGGACCAGGTTTAGACCAGGTTTAGACCAGGTTTAGACCAGGTTTAGACCAGGTACCAGGTTTAGACCTTTAGACCAGTTTAGACCAGGTTTACCAGGACCAGGTACCAGGTTAGACCCAGGTTTAGACCCAGGTTTAAAAAATGGTTTAAACCAGGTTTAGACCAGGTTTAGACCAGGTTTAGACCAGGTTTAGACCAGGTTACCAGGTTTAGACCCGGTTTAGACCAGGTTTAGACCCGGTTTAGACCAGGTTAAAAAATGGTTTAAACCAGGTTTACCACTTTAGACCAGTTTAGACCAGTTTAGACAGTTTAGACCCAGGTTTAACCCAGTAGACCAGGTTTAAGACCAGGTTTAACCAGTTTAGACCATTTTAGACCAGTTTAGACAGGTTTAGACCAGGTTTAGACCCAGTTTGGACCCGGTTTAGACCCGGTTTAGACCCAGTTTGGACCCGGTTTAGACCCAGGATGTTTAGAGTTGTAAATGGCACAGAATAATGACGACAGACAAACCGTGACTGAAGCTCGGCCGCTTTAACTCTACAAAAGCGAAATAAGCAGTTTTTAGCCGCTGTGTTTTTAATGACAGGCAAATGTCAACGCTGCTTTCAGCTCTTTATTCTGGGTTCACAAGAGATAAAACACGTTACTTCGATGCAGGAGGCTGAGTTTGTCACAAAAAAGGGAATAAAGTACATTTAAACCAACATTAGACCCTCACAACTTTATTGGAATATAAACTCAACTGTTCAATCATTATATTCTACTTTAATTATATTTTAAACTTTAAGTAAAGTCACATTTTATTCGTGAAATGCATCGATTTAGGTCTATTTTGAATCTTTATTCATCTTTATTTATCTGCGTGACAAATAAAGTTTTGTTTTAAAACCTCACTGGACCAGGACCAAACCAGACTAAGACCAAGTGCAGGTCCATGTGTGGATGTGGTGCTGGTCCACAGAGGGCCATGTTGGGCCAGAACCTGAACCCGATCCAAAAGCCGGTGTTTGTGCTGACTTGGGCTCATTTCCTGCCTCTGCGCTGGTGATTCTGGGACGGATCCTTCGTTTGTGGACGTCTAAGTCTGCTTTTCTTCACTCGGCTGTAAAACGATCTCACAGTTAGAGGTGCGAGTTATCCAAGGAGCGCTCTGGACATCAGACAATGAGTAAAAAAGAACAGAGACTTTGCAGCGTAATCGTTGAAACCAGGGGATTTCAGATGCACTCGTGTGTTCCATTTTACAGTCACTTTTGGCACATGTTTTTCCTGTTAAACTGCCAAAAATACGATCTGATATCGCGTTTGAAACCTCATATTTCCCTGTCACTGTCAGTCAAAGCTTTGTACCTTCAGCCGGCTGCACAAACGGACAAAAGGACACAAAGGTTGGATAAACGTGGCGGACGGCGCGTGTCACGTCGTATGAACGAGGAAACGCCAGAGGACGCGAGCGTGGCATGTGCTCGTGTTTACAGCCGGAATGAGGCAAAAGAAGAAACACGTGTGGATGAGGCGGCGTGGCGAGGGGAGCGGCGAGCGGGGAGCGGCGAGCGGGGAGCGGCGAGTTCGCGGCACCGCGGAGCCTTCTGACAGTCCGTCTTTGCACAAACTCGCTGTTGGTGTCGTGACAACGAAGCTCTGATTGGCTGTGGTAAAGCCCATCGCAGGCCAACAAAATAGATCCATGGTTAGAACCTGGTCTTCTGCCTGGATCAACTCTGATGTACCTCGATGACCCTCTGGCCCTCTGGCCCTCTGGCCCCCTCTGGCCCTCTGGCCCTCTGGCCCTCTGGCCCCCTCTGGCCCTCTGGCCCTCTGGCCCTCTGGCCCTGGTTTAGCCCATGTTTAGTCTTGGTTCAGTCCTGGTTTAGCCCATGTTTAGTCCATGTTTAGTCTTGGTTTAGTCTTGGTTTAGTCCTTGTTTAGTCCTGGTTCAGTCCTGGTTCCGTCCTGGTTCCGTCGTTCCTTCCTGGTTCCGTCTTGTTCCGTCTTGGTTCCGTCCTGGTTCAGTCCTGGTTCAGTCCTGGTTCCGTCCTGGTTCAGTCCTGGTTCCGTCCTGTTCCGTCTTGGTTCGTCTTGGTTCCATCCTGGTTCAGTCCTGGTTCCGTCCTGGTTCCGTCTGGTTCCGTCTTGGTTCAGTCCTGGTTCCGTCCTGGTTTCCGTCCTGGTTCAGTCCTGGTTCCGTCCTGGTTCGTCTTGGTTCCGTCCTTGGTTCGTCTGGTTCAGTCCTGGTTCCGTCCTGGTTCCGTCTTGGTTCGTCCTGGTTCCGTCCTGGTCGTCCTGGTTCCGTCCTGGTTCCGTCCCGGTTCAGTCCCGGTTCCGTCTTGGTTCCGTCTTGGTTCATCCTGGTTCGTCCTGGTTCAGTCTTGGTTCCGTCCTGGTTCCGTCCTGTTCAGTCCTGGTTCGTCCTGGTTCAGTCTGGTTCCTTCCTTGTTCAGTTCCTGGTTCCGTCCTTGGTTCCTCCTGGTTCAGTCTCCTGGTTCAGTCTGGTTTAGCCCATTGTTTAGTCCATGTTTAGTCATGTGCGTTTAGTCTTGGTTTAGTCTTGTTTAGTTCCTGGTTCAGTCCTGGTTCGTTCTGGTTCAGTCTGGTTCAGTCCTGGTTCAGTTCCTGGTTCCGTCCTGGTTCCGTCCTGGTTCAGTCCTGGTTCCGTCCTGGTTCCGTCTTGGTTCCGTCTGGTTCTGGTTCAGTCCTGGTTCAGTCCTGGTTCAGTCCTGTCCTCCTGGTTCGGTTCCGTCTTGGTTCAGTCTGGTTCCGTCCTGGTTCCGTCCTTGGTTCCGTCCTGGTTCCGTCCCGGTTCAGTCCCGGTTCCGTCTTGGTTCCGTCTTGGTTCCATCCTGGTTCCGTCCTGGTTCAGTCTTGGTTCCGTCCTGGTTCCGTCCTGGTTCAGTCCTGGTTCCGTCTGGTTCAGTCCTGGTTCCTTCTTGTTCAGTCCTGGTTCCGTCCTGGTTCCGTCCTGGTTCAGTCTCCGGTTCAGTCCTGGTTTAGCCCATGTTTTAGTCCATGTTTGTTCTTGGTTTAGTCTTGGTTAGTCTTGTTTAGTCCTGGTTCAGTCCTGGTTCGTTCTGGTTCAGTCCTGGTTCAGTCCTGGTTCAGTCCTGGTTCCGTCCTGGTTCCGTCTTGGTTCCGTCTGGTTCGTCCTGGTTCCGTCCTGGTTCCGTCTGGTCCGTCTGGTTCGTCGCTCGGTTCCGTCCTGGTTCCGTCTTGGTTCCGTCCTGGTTCAGTCTTGGTTCAGTCCTGGTTCCCGTCCGGTTCCTCTCTGGTTCAGTCCTGTTCTCCTGGTTCTGTCCGGTCAGTTCGCCGGTTCCCGTCTTGGTTCCGTCTTGGTTCCATCCTGGTTCCGTCTTGGTTCCGTCCTGGTTCCGTCCTGGTTCAGTCTGGTTCCTTCCTTGTTTCAGTCCTGGGTTCCGTGCCTGGTTCCGTCCTGGTTCCGTCCTGGTTCCGTCCTGGTTACGTTTGGTTCCGTCCTGGTTCCTCCAGGTCCTCTGGTTCCGTCCTGGTTCCGTCTCCTGGTTCCTCCTTCCTGGTTCCGTCTTCCCTGGTTCCGTCCTGGTTCCGTCTGGTTCCGTCCTGGTTACGTCTTGGTTCCGTCCTGGTTCAGTCCTGGTTCCGTCCTGGTTCCGTCCTGGTTCCGTCCTGGTTACGTCTTGGTTCCGTCCTGGTTCTCCTTCCTGTGGTTCTCCTCCAGGTTCCTTCCGTTTCCCCACAGCGGGTGTTGTCGTTTGGGTCTGCAGACAGGGGGCGCTCTGGGACACTTCTCCCTCCCGTGGACGCCTGTGAATCTGCTTCTCTTTTATCGACTGTTTCACGGTTCGTTTTCCTCACTTTCCGCTGGTAAAACGACTTTGGGCTTCACACAAACACATCGAGGAGAAGAAGGACATGAATGAATGAACGAATGAATGGATATAAAGCATGAACGAATGACTTTGCACCACTAACAGTTTAATAATGGACACAGAAGAACCAGATGTTGTCAAAGCGAGCCCACGTTGGCAGGGTCTGTTTTTATCCTCTCGCTGTTTAGACATTTCCATGAAGTGACTAACGGAGTGCAGAGGAGGCCGAGCCGCAGCAGCACATCACGTGACCTCCTCTCCTCCTCCTCCTCCTCCTCCTCCTCCTCCTCCTCTTCTTTTCACTAATGGTTTGTTTTGAACTGAAACTATCTCCACCTGATCCTCCTCCACATGCAGCTCTGCACTCCGGGGCCAAAACAAACGCAGGTATTTCAGAGTGTGAGCGATGGAGACGAGCGAGCGGTCGAGCGGAAAGAGGAAGAGGAGGCGGCCCACACAAACACACGCTCCATAAATGTGTTTACGTGCACATTTATATTTGTGTTGTCGTTTCAGGTTCGACAAAAGGCCTGTCAGGATTATTCTGGAAACAATAATGATGTTTGTTCAGGTCACAACGCAGTGTAATTGTTAAATACATGAAATCAATCATCAGTTCAATTTATGCTCCGAAAACTACATTTTTCTTTTTTAATCTGGTCGTTTGTGACAGTAATTGTTCACTTTGTCATTCGTAAAGTTTCATTCAAAAAATACAAAGGATTTCACGACGTCTGGCAATGACCGCAGCGCTCACGTTTGATATTGTGGCGTCCTTAATCACGTTTTACGAACCGAAACGGTGCTTAGGAAAAATAAAATAAAAATAACTGTAGCTCTATCAGCGCTCATAAAAATAATAATAACACCTAAATAATAATTAATAATAATAATAATAATTTAAAAAAGAATGATAATAATAATAATAATTTAAAAAAAGATGATAATAATAATTATTATTATAAAAAAGAATGATAATAATAATAATAATAATAATAATAATAAATAAAAAATACTGTGAAACAATAAATAGCAGCTAAAAAATAAAAAGTCAATAAAACAATAAAAGCCCAAACAACTCACGCTGTGTTAAAAGCCAGAGATAAACAGTGAATTTATCGTTGAATAAACGACAGAAAGATCAATATTTCTGAGGCTCAGACATTACAGTATCATGTAGTACGAAGAACCTTTTCTACTTTTGTTTATAGTACACGTGACTGTAAATAAGATTTGAGCTGTGCTGAGTGAATCATTCACTCCAACTCATTTCAACATTTACTTTTTTGGGGATTTTCCCATTTTATTTTATTTCCCGAGTTTTTGTAGTTTCATTATTATCGTTTATTGTGCTATTTTCTGCAGAAGTAAATCACTTTTTTAAAACTCATGGTAAACTCGTTTTAAACTCAAAAAATATATAAATAGTAGATGAAAAAGTAGTAGCTAAAACTAAACAAAAAAGACTCTTATTTAAGTCTAATCTTCACGTTTCATTAAATTAAAACAAATTAAAAAATCTCAAACATTTGCTTAAATATTCTAAAATTCTAAATGACCAGCCAGATGTTACCGTTTTGCTTTGAATGCTCCACAGTACGGCATTAAACACAATTATCCTGCATTCCATTCAACGGCTCAAAAAAACAATGCATTTCTACGTGGAGTGGCCTCTTTCCTCCGCAGATCTGACCTGTAACTCGACCTGCTGTTGTCCCCTGTTCATGTTTGTACGCTGTGCAACGCTCTAATCTCGGCACAGCTAAATAATCTCCATGGAGACGAGCGGTGAACATGTATATTTTATGTCTTCCTGAGGCCTGACATGAAAAGGCGGCTGTAGGAAGCAGAAAAGAGCCATATATTTTCATCTGTTTCGTTTCCGTGGGAGTTTGATGATGTTAAACTCGGAGCCGTGAGTCACAGATCGTTAAAGCGACACCAGAATCAGACGGTTATACGTGCCAATCTTTGTGTGAGAGACAAACTATGAGCCTCGGATTATCATTCCACGGCCAGACGTTCATTAAGGACATTTTTATAGATATTAATTAGTATTCAGCGTGTTTTCTTTTTGATTCTTGCTTTTAGATTAAAGTGCCGTATGACAAGTTTGTACGATGTTCTAATTTTGACTTTATTTGGTGTGTTTATACCTGTTGTACAGATAAATTATAGTTTTACACCAATCGGGCAGGTATTTGTGGAGAAAACGTGGAAAAATCTGTGGAAAATGACAGGAAGTGACATCACACAAGGGAGTTTATGCTTAATTTACGCAAATAAACAAATTTTTTTAATCTCTAAAAATTAAGTCAACGAAATAAAGTCACTGTCGTATATTTTTATTTGTAAAAATTAAAACAATTTAGACGTTAGATGAGTTTTTGCCCCGTTTCCTATTGTGATGTCATCAATTACAAACAGGAAGTGAAATTATAAACTTAAAAAATTTGCTTTTCTGCGCTAACATGTTTATAATTTTTAGCTAAATTATAAATATCTTTATCGCGACTGCATTTTAGTTCAATGAGCCGCCTGACCTGTAGGGGGCGCTTTAATCACATAAAAATGACCATGAAATACATTTTACCAATAAAAACAATGAAAGGTGAAGTGCCTCTAACTAAACGGAAAAAGCAGCAAGTTTTAGCCAGAAAAAAAAAATATATATATATAGACTTTGGAACAGGCAACAACGTGTGTCTGAAGACAAACAGGAAAAGTTACACGGTGCGACTTTAATTAGAGCTGCACAATATACTGCAAAACGCATCGATATATCGCAAACACACAAAATGCATCACAATAACGCCAACTCCGACCGACAGAAATGTACAGTTTTTACGCTGAAAACGCAGATTTTATTGAATATTTTCATTCTTTGGAAATACATTAGCCTTGGTTTGGACATTGCGCATTGTTGTGTTAGTATTTATTCACATTATTTCAGACGCAAAGGTGGTTTCGAAAAGAACCAAGACAAGACACAAAGTGAAATTGAGAATAAAATATATATATATGCAAATATTACGATACTAATGCTACTAATGTACTATATTAAGGCTTGAACATATTGATTTGAATGGTGAAAGTGACTGTATATCTCTGTATTATCGATATTGCAGCGCTTAACCCTGTAATTGACCGCGAGGAACGCCGCCCAGAGTCAAATATAAACCACATATGGAATACAAGATGTCACGTCTCTTTCCGCAGCTTCATCCGCGGCTCCACGTCGTCTCTTTGTGGTGTTTTTGTGTCGTTTACGGTTTTCTCCTCTTCACATAAACCGGGGCCCTTTTTGTCCCCGCGCGAGCGCCGTAATCCGATCTGTGCCCCGTTTAACAGCGCCGCACCGGACACGGAGAGCCTTTCTTTTGCGGCGCGATAATCGAGTCGGCGCCGCTCGATATCGCGCCGGGAGGAACAACGGGAGGAACATTGCATTGAATTCCGTTTTTCCTTCGGCGGCTGTGAACACGACGCGAGGACACAGAGTTCTGATCAACTCTTCGGATTCAGCAGGTTTAGTAGTCAGAGTTGAGCCAAAAACCGCAGCTGCAGCAACAATTCACATGCACAATTCAGATTCACCAACAAAACGTATCGAGCAGTCGTCAAACGAGACTTTTGAGGGACATTATCAAACAAATAAAGGTTGAAAAATGCCGACAGAAGCAGAAATAAACTGTATTATTGACAAAAATGTTAAAGTTTGTGTTATTTTTTGACATTTTGATTTAACAACGTCACTGTCTTTGTAATAAAAATCGTCTTTTGCGCGTGTTTTTGCGTCTGTACGGTCCAGATTACGATGATTAAACTGAAACTAAAATACGACATTACAAGCATTATCTGATTTCTGGAGTGATCCGATTATGTGAAAAAAGGGCAAATTAATTTTTTACACTTTACCTTGCCGCCTTGTTTTTTGATTATCACATTTCTTTTGCGCGGAAATCAGATCTTATTATAGAGTTATCCGGTTTTTTGCTGTAAACGTTCCCCAGTTACTGCACGTGTGACGAGCGTAATCGGATTTCTTCCTGATTGTTCGAACTTTTGAGCCGGTTTGGACAAGGAAAATTATGCAAACGTGAGCGAACTGACGCGGCAAAGGCTGAAAGAGAAAGAGTTCTTGTAAAATTCGCTGTACGTCAGTTACTCTTACGTGCACGGCCAAATCTGATCATAATCTCATTTCTGGACCTTTTAAAACTATTCAAAATGACAGGCAAACCGCAAAATCTGATGTGAGTAATCAGAAGGAGCATTAGCAGAAAGAAATAAGACGATTTGACTGTTTGCATATCATTTTAATAATCTTTTTAATCTTTTTAACTCCAGAAATCAGATCGTAATCTGATTTGGAATGTGCACCGATTCACTTGCACATGCGACCTGTTTTGAATGTTCTTTTGTGCTCGTAAACAAAGTCAGATCCGATTCTCGTCTTAATTATCATGATCTGATTGTACTAACCGTGTAATAAATGCGCACATTGATTCGCGAGAGAGAATTTGCATAATTTACTGTCCGTTCGGATTGGATTCACCCCGGGGGCTTTTGTCCGACCAATCAATGCGGCCGACGCCGGGGGCAGAAGGAGGCGGAGTGTCGCGCCCCGGGACACGAAGACGGGATCAGGATGTTTAGGTTCACTGTCCGTTACATGTTCTCTGTCAGGATAATAAACACGGCGGGGGGGTTGTACAATGGGCTGTGCTTGAGTTTGATGACGTCATGATTTCAGACGGAGCTGATTTACTGTTTTTGAAAGAAATAACGCTCCTCAAACGTTGAGTTTTGTTATTGTTCGTTTGGGATTGGCTCGTAGTAAAAGGGGGCTGCACCCGATTTTTTTTTTTCTTCATTATTTAGCATCTCTATGGGTAAAAATGAGACCACAGCGCTTTCCATGCATCTAATTATCGAGCGAAGCAGGAGGTGCGCCGTTAGCATGCTAATGTAGCGCCGTTTGCATGCTAATGTGTGTTAACGTTAGCGTGATGCGACAGTCGCTCTGAGATCTGAAAGTTGTGAAAAGTGCTTATAAATTCATTGCGGTTCATGAGACCACAGCGCTTTCCCTGCATCGAATTATAGAGCGTTGGGTTCTCCGCGCAGCAGGAAGTGCGCCGTTATCATGCTAATGTTCGCCGTTAGCATGCTAATGTGTGTTAGCGTTACCGTGATGGCAAGACTCGCTCTGGGCTTTGAAAGTTGGGAAAAGTGCTTTTAAATTCATTGCTGTAAATATTAATAATAAACTAAATATAATAATAATAATAATAATAATAATAATAATAATAATAATAATAATAATAATAATAATAAATAAAATAAATAAAATAAATAAATAAATATAAATAAATAAAATAAATAAAATAAATAAAATAAATAAAATAAATAAAAATTACATGTGGACTGCTGCAAAGTAAAGATCAGGTACAGCCCCTTTAATCTTATAGATTGCAGTTTGTTTATTAAAGCTGACAGAGAAGTGGGTGTGTACGACGTTGACCAAAATCGTAATATTTTTGTAGTCAATCCAAAAGAAATGTGCTAAAAACCATCTTGATGTATCAGATGATCAGATGATATCAAATGTATCAGCTGAGGTTTCATCATATTGTAAACGATGTATTCAAGATTAGATTTTGCACATCTTGAAAACAACCTTCACCTCAACAACGGCACTGAACTTCACAGAGTTCAGAGATAGGAACCATAAACCAGGTCAATCTGTAATCTTGACAGTAAACAGTCAATTACACCGTGTAAACGCAAACTCCACGTTAATCTTTCATTGTTTCTAAAAGCAGTTGCATAATCTCCATGTTATTCTTCACATTCCGAGCCCCCACGACAGCGAAACTGAATATTGCGGCATCAGTCGTTCAGTTCAGTGAGCTGCTTTTACGTCTGATGAGTTTCGTCTTCATGAATCCAAAGGGAACAATCCTTTTTAATTACGGTTCGGGAGTGTAATCAGTTTGTTCCACAGAGAAGAGTCGCCCGCGGCTGAACGCTGCACGCGGAAGTTCACTTGTCTGCGGAATTCAGACAGATCTGATAAATACAAATGACTGACAAATGTGACATGCCATGACGATCATTTGGACGTAGAAATAAATACAAGGGATTCAGAAGGAAGCGAATACAACCGCTGCCTTAGGGATTAACAATTCAAAACAAATATGATGTATTTTGAATGTGAAAAAGCTGGAATCCATGAATACAATGAGCTCTCTGCACAGCTAAACCAGTGCTTCTCAACATGAGGGGGGTCGCGAAGTGATTTCCCGGGGTCCCCAGATGAAAATGTATGCAACAGTCCAACGTTAAAATAAAAATATGAAATAAACAACAAATTAAATGTTAAAGTAACGACAAAGTGCAATTTATGCGAAGATTATTTCAGTTTATCATTTTATTTTACATGTTTGATTAAATGTCAGTGGAATTAGCATTAGCATGTAGCCACAGATACAAGAAAAGAAGACCGATCTCGCACGAGCACCTGACGCTGCGGCGCCAATCGTCACTTTGGTTTCGCCGCATCGATCTTCAGGCTCGATCTACGCGTCACGCACACGTGGTATGAACACACAGTAGCAGTACACGCGCGCACGCAGTAGTAGTAGTCGCAGTATTATTGGCCGTGGCCGTCGGTATATCTGCCGCAGCAACCGTCCGGAGCGCTTCATTTCCGCTCGTACAGTGTGTTTATTAGTGCTGAGCGGAGGAGCCCGCAGCAGCTGTGTGCGCTTCACAAACATCACACAGAAACCTTATCCAGAGCAGGAATGTGATATAGGGGCAGAGTTACATAAAGACCACCTCCCTCAGAGTCAACACGGGCCCCCTCGCTCCATACTGTACTATTGTTTACAGCACCAGAGCGGTACAGTGTGTGCAACACGTGGGGCCGATCTGCGGCTAATCTACAGACCCCTCCAGTCCAAGCACGGCCTGAAACTAAAACTGTATCCAAGATTTAAAGTGCCCCCTACAGGGCGGACGACTCATTGAACTAAAACGCAGTTAAGATAAATATATTTTTGAATTTTGCTAAAAATTATCTAAAAAAAATCTCACAGAAAAGCAATTTTTTGGGTTTGTAATTTGACTTCCTGTTTGTAATTGATGACATCACAAGGAGATTACCCAGCAACCACTGGGCCAAAACTAATCTAATGTTACTTTTTTTAATGTGACAAATAAAAATACACGAGAGCGACTTTCTTTTGTTGAATTAATGTTTAGAGAGCGTCAAAAAAGTAGTTTATTTGTGTAATTTATGCATAAAGTTTGACTGGAATGAGTGTCCCAAGTGTGATGTCACTTCCTGTAATTTTCCACAGATTTTTCAATGTTTTCTCCACAAACACCTGCTCGATTGGTGTAAAACTATCATGTATATTTACAACAGGGATAAATACAGCAAAAAAATCAAACATAGGAAATCGTAATAACGTCATAATTCACTTTCACAAAACAAAAATTTAAAAAATCATCTTTGTCCCCAGTTTTACAATTTCGGTCACGTTTCTAGTATTACTTCCTGAATGAGCATGATGTTACCTAGCAGCCATACTGTAAACAAGGGCCAAAGTCCATGTAGATTACACAGTAGTTTATTTTGTCCGTTTGTTGTCATACATTTGTGTCAGTTGTGTGTAAATCTCACAAAATAAAGTAACGAGACTTTAAATAAATGTATATTTAAATCTCCACATTGTGATCGCTCTGCTCTGATCTTTTAAATAATCCCGATATTGATAATGTGCGTTGACGGATCAAATTATAATATTATTTATACAACAATCACAATAAATGTTTGGCAGCATTTATTTGACGTCAGATGCCCTTCCTGACATGGGACTGAGATGGGGCCGGCTCTATACAATACTGAGAAAAATACTTCCAACAGCAACTGCACTAAGGAACTGAATTACACTATAACTGCTGTAGAACTATTTCACATTAGAACTATTTCACATTTGTTGAAATATTTCACATTTATTTCTGCGGCAATAATAAATACGGCACGTAAAAAAAAAAAAATTGAAAAAAAAAATTGAAAAATGTATAAATTGAAAAACAAATAAATGTATTATTAATAATAATAATAATAATAATAATAATAATATATAATAATATAATAAATTTTTTTTTTAAATCAATAATAAACAAATAATAAATTTAATAAAAACTAAAATCAAATCAAATAAAAAAAAAAAATTAAATTAAAATTAAATAAAATTAAATAAAATTAAATAAAATTAAATAAAATTAAATAAAATTAATTAAATAAAAAAATTAAATAAAATTAAATAAAATTAAATAAAATTAAATAAAATTAAATTAAATAAAATTAAATAAAATAAATTAAATTAAAATAGTGCAGAAACCAAAGTGGATAAACAATAATGGCCAAATAAAGACAATAAAATGTACGTGAGTGAGTCGTGGCACTGCGGCGTCTGTGGTGTTTAAAGGGTCATACGCTTCTCGGGGGTCGTCTGCATTATTTATAGCCACGTTTACAGCCGCTTTACACCAGACGTACGCACAGGTTTGGCTTTGCACACACACACACACACACACACACACACAGGGGGATCCACGGTAAAAGTGCATATGTGTGACACGCCCCTTGATCACATGACACTGGACCACAGCAGAAAAGTACATGGAAACAGTAGTATTATTGACAATCACACAAGTATAAGTTTAACGGAAGAAAACTAAAAGTCGTGGCGTTTTACTGCGGTTACTAACGCTCGCTCTGACCGTGAGGTAGAGACCGTGTGTTTAATGCCGTTCTGTGGGACATTCATTCCGACATCTCCATGGAGACGAGCACGCGGCGAACCCTCTGCCAAAGTTACGTAGGACACCTTTTAGTTCACCTGTTACTGCACTGGACCGTGTCGGGGAACAGCGCATACATGACAAATAATTACAACACACAAATACAACAACTGACACAATAGTTAGTTTTATAGCATCATATAATTCAAATTCCAGCTTATAAAACACCATTTGCTTTTTCTTTTTTTCTTTCTTTCAGCCAGAGCTCTTTTGCAGACCCATTTCTCCGATAAAGAATACACAAAGTGTCTCAATAACCGTGTTAAACTGTACAAGACATTCTTCCTGAGGTGTTTTTTTGACGCTAGATTCTTCTGCAGGTTTCGGTGACCTCAGACCTGACTATCAAACTCCTCTTTAGGTCACTGTCTACCTCAGCTTTATGATGGTTTATGTTCTGTTTGAGAGTCACTGAGTATCTATTATTTGTGTTTGATCCAAAATAACTGTTCATTTGTGCTCAGAAGTGACTGATCTGTATCTGTTTGAGAATGTTTGAGACAACAGCACCTGACACACACATTTAACCTCATTTGGAACATGTCTAGCTCCTTAAATGCCATAATTATCAGCATAAATGTCTATTAAAACCCCTTAATCAAGCCCCCAAACGCTCATTTCTCCTTGTTAATTCCCATAAATTCCTCCTAATTCACATGTGCGTTTCCTCGATGTAACCTGGCCTGAATGAACAGTGCCCGGGAGTGCCCACAGAGGAGCACGAACATGCCCCGGCACAGAGCGTCTGCCCCCGTGGTCTGCCCGGGCACTACAGCTGTCCCACAGTTCAGGTTTCACAAACGTACACTGAACTTCCAATTACTGCGCTCCAGAAACTCTCCGCACACAGAAGGCTCGCAGAAGGTCAAAGCACGTTAGAAGCACAAACACTGATGTCACTGAATGAATGAGCCCTGCCTGGGTCTAAATGAGTCCTGCCTAGGTTTAAATGAGCCCTGCCTGGGTTTAAACGAGTCCTGCCTGGGTTTAAACGAGTCCTGCCTGGGTTTAAACGAGCCCTGCCTGGGTCTAAATGAATCCTGCCTGGGTTTAAACGAGTCCTGCCTGGGTTTAAACGAGTTCTGCCTGGGTTTAAACGAGCCCTGCCTGGGTTTAAACGAGCCCTGCCTGGGTCTAAATGAGTCCTGCCTGGGTCTAAACTAGCCCTGCCTGGGTTTAAATGAGCCCTGCCTGGGTTCAAATGAGTCCTGCCTGGGTTTAAATGAGTCCTGCCTGGGTTTAAACGAGCCCTGCCTGGGTTTAAACGAGTCCTGCCTGGGTTTAAATGAGCCCTGCCTGGGTTTAAACGAGTCCTGCCTGGGTTTAAATGAGTCCTGCCTGGGTTTAAATGAGTCCTGCCTGGGTTTAAATGAGTACTTGACGCACGGGGTTGCAATCTGTCAATAAGAATATGTACAAAGTATTATTTAAAGTCTGATTTATAAAGTACTTAATAAAAACCTCGACTAAAGTGCAAACAGAAGACAGAATAACAAGAATACGCAGAATTAATTAAAAAACAAGGCACTACACGATCAGACAAAAGAACGAGTAAAAAGCCAGTGCAAAGAAGTGCTTTTTAAAGGAAATCTTCCGAAATGACTTGCTTGAAATAAACGGATAAATAATTCACTTGTGGCGTCAAACAACAGCCTTTCTTCTCATTTATTATATTATTATTATACATCATCTTTATTATTGCATTTTTGTGCCGTTTGTTTGTTTTCCCGACGCCGTTTGAGAACTCCGGAAACGTCAAACAAACCGCGCCGCACGTTTCATTATTCATGCAAATTCAACAAAGCTCCACTCCTAAATCTTTACTTATTTATTTATTTTATCCTTCTTTTTCCGCGTCTTCACTTCAGAACGACGTGAGCGTGAGCGTGAGCGAGGCGATTCCTGAGCCGCCGGCGTTTTTTCCATCTGAACCCCCCCCCTTCCTCCGATTAAACATTGACTTAAATCCGCGCAACTCGCTTCGCCAAAAGTCTTCAACCTGTCTGTTTATTTCCCTCTAATCTCCTCTCTCTCTCTCTCTCTCTCTCTCTCTCTCTCTCTCTCTCTCTCCCTCTTTCCCTCTCTCTCTCTCTCTCTCTCTCTCTCTCTCTCTGATTTGCCGTGTCTCTTCGGCGCGGGCACGTGACGCGCGGCTCGGCACATGTGCGAGCGCGCTGAGGAGGAAAACACCAATCGCTGCCTGGGCTTCTGGCTGAGTGACTTATGAGAGGAGAGAGCAGAGGTGAGCGAGAGAGAGAGGAGAGAGAATAAAAGAGGAAAAGAGGTAGAGGAGAGAAGCGAAGAGAAGAGGAGAAAGACAAAGAGGGAAGGTGAGGAAGGGGCAAGAGCGAAGACGAGGAAAGAAACGCAGAGAAAAAGGGAAGCACGTGGCGGGGGGAAGAGAAAGGAAAGGAAAAAAAGGAACACAAACGAGAGGAAAGGGGCAGGAGAGAATGGAAAGAGGAGGAATTTATGGATCGGAGATGCAGGAGATTAAAAAAACAGAAACAGAGAAAGGGTAGTTGAGAGGTCAGAGGAGAAAGGGAAGAGAGAGAGAGAGGGGAGAAAGAGAGAGAGAGAAGAGAGAGGGAACAACGACGAGGAGGAGGGAATGGAGAGAGAATGTGAGGAAGCAAATTAGAGGGACAAAAAGAGACAGAGGAAGAGATACTTTTAGAGAAAAATCGGTAAAACAAAAAAAAGGAAGAGAGGGGGAATTGAAGGAGTAAGGAAAAAACAAGGAAAGCGGAAAATAAAAAGCGAGGGAGAGCATGTGTGAAAGAAGGAAACAAAAGAGGATGAAGAAACGAGAGAGAAGATGATAGAAGCGGGAGGAAAAAAGAGAGAGAAGTAGAAAACTGAGAGTAGAGAAGAGAGAGAGAGAGAGAAGAGAGAGGGGAGAGAGAAGAGAGAGAGAGAGAGAGAAGAGAGAGAGAGAAGAGAGAAGAGGAGAGAGAGGCAGAGAAGAGAGAAGCAGAGAGAGAGGGAAGGGAAGAATTGAGGAGAAGAGAGAGAAATGAGAGACAAGAGAGAGAGGAGATGGGAGGAGAGAAAGAGAGATGAGAGAGAGAGAGGGGAGAGAGACGAAGAGGAAGAAGACGAGAGAGAGAGGAATAAGAGAGAGCGAGAGAGAGAAGAGAGGAGGAGGAGAGAGAGAGAGAGAAAGAGAGAGAGGAGAAAAGAGAGAGAGAGAAGAGCGAGAGAGAGGGAGAGAGAGAAAAAGAAGAGAGAGAGAAAGAGAGAAGGGAGAGAGAGAGGAGAGAGATAGGAGAGAGGGAGAGAGAGAGAGAGAAAAAAGAGAGAGCAGAGAAGAGAAGAAAAAAAAAGAGAGAGAGACGAAGAAAGAGTAGAGAGAGAAAAAAGAGTTAGAGAGAGGCAGAAAAGAAGTAGAGAGAGAGAGAGAACAAGAGAGAGAGGGTGAGAGAGAGAGATAGAGAAGAGAGAGAGAGGGAGAGAGAGAGAGAAGAGAGAGAGAAGGAGAGAGAGATATAGAGAGAGAGAGAGAGAGAGAGAGATAGAGAGAGAGAGAGGGAGAGAGCGAGGTGCAGAGTCACAGAAGGATTTAACCCTTCCCTCGTCAGGATTAGCTCAATGTCAAACGGCTGATCGTCCTCGGCTCTTAAAGGGACAGGACTCTCCAAAACGCGGCTCCGTTTCTGAGGGAAGTGAGTCAGCAGCAAATACAAAGACACTTTATTTACGCGGTGGCAGAGAACAACAAAGACGTAAAAAAAATAAAAAAGGCTCAATTTAATCCGACAAAAGCCGGTGCAAAGTCTGTAAACGCGGAGGAAAACCGAGCCAAAGTCTAAACGAGATGAAATAACGAGTGTTTCTGACTTAGAAATGAGTGAAAAAATAGAGTTGGACTTCAATTTAGATGAAAAACGTGCAGGTAATCCTCCAAAAAAGTGTCAAATAATGTCACGAGTACGGATGTCACGGTTTTTTAATAAATGTTAGTGTTTCGCGATTATTGCGTGAAAAAACATGGCGATTTTACGATTATTCGCGATTATCGAGGCTGTGACTGAACGGAAGTGGAAATCTTACTGAAAGACAAAATAACGTTGAATGTGACAAAAACAGACAGATATATACATTTAATTCTATTTTTAGGTCTATTATTGAACAAAAAATACTTAAATTTGCTTCTAAAATTGTCACGATTATAATTTTTAATTTTTTTTACGATTATATTGTTCCCTGAATAATCACGATTAACAATTAACCCAATGATCTTGACATCGCGAGTCATAATGATAATGGAATACAGTTTATAATCGCTGTGGAAACAGACTCTCAGCAGTTTGGGCCAATCACAGCGACAAAAATGGCACAAAATAAAATGGTTCTTGGCTAAATAAGTGTTGCGTCATCATTATCTTGTTAGTAATGATCATTTAAATTGTTTTTATTTATTTTTTGCCATTGAATCTTTCTGTTCCGAACCAATAAACGGGGACGGATTAAATGGATCATCGAGTGTAACTGTCGTGAGGAGAAACATCGCCATTTATCGATTGTTCGCGATTATCAACGCCGCGAACAAAACGAGAATTAAACCCAAAATGTTCTTTCCTTCTTGTTTTCTTGACACGCCACCGCTCCTCAACATGTGACCTGCTTTATCAAATCAAACGTTGTGAGCGATTCATTTGACATAAACGGCACTTTTCTGGAGGAAATCGCCACATTTGCTTCTAAAATCGACATGTTTTCGTTCAAATATTGTCACTTTTCTACAAATTGAATATTAAACGAAAAATATTGTCTTCCAAAAAACATCTTCAACATAATTTTTTTTCAGTCTTTACGATTATATTGTGGCCTGAATAATCGCGATTATCGATTCGCCCGATACGGTAATCCTGACGTCCCGGATCGTGAGTTTGAAAACCTTCATTTAAACCGTTAAAAACATAAATATATAAATATAACGACATCACTTCCACGTATAATTACTGTATAAACGGCATTGACAGGAAATGACAACTCAATAAAGTGAAGTAAAGGTACATTATGAATCCCGTGGGCTTAAAATGGACGCTCTCAGTCTAGACGTTGGTATTTATAAAGAGATTAAAGATTTATTTAAGTCCCTCTGCTCTGGTGAGAAGAATTATGAGATTAGTCGAATATTTAAATCAGGAAAATCTTTACCTGCGATCGAGACCTTTGAAATGAGCATTTCACGCGCATTTTTTGCCCACTAACGATGAGGTTTGACACGGAACACCCGCGTTACCTGTAGAAACCTGATTAGTGCTAATTAAAGGGGCAAAAAAATTAGCCGTTAAAAAAAAAAAAGAAAAGAATTCCACCAGATTTCTTATTATTGCGCGCGCATTTTGTCGTTTTTTTTTTTTTTTGGCCAACTTTGTGATTTCGCGGCGCAGTTTTGCCACGGGCCGTTGTTAATTTATGTTGCTTATTCTTGAGGGACGTCGTTAAAACCTCATTAGCGTTTTACACACACACACACACGGCTTCATTAAAGAGTCTTTTTATAGCCCCGGCGTCTTCATCCCCGACTGTACTCTGGAGCGTTCACGCGGCACCATTTTGGGGGAAACTCATCGTCGTGTCGGAAGCTCGTTTACAGGAAATTTGAACCCCTTTTTTTTGGGGGGGCCGAACGCGGCTCGGATTCAACGCGGTAAAGTCTCCGTTTCACCGACAAATGCGTGAGATGGAGAAATAAACCTGCAGCAAAAGGTTGAAAAAGGTCAATTTTATTCATGTTTTTCCTAATTCAGTCTAAATTAGCCGTGATTTAGTCGTATTAAAGCATAAATGTGTCCAAAAGTCCATTTCAGATATTTTCCGATATCGCAGTAACTTTCATTTCCAATATCGTGCAGCCCAAGTATTGAGCAGTATTGATCTTATGCCCAGATTTAGTGTGAGTTTGAGAGGTTTTTTTTTTTTTTATGTCACAATTTAAGTCACATTTTAAGTCTTCTGTTGGTAAGAAATGATCCTTTGCATTCGAGTTAAAAAAAAAAAAACATAAAAAAAAACAATAATAAATTAAATAAACAAAACAAAAACAAAAATAAATAAATAAATAAATTTATAAAATAAATAAATAAAATAATAAATAAAAAAAATAAAATAAACACCATCTAATGTTCCAACTTAATACATATTTCATGTGCTGAATATTTTCATTACGGCTTCAACAATGAATCAATGAAATAAGAAAATAATTGACGATCACAAATAATCATCATCAATAGTCATATTTTGATCATCATATTTTGACACCTTACAAAATAAAAACACCTTTTCATGACAAAGACAGAGGCATTATTAAACCTAAATGTTCACCAGTTGTACATATTATCTGTAGATATTCACTTTTTAGACGCTTTAGTCACATATTTAAACCTTTATTTGGAGGAAAATGTATTAAAAACGTCTCGAAACTTAAATAAATAGTGTGTAGTCGACTAGTCCAAACAAGTAATCGCTGGTTAGTCGATCATCGTTAGTTACAGTCTTAATTTGTATAATAATATTTTGTTTGGTGTGTTTTTAAGGCTCTTTTTCTCTGCACACCAAACCTCTCTCTCACTCTGCACCTTCAAATCTGAAATCTGGGCAAAACATGTGCCTTTGGACGCCGCCATTATTTCCACTCCATTTTTTTTTCCATCTCCCTCTCTCTCCCCGGCCCTCTCATCTCTCTCCCTGGCCCTCTCATTCTCTCTCCCTCTCTTTCATCCCTCTCTCTCTCTCTCTGAGTAACACTTCAACTCCACACAACCACCTCGGGGACAGGCTCGATGCATCACGGCTCAAAACGCAGTCACCGTTGTTTCACAATTCAAAAGGAGCACACACACACACACACACACACATGCACATGCACACACACACACGCACGCACACAACAAGGCTCGCGGGGCTGAAAAAGCTGCGCATGCAAACGGACGCAGCAGAGGAGGAGGAGGAGGAGAGGCTGCCGACGCTCACCGACACACAAAAAAAAAAAAAAAAAAAAAACCCGCTCTGAAAACGAACGCGTCCAGAAGCGCCGCGGATCCGAACGCGCGGAATGAGGCGGACATCTGTTTGGCCCGCCCGGGGCAGAAATGTCGCCGAAAAGCAGCGCTCGCCGAGGTTCGGAACGAGACCCGCCGCGCGCGTTCGTTCGTGCCGTCCGGGTTAGGGTTAGGGAGCAGGGAAGTAACGCGGGCTGTGGCTCCGCAGCGGTTCAGTCGATTAATCGGTACAGGCCCGTCACGATAATTACTGTATCCACTTATTGTAAATGTAAAAGGTGGAAAGATATTTATCGTGGGAGATTTCATTGCCACGACGAAGATTTGAGCTGCAGAGGGTTAAATAAATTTTACTTTATTTTATTTTATTTATTTACTTATTTTATTTATTTTATGTATTGTATTTATTTTATTTTTTATGTATTTATTATTATTATTATTATTATTATTATTATTATTATTATTAATGTCGAAACGCGCTTAAAAACTGGTTGCGCTGAATAATGAGGACGCTCGAAAAGCATGAGCAAAGTGAGGAACACGTTTGGACGCTGCCAACTGAAAATGCGCTTTGAAAGATTTGCCGTTGAATCTTAATTGCAATTTGAATGGTTGTAATTATACTAAAGAGCAGAGGCTTTTGATGAAATGTCACGAGCAGAGAGCTCCATCAGGTCTTATTCTGTCAAAAAATCCCCCGTTAAACCTGTCGTTTAGACCTCTTCAAACGTGTTCTGAAATGTGTTAGTTTAGCAGTTCGTATGTCAGTCTTTGCTCAAATATTTACTGTAAACTTCATTTTGGTTTGTAAATACAAATCACAAATCCAAACACAAAACAGCATTATTAAATATATATGCAGTATATCTTTCAGCATCCAGTTTGTCAGTAAGATTATTGTGTCGCGGTGTAGTTTTCCTCCCGTTTCTCCGTTCAGACTGTCACATTACAAGTCCATACCACATGCAAATTTTATGAAAATGTATTCATAGTACGAGCTGCAGTCCTACAAATACGAGGCTTGGAATTTGCTGGGAAAAGCTGGGAAAAGCAGCTGATTGGCATAAACCACAGAGTTAGAAAAGAAACAGACGAAGCCAAGGCGACCCTTTCACTTCAGGCTCGTTAACCAGTGCAGAGACCTGGTTTGGACCTGGTTTAGTCCTGGTTTAGTCCTGGTTTAGTCCTGGTTTGGACCTGGTTTGGACCTGGTTTAGTCCTGGTTTGGACCTGGTTCAGTCCTGGTTTAGTCCTGGTTGTAGACCTGGTTTGGACCTGGTTTAGGGACCCTGGTTTTGGACCTGGTTTGGACCTGGTTGACCTGTTTAGTCCTGTTTTAGACCTGTGTTGGACCTGGTTTGGACCTGGTTTAGTCCTGGTTTGGACCTGGTTCAGTCCTGGTTTGCCCTGGTTTGGACCTGGTTTAGTCCTTGTTTAGTCCTGGTTTAGCCTGGTTTGAACCTGGTTTACCTGGGTTTGGACCTGGTTTACCTGGTTTAGTCCTGACCTGGTTTAGACCTGGTTTAGTCCTGGTTTTTTTAGTCCTGGTTTGGACCTGGTTTAGACCTGGTTTAGTCCCTGGTTTAGACCTGGTTTAGACCTGGTTTAGTCCTGGTTTTAGACCTGGTTTAGACCTGGTTTAGACCTGGTTTAGACCTTTTAGTCCTGGTTTGGACCTGGTTTGGACCTGGTTTAGACCTGGTTTAGACCTGGTTTAGTCTTGACCTGGTTTTAGTCCTGGTTTGGACCTGGTTTAGTCCTGGTTTAGTCCTGGTTTTAGGTCCTGGTTTAGACCTGGTTTAGTCTCTGGTTTAGTCTGGGTTTCTGGTTTACCTGGTTTAGACCTGGTTTTAGTCCTGGTTAGAACCTGGTTTGACCTGGTTTAGACCTGGTTTAGCCTGGTTTGGACCTGGTTTGGACCTGGTTTTAGACCTGGTTTAGTTTGGACCTGGTTCTAGTTTTGGTTTAGTCCTGGTTTTGACCTGGTTTTAGGACCTGGTTTAGTCCTGGTTTAGACCTGGTTTAGTCTTGGTTTAGTCTGGGTTTAGTCCTGGTTTAGACCTGGTTTAGACCTGGTTTAGTCCTGGTTTGGACCTGTTTAGACCTGTTTACCTTGGTTTACCTGGTTTTACCTGGTTTAGACCTGGTTTAGTCCCTGGTTTAGACCTGGTTAGACCTGGTTTAAGTCCTGGTTTAGACCTGTTTTTGGACCCTGGTTTAGACCTGGTTTAGACCTGGTTTAGACCTGTTTAGGTTTAGTCCTGGTTTGGACCTGGTTTAGACCTGGTTTAGTCCTGGTTTAGACCTGGTTTGACCTGGTTTAGTCTTGGTTTAGTCTGGTTTGGTCCTGGTTTGGAGACCTGGTTTAGACCTGGTTTAGTCCTGGTTTAACCTGGTTTTAGGACCTGGTTTAGACCTGGTTTGGACCTGTTTGACCTGTTTAGACCTGGTTTAGACCTGGTTTAGTGGTTTAGGTCTTGGTTTAGTCCTGTTTGGACCTGGTTAGTCCTGGTTTGGACCTGGGTTTAGACCTGGTTTAGTCCTGATTTAGTCCTTGGTTTGGTCCTGGTTCAGCTCTGGTTCAGCCCTGGTTTCAGCCCTCGTTCAGCCTGGTTCAGGTCTGGTTTACCCTGGTTTAGCCCTGGTTCAGCCCTGGGTCAGCCTGGTTCAGCCCTGGTTCAGCCCTGGTTCAGCCCTGTTCAGCCCTGGTTCTGTTCAGCCCTGGTTCAGCCCTTGTTTAGCCCTGGTTTAGCTTCTGGTTCAGCCCTGGTTCAGCCCTGGTTCAGCCCTGGTTCAGCCCTGGTTCAGCCCTGTTCAGCCCTGGTTTAGCCCTGGTTACCCCTGGTTTAGCCCTGGTCAGCCCTGGTTCAGCCCTGTTCAGCCTGGTTCAGCCCTGGTTCCCTGGTTTACCCCTGTACCCTGTTCAGCCCTGGTTCAGCTGTTAGCCCTGGTTCAGCCTGCGTTCAGCCCTGGTTCAGCCCTGGTTCAGCCCTGGTCAGCCCTGGTTTAGCCCTGGTTTACCCCTGGTTCCAGCCCTGGTTCAGCCCTGGTTCAGCCCTGGTTCAGCCCTGTTCAGCCCTGGTTCAGCCCCTGGTTTAGCCCTGGTTCAGCCCTGGTTCAGCCCTGGTTTAGCCCTGGTTCAGCCCTGGTTTAGCCCTGGTTAGCCCTGGTTCAGCCCTGGTTCAGCCCTGGTTCAGGCCTGGTTCAGCCCTGTTTCAGCCCTGGTTCAGCCCTGGTTCAGCCCTGTTTTTAGCCCGTTCAGCCGTTCAGCCCTGGTTCAGCCCTGGTTCAGCCCTGGTTCAGCCCTGGTTTCAGCCCTGTTCAGCCCTGTTCAGCCCTGGTTCAGCCCTGGTTCAGCCCTGGTTCAGCCCTGTTCACCCTGGTTCAGCCCTGGTTATAGCCCTGGTTTAGTCCTGGTTAGACCTTGGTTTAGGTCTTGTTTCAGTCCTGGTTTAGATCCTGGTTTAGACCTGGTTTAGACCTGGACCTTTTAGTGCCTGGTTAGACCTGGTTTGGACCTGGTTTATAGACCTGGTTGAATGGTGGACTGGTTTGACTGGTTGCGTTTGGACCTGGTTTAGACCTGGTTTAGACCTGGTTTAGTCTTGGTTTAGTCCTGGTTTGGACCTGGTTTAGTCCTGGTTTAGTCCTGGTTTAGACCTGGTTTAGTCTTGGTTCAGCTCAAAAAGGTGTGAAACGAGGGACAAACCCTAGTCTCGCAGACTAACCCCGGCCCCGCCTTAACGCTGCAGCTTTCACGTTTCAAAATAAACAAACCTTTTTCCGTACAAAAGCTACGCTGCGACATAAACGACATTCAAAAGCAAACGGTTTGTTCCGTTGCTCTGGGAAAACTGTCAGATCCGTTTCCCTCTGGAGGCATAAACTTAGCGCTCGAAGGCAAAGTCCATCTATTATTGATGTGGTTTTTATATGTCAACGGTGAACAAGCCGCTCGGCTCGCGTGACACTCGGGCCTGTTGACCTGGCGTGCGCTGAACGCCGGGTCTCTGCCAGAACCGGGACTATCCTCCTTCTCCATCAGCGTGTTCCAATGATAAACAAACCGTGACGATGTCGGATCATCAAACGCCTTTAACCGAGCTTACTTTCAGTTTGAGTTCAGTGTAAGTTTGCGAGCGCCAAATCCACCGCAAAGACGGAGCCATTTGGTCCGTCGAACCAGATCAAATGCGTTCAATCTTATCTTCATTTCCTGAGCGTAAACACGCACGCACTTTTAATCATTAATTTCCTCGAGACAGATCCTTGACAATCAAACCAATCGCTGAACCTCGGCTGTGATTCCGTGTTTGAGAAGGTGTTTTTCCTGCTTCAACTCCGGCGCGACACCAAAAGGAGGATTTGTGATTTAATCTGGCAGGACTAGTCGACGTTCAGATAAACCAAACCGTCTCGAAGGTCAAATGTGGATCCATCTTCATCTGAAATCCAAAGAAAGCCCGGTATTCTCGCTTCTCAGTACAGAAGACAGATTTCATGACGGACGAGCTCATTTCTTTGCCTTTTCGTACAAAGTCTCGCTCGCTGTCAGCTGTCGGAGATGGCGAAAGCGGCTTAAAAACGTGTCAGTTAAATGTCGCTATAGCGACCGGGGGATGAGCTTACTTTGAGTCCCACAGAAAAAGCCCCACGAGACTCGATTTGTGGTTTTTGCACCGCTTCTCCAGATAATATGTCTTTTATCTTTCCTCCATCCTTTCATTCACAGCAGGGCTATTCAACTGCAGGCCCGGGGGCCAGATCAGGCCCGCCAAGCGATCTGATCCGGCCCGCGTCCCATCTTCCAAATGTTATTATTATAAAAAAATGTTCTTGTTTTCTGGTTTCATTCCTGGTTTGTACAAGTTTAAACCTGGTTTGCTGGTCTTTCTGGCTTAGTCCTTATTCAATTCTGCGTTAGACCTGTTTTGGACCTGGGATAGACCTGGTTTGATTCTGGGTTCGTCATGGCCCGAGATATCTGGCCCTCAGGGAAATCAAGTTGAATAGCCCTGATTTACAGTCTCATGTCTGTTACCATTATTCTTACTCGAGTAGTATTCACCCAGCCACTTTTCACTACTCGAGTAAAAGTGTTTGTTACTCTGGACGGTTGAACGAAAGCACAAAAGGGTCTAAAAGCCGGACTCACCGTGTAGACACTCGGGCCCTCCCATCATGCCCTGCTGCGGCGGCTGGACGGTCTCCAGCCCCAGGAGAGAGGAGGACGACGAAGAGGAGGACATGGAGGAGGAGGAGGAGCAGGGCGGAGGGGAAGGAGGGCGGGCACTGCGAGCTCTGGCTGGGCACCGCCGACTGGGAACTCTGCAACGCCGGCACAGAAGACGGGACGTTTTAGAACGACAGAGAGAGCTCACAGGGGCACAGGGAGAACACTGCAAACTCCAGGCACAAACTATCTGACCATAATAACTGACCTTCTGTGTACATGTTCTAAACGTGTACCTTTATACTGCAGTGTTTGTACTAGAAATACTCACATTCCAGTGGATTTTGTGGGTCATCGTGATGTTTGACTAGATTTTGAAACCTGCTTGCGATTGCTTGTATTTGTAGCATGTAATTGTACTTAAACGGACTGCGGTCTCAAATAACTACATTCGATTTAACGCTGTTTTGTACGAAGGCTTCCAGAAGTCTGTAGAAAGCGACAGGAAGTGACATCACAACAGGGACACTCATTCCAGTCAAAGTTTTAAGCAGAATTTACACAAAAGAAACTACTTTTTTTTACTCATTAAACATGAATTCAACAAAAGAAAGTCGCTCTCATATATTTTTATTTGTCAAATTAAAAAAACTAGATGAGTTTTTTTTTACCAGTGTTTGCTGGGTAATTTCCCAGTGTGATGTCATCAATTACAAACAGGAAGTGAAATTATAAACCTAAAGAAATGAGCTATTCTGTGAGAACATGTTTCTAATTTTTTAGCAAAATTTGAAATATATAAAACTGAACTGCATTTTAGTTCAGTGAGTCGTCCGGCCTGTAGGGGGCACTTTAAGTACTACATCTTTAAATGCAGAACTTGTACTCGTGATTGAGTAAATCTTTGGCCATGTAACTGTACTTTTACTCGAGTACAAATGTTCAGTACAATTTGCGCATATCGTGTGTGCCGTTTGAGCGGTGCAAAACGATGTTTCAGCACGTTTCGTACTCATTTTTACAGAAACCCGTAACTCAACGTCGACCGCCACGTTTAAAGGCACGTTTGAACTTTTGGATGACGTCATATCGTTATCGCCTAATGGGATTATAGTTACCTTTACTTGGGGTTATCCTAGTAGAAGAACTTGGAATGAGAGTGTATTACGGAAAAGAACCTATACACAGTAGTTCTCTTGAATGTTCTGGGGTAAAACCACAAAAGCTCTGCCTCTTTCGAGTCTCGGGGTCCGACCTGAGAGGGGATCTGAGCGCTGGCGGAGCTGGGGCCGTTGTTGTGCATGCCCATCCCGTTCTCCGTCAGGAACTCCTCCAGGTCCATGTACTGCAGCTGGAACAGGCCTCCGTCACAGGGCAGGGTCCGCTCCCACAGCAGGGGCCCCAGGAACGCCGACTGAGAGCTGGAGCGCAGGGGGCCGGGGCCGGGGGGGCCGGAGCCGCCGCCGCTCACGGCCCCGGGGCCGCCGGCCGCACCGCCGGCGCCCAGCGAGTCCTCGTCGGAGTCCACGGGTTTGTCTTTGTCTGCGGGGCGGAGGAGAGAGGATGAAGAGGGCGACTTCATCAAATATAGTCCAGAAACACAAGTAAAGGTCGTGTGTTTAGGAACGGCACGCAAAAACAGTTCAGTATCGATTCATTCACAAGTTAAATGTGTTGGGCTCTGATCCAATCAGAAGCCTCAATGTAGATGAGCGTGTGAACTCACTATAATTCATCTGTCGTGTTCCTGAGCACATGATGAACACAAGGAACACATGATGAACACATGATGAACACAAGGAACACATGATGAACACAAGGAACACATGATGAACACAAGGAACACATGATGAACACATGATGAACACAAGGAACACATGATGAACACAAGGAACACATGATGAACACATGATGAACACAAGGAAGACATGATGAACACAAGGAACACACGATGAACACATGATGAACACAAGGAACACATGATGAACACAAGGAACACATGATGAACACAAGGAACACATGATGAACACATGATGAACACAAGAACACATGATGAACACAAGGAACACATGATGAACATGATGAACACAAGGAACACATGATGAACACAAGGAACACACGATGAACACATGAATGAACACAAGGAACACATGATGAACACAAGGAACACATGATGAACACATGATGAACACAAGGAACACATGATGAACACATGATGAACACATGATGGAACACATGATGAACACATGAACACACATGATGAACACAAGGAACACATGATGAACACATGATGAACACATGAGAACACAGATGAACACATGAAAACACATGATGAACACATGAGAACACATGGAAACACATGATGAACACAATGAACACATGATGAAACACGAGGAACACATGATGAACACAAGGAACACATGAAACACATTTGAACACATGATGAACTGATGAACACATGATGAACACAGAACACATGATGAACACACGATGAACACATGATGAACACGAGGAGCTCTGGAGCAGCACCATACTGGATTTTACTGCTCGATTGTTTTAGTATACATCTTTTTGACACAGTTATATTAAAACTAATATATTCAGGCCTTAATGCATTAGTCAAACTCTGTCAAAATAAAAACAAGGCTAAATCAAGGCGACGTCTGAAATCTGAACTCTGCTCCAAACCTCACGTGTTTGCTGAGCATGAGCTGCAGACGACTTGAAACGAACAGTTTTCACTTCGACGACAGTCACATTATGATACAACCCTTTCTTAAACAACGACATCACTTCTACTACAGTTAATACACACATACGGTAAAATCACATGAAGTATTTTAGGTACACCTCCCGCTCAAATACGCATTACACGTTTACACACTTTAACATTCCTGTACACACAACAGCTTATACTTTTCCACTTGGACCGGTAAATTTACTTATGTGCAGTATGTAGTATTCTATTTTTAAATCAAAAAGAGTGAATTTTAATTTGGATTAGTCCCCCGGTCAAACAATTATTTCTACTTTAAATACATTTTCAAGCAAATAAATGTTGAAATATGCCTCTACATTTATTATTATTGCTGCATTTTTTTTTTTTTACATTTTTATTTAATAATGTCACTGTCTTTGTTATAAACCGGTCTTTTAGTCCAGATAACGATTACAATTGTACAAAAATAACAACAATTATTCTTATAGTCGACTAGAAACTGTCAATTAATAATGCGGTTCTACTTCACATAGACAAAGAAAGTGCTTAAATATAATAAGAAGTGCTACTAATAAAAACATAATAAAAACATAATAAAAATAATAACAATATCATTTAAAAATAACAGTCAAAAAATGTACTGAAAATGGTTTGGAACATAAGAGACATCTACAAAAGTGTAAACCCATTAGTACTGCTTTTATGGTTGTAACTAGCAATAATAATCATAATAATAATAATAATAATAATGATAATAAAAGTGTGCCACAGAACGCTGTCCACTTTGTCAAAAAAGGTCGTCCAGAAACAGTACAAAAGAATAACTGTAATTAAACTGCTCTTAAATAAACGTAATGAGTTATAAGTGTAGAGCCTGAAATGTTAAGTGTTTCTGAAAGCGCTTTCTTTCCCCCTCTTCCTCCGTCGCCCCGTGAGTCCACTCCGCTCTGATTGAGACTTCAGAAGGCTAATTGAAAACCTCTTAATGCATTGACTTTTAATTAGAGCGGTGGAGAGAAAGCTGCAGTAAGTAACATTTATTCAGGTCCAAAGTGGAGACGTGACTGCGAGCGTGTGCTTCGGATTCATACATCATTATTATTATTATTGTTATTATTATTATTATTATTGTCGGCGTAATCCCTCATTCATCCAGGAGTGTTCCTATTATTATTATCATCATCATCATCATCGTAATCATTATTATTATTATTATTATTATTATCATCATCATCGTCATTATTATTATCATCATCGTTATTATTATTATTCTCATCATCATCATCGTCATTATTATTATTCTCATCGTTATTATTATTATTCTCATCATCATCGTCATTATTATTATTATTATCATCATCATCGTCATCATCGTTGTCATCATTATCATCATCGTTATTATTATCATCATCATCATTATTATCATCATCGTCATCGTTATTATTATCATCATCATCATATCGTCATCGTTATTATCATCATCATCATCATTATCATCATCATCATCATCGTTACTGTTATTATCATCATCATCGTTATTATTATCATCATCATCATCGTTATTAGTATCATCATCATCGTTATTATTATCATCATCGTTATTATTATCATCATCATCATCCTCATGATCCTTATTATTATCATCATCATCATCCTCATGATCGTTATTATTATCATCATCATCATCATCGTTATTATTATTATTATTATGATGATGCGTGGAGACCGTTAAGCACTCCGACATTATATTTAAGGCGGTTTTAGGTAGAAGTGGGAGAGAAACCTGGATATATAGAGCATAGTCTAATTAAAACTATTAAACGTGACATTTACAAACTAAAGACTGATATTTCGGGATTTGTGGTTCATTTTATGGTCCGTTCACCTCAAACAAGACGTTTACGAGAACGTTTGAGCACATTCCTGACGCTTTGTGAAAATGCTGTGTTTGGTTGGGCTTTTAAATCATTTATATAACTTGTGGACTTATTCAGTAATTTGATTTTAGTACGAAACTGTGCGTAAATACGTAATTTAAATAAATACATTATAAAAAGCGCATTTTTTTTAATTTATTGTTTGATACTGAATTCAATATCAGTATCAAACACCGCCATTTCAAGGGACTGCACTGTTTATGAACAGAGATGGCAGCAAACGATCTCACAAGGACCAAACCAAGACCAGGACCAGGACCAGACCAGGACCAGACTAGGACTAAACCAGGACTAAACCAGGACTAAACCAGGACCAAACCAAGTCTACATGAGCACTATATCAGGACCAGACCAGGACCAAATCGAGACAATACCCGGACCAGACCAGGACCAAACCAGGACCAAACCAAGTCTACATGAGCACTATATCAGGAACAGACCAGGATCAGACCAGGATCAGACCAGGACCAAACCAGGACCAAACCAAGACCAGACCAAGACTAAACCAGGACCAAACCAGGACCAAACCAGGACCAGACCAGGACCAGACCAGGACCAGACCAGGACCAAATCGAGACAATACCCGGACCAGACCAGGACCAAACCAGGACCAAACCAGGAACCAGACCAGGACCAGACCAGGACCAAATCGAGACAATACCCGGACCAGACCAGGACCAAACCAGGACCAAACAAGGACCAAACCAGGACCAGACAAAGACCAGACAAAGACCAGACTAGGACCAGACCAGGACCAGGACCAGGACCAAACAAGGACCAAACTAGGACCAGACAGAGACCAGACCAGGACAAAACGAGGAACAGGACCAGGAACAGGACGAGGACCAGGACCAAACCAGGACCAAGACCAAGACCAAGACCAAGACCAGACCAGGACCAAACCAGGACCAGACCAGACCATAACCAAACCAAGACCTTACCAGGACCAGACCATGTCCAACCCAAAACCTCCTGAATCTGTTTTCGATATCACAACGACCTAAACATATTGCAGTATCTAACCGAAAAGGGCTGATTGATGTTCCGTCTTCAATCTAAATTAACCTGGATTTAGAGTCATTTTGTCCCATTTAAGTTTTCATCTTGACGCAGTTTGACAAGTAAATTAATGTCGGTACAAGTTTGTTTCAATCCAACTGAAATTACCGCATCAGAGAGTGTATTCAAATATCACTATAACACCATTATCGCAGCATAATGATATCAAAAATCGTTTATCTCTCTACAACACAACAATGTCCTCCTTCAGACATTATTTAAATGTCTCACAAATGTGCGTTCTTCTCTTCAGCAAGTGTTTGAATGACCACCGCATTGTCAATACTCGTTCATTCAAGCGTCTGTTCTTCTGCTCTTGCCCACATCGTACAAAAGTCTGTGGTGGGCGTGTTCCACAGACGAACACACACAAAGCCGGCCGTTTGGTTTGTGCGTTGGCCGCGGTCATCGACGCCTTTAATGATCGCCGCTAACTGGGCCGACCCGAACTCCCACAGCGCGGCAGCCCGATGGAAAGATGGATCACGGGCTTCAAATGTCGATGGACTGCGGACGCGATCGAGAACAAGTACTCCAAACGCGATCGAGAACAAATACTCACAACGCGATCAAGAACAAGTACCCACAACGCCATGGAGAAGTAATACTCACAACGCAATCGAGAACAAATACTCATAATGCGATCGAGAACAAATACTCACAACTCGATCGAGAACGAATACTCACAACGCGAGCGAGAACAAGTACTCCAAACGCGATCGAGAACAAATACTCACAACGCGAGCGAGAACGAATACTCACAACGCCATCAAGAAGAAATACAACACGATCGAGCACAAATGTTGACAACGCGATCGAGAACAAGTACTCCAAACGCGATCGAGAACAAGTACTCACAACGCGATCGAGAACAAGTACTCACAACGCGATCGAGAACAAGTACTCACAACGCAATCAAGAACGAATACTCACAACGCCATGGAGAACAAGTACTCAACGCAATCGAGAACAAATACTCACAACACCATGGAGAAGTAATACTCCAAACGCGATCGAGAACAAGTACTCACAACGCGATCGAGGACAAATACTCACAACTTGATCGAGAACGAATACTCACAACGCCAACAGAAGAATTTACAACACGATCGAGCACAAATGTTGACAACGCCATCGAGGAACAAGTACTCAACGCAATCGAGAACAAGTACTCACAACGCGATCGAGAACGAATACTCACAAACACGATCGAGAACAAGTACTCTAAACGCGATCCAGAACAAATACTCACAACGCAGAGCCGAAACGAATACTCACAACACCAACGAGAAGAAATACAACACGATCGAGCACAAATGTGGACAACGCCATCGAGAACAAGTACTCAAACGCGATCGAGAACAAGTACTCAACGCAATCGAGAAAAATACTCACAACACGATCGAGAACTGGTACTCACAAGCGATCTGAGAACAACTACTCACAACGCGATAGAGAACAAGTACTCAACGCAATCCGGAGAACAAGTACTCACAACACCATGGAGAAGTAATACTCACAACGCGATCGAGAACAAGACTCACAACACCATGGAGAAGTAATACTCCAAACGCGATCGAGAACAAGTACTCACAACGCGATCGAGGACAAATACTCACAACTTGATCGAGAACAGAATACTCACAAACGCCAACAGAAGAAAATCAACACGATCGAGCACAAATGTTGACAACGCCATCGAGAACAAGTACTCAACGCAATCGAGAACAAGTACTCCACAACGCGATCGGAGAACGAATACTCACAACACGATCGAGAACAAGTACTCTAAAACGCGATCGAGAACCAAATACTCACAACGCGAGCGAGAACGAATACTCACAACACCAACGAGAAGAAATACAACACGATCGAGCACAAATGTTGACAACGCCATCGAGAACAAAGTACTCCAAACGCGGATCGAGAACAAGTACTCAACGCAATCGAGAAAAAGTACTCACAACGCGATCGAGAACTGGTACTCACAAAGCGATCGAGAACAACTACTCACAACGCGATAGAGAACAAGTACTCCAAAAGCGATCGAGGACAATACTCACAACGCGGTCGAGAACAAATACTCACAACGCCATGGAGAACTAATACTCACAACTCGATCGAGAACAAATACTCCAAACGCAATCGAGAACAAATACACACAACGCCATCGACAACAAGTACTCACAACACGATCGAGAACAAATACTCACAACACGATCGAGGACAAATACAACGTAATCGAGAATAAATACAACGCAATCGAGAACAAATACACACGTGATCGAGAACAAATACACACAACGCCATTGACAATGAGTACTCACAACACAATTGAGAACAAATACTCACAACGTGATTAAGAACAAATACACACAACGCGATCGAGAACAAATACACACAACGCAATTAAGAACAAATACACAACGCGATGGAGAACAAATACACAACGCATCAGGTCGACTCACTAAAGCTCGGGGACAAACACACAAAGAGATTAAACAAAGTGACAAAGTAGAACGATGCTACAGAAGTACAGATACAAGTGTCAGAGAAACATCACAAACCGTTTCATAATTCAGACAAGGGAAACATAAAGCTGCCCGGTGTAACTTTTCTGCCCGCGACCTGCTTGTCTCCATGGAGATGCTACTTTTTCAAGGTGTTTTTGGATAATGATGGGCTCATGTCAGACACCTACGTGGCATCAGGCTCTGGTCGCTAATGGAAACTAATGTAAACAAACGTAAACAAACGTAAACAAACGTAAACACCTGAATAAATCTGCATAAACGGCTTAAACACCGAACAGTCCTAATCTTTACAGTCATCTGTTGAACTGAGATTCGCACAACAACAAATTAGATCACACAAAGTCACATGTGTATTTTCAAATGCAGATGTGACTTTGTTGCAGGAGTTTTACATCGAATGCAAATGCGCTGCTTCACATCTGTGATTCCGCACGTACAGGTCAGACACGAAACAACTGCCGTGTCTGGAACTTTCCGCGGTCATGGTAACGGAGCTGCACCAAACGTCCATGAAGTTTTGAACGTGATTTAGTGCTTTTGGTGCTTGCATTGGTAACTGTCTCTGCCCGTTCCAAGTCTGCGTGAAGCTTTGGAAAAGACATTTGATTCATCCGGAATGTCACCGCGCTCAGCCGGCGTTGATGGGCAGTAACCAATAAAAAAGCTGTGGAGCATTCCAGGCAAAGCAGTAGATGTGTTTATGAACGACTTAACGGATCGGCGCCATCGTTTTAAATAAACCCTCTCCTGCCTGTGCCCACTTCACCTTTACGAGCAGATCGAGCTATCCCAGCATGCACCACCAGACTCCGGTGGCGGCGATGGCAGCGGCGAAGTTCCACGAATCAACAGACTTTATGGGAGTTTCAGACATTGTGGATTAATTTGCGCATCCGGATTTACAAATGAAGGAGGGCAGAAGAATAGCAGAGCATTTCACTGGATTTGAAGTGGCTCTAGCGACATTATTTAACCAACGCTGCTACAGAACCAGCCTTTACTCTGGACCGAAAAGAACGGAACACAGCGAACGCGACGTGATGAAGTGAAGGGATGAAACGGAAAGTGTGTTTGAGCTGCAGGAAACGCTGGTGGATCTGGCAGAAAGAGAGCAAGAGCACAGTGTGAAATCTCCTGGACTGACTGCGAGAGGGAGAGAGAGATGGGGGGGATGGAGAGGGAAGGAAGAAAGGAGAGAAGAGAGAGAGGAGGAGGAGAAAGAGCGAGTAGACGAGAGGGAGACAAAGGAAAAGCAGAGGGGTAGAGAACGAAAGAGAGGAGATGAAGAGATGGATTTAAAAAAGAGAGAGAGAGAGAGAGAGAGACAGGGGGATGGAAAGAGAAGAGGGAAAGAGCGAGAGAAAGAGGAGAGCGGAGGAGGTCAGAGGGAGACAAAGAGATAGTGAGACAGAAAAGAGATAGACACAGTGAGAAGCAAGAGAGAGGAGAAAGGAAGGAAAGTGAAAGAGCGGAAGAGAAAGAGGAGAGAGAAAGAGACAGTGATAAGGAAGAGAGAGAGAAGAGAGAGAGAGAGAAGAGAGAGAGAGAGAGAGAGAGAGAGAGAGAGAAGAGAGAGAGAGAGGGAGAGAGGAAAGAGAGAGAGATGTAGTAATGAGAGAAAGAGATGGAGGAGAGAGGGACCGAGAGAGAGAGCGACTGTAGATGTGCGATGGCGTGGGAGGCTGTGAAGGCGTCAAACAAAAGCAGCGACGGTGAAGCACAAAGGCCCCCGAGTGTCCATGAATGCAGCACGAGCCCCGGGTGTCCATGAACGCAGCACGAGCCCCGGGTGTCCATGAACGCAGCACGAGCACAGGGCCCTGAACGCAGCACAGACCGCCAGGAGCAGGCCACGGTCTGTGAGCTGCACCACACAGACTCAAGGGGCGCTGTGATCAGGATGTGCGCCGCCAGAAGGAGCGGACTGGACGCGCCACCACGGAGCGCCGAGGGATCGAGATGTGTGCATTACCCGAGATAAAAACACACAACGATTTAAAATAAGCCACTAATACCTGCATAACAAAGGGAAAAACCATATCTTAAAGCTTTTGACCGTGCAAAGGAAACATTTTGGCGAAGGCCGAATTTGTATAGATTTGAAACCAATGGGGCAAAAAAAAAAAAAGCTAGGGGCGCTAGAGGAAATGTCATTGTGTCCTTAGGCAAGACACTTCAGCCACATTGCCTGGTAAAGTGCTTTGAGTGCTTTGAAGGCGGAAAAGTACTATACAAATACACTGTAATAATAAAATAATGAATACGCTAAAAACAAATAAAATTGTGTTCAGTCACTAAACAGAATTCTCCTAAAAAACAGTCAAAATGATTAGCCAAAGTTTGAACTGATCCATCTGGAACTTTCCATTAAAAGTAAAATTGACTATTAAAACGAACACTTTGTGGCCTGAACTGTAAACAAACTCTAAAAGTAAAACAATCTGTGACATGATATGTGCGTATTTAAACATCCTTAAGGTCATATTAATGACATCCCCCTGAACACTGACGCGGGCAAAGCCTCAGTCTTAATTCTGTTAGATCTGAGTGCTGCTTTTGACACTGTCGATCATGGGACCCTCTTACAGAGACTAGAGGACTGGGTGGGCATCACTGGCACTGCCCTAAACTGGTTTAAAGTCCTATCTGGAAAAACAGGAAGTACTTTGTTGAAATTGGTAACTGCGTCTCAGACCAGATTCCTATGACCTGTGGGGGCCCCAAGGGTCAATCATGGGACCCCTTCAATTCAACCTCTGCATGCTGCCGTTAGGTCAGTTGATACGCAGCGAAAATGTGTCCAATCACAATGATGCAGACGAGACTCAGATCTATGTTTCACTGACGGCAGGTGAATATGGACCAGTGGATTCACTCTGTCACTGCATCCAACAGATCAGTGTGTGGATGCAAAACAACTTTCTCCAGCTGAACTCAGACAAGACTGAAATCATCGTCTTTGGCCCACAGAAGACAACAAAGAGAAAGTGTTAGCAGTCACCTCCAGAGTCTCGCTCTAAAACCTAACACATCAAGTTAGAAATCTGGGGTAATAATGGACTCAGACTTGAATTTTAACAGCCACGTCAGATCAATAAAAAACATTGCCAAAATCAAAAGTATAGTGTCTAAACCAGACCTGGAGAGACTTATCCATGCGCTTGTCTCTAGTAGATTAGACTACTGTAACGGCCTGCTCACTGGCCTCTCCAAACGAGCTGTAAAACAGCTGCAGTACATCCAGAACGCCGCTGCTCGGGTCCTGACTAGAACCAGGAAGTACGATCACATTAGTCCTGTGCTCAGGTCTCTGCACTGCCCCCTGTGGCTCAGAGAATAGACTTCAAAGCAGCTCTGCTTGTATACAAGTCTCTCCATGGCCTAGCACCAAAGTACATCTCGGACATGTTAGTGCCATATGCCATATTGAACCATCTCGGACTCTGAGGACCTCAGGGACCGGCCTCCTGCTGGTGCCCAGAGTCAGGACTAAACATGGACCGCCTGCTGCTGGTGGTGCCAGAGTCAGGACTAAACATGGAACAGTCTTCCTGAGGATGTGAGACAGGCCTCTTCTCTGGCATTGTTCAAATCTAAGCTAAAAACTGTGAGTTTACTGTGCATGCGACTGAAAGCAATACTCATTTACAATGGTGTTGAAATCAATTAGAAAAAATAGACTTCATTGTAATTAATTACTTGAAATCCTCATTATTTCAATAATAAAAAAGATCGCTCAAAACAAATGTTGGACTGTGACACCACGACCATGAGGGGGGGTCTCTAAATGATTTCAGGTTGAAATTAGAAAAAGTACGCAGTAGTCTTTAATAAAGCTCGACACTCTTCAAATGCAGTGGGAAACAGAGATTCCCTTTTTGGCCGACCTATTTTTTGTGTTTGGGGGTCCGGTCGACTGAGGACCACTGGACTAAGCGACACACGCACACTGAACAACGGAGCATTTAATAAGAGTTTCACACGGGCCAGTTTACAAAGCGGGATGTGTTATTCAGATGTTAAAACACGTGAAACAGTGTGAAAGGACAATCTGTAACATCTCTCCTTCATTTGATTTTACTTTTATACAAGAAAGACCAATTATTATATAATTGTTTTATTGTTTTGTTAATAATATTAACACAACAAAATATCTGTCTCAGTTGAACACACTTTCTGTCGAAGTCTGCACATTCTCTGCCCTGAAGTGTCCTCAGGGAGATGGAGGGGAGATGGAGGGGGATGGAGGGAGAGGAGGGGAGATGGAGGAGGGAGGGATGGAGGGGGAGATGGAGGGAGGATGGAGGGGAGATGGAGGGAGGAGGGAGGAGGGAGGATGGAGGGAGATGGAGGGAGGATGGAAGGGAGGGAGATGGAGGGAGGGATGGAGGGAGAGATGAGGGAGGGAGGAGTGGAGGGAGAGAGATGGAGGGAAATGGAGGGAGAGAGGAGAGAGATGAGGGGAGAGATGGAGGGAGAGAGAGGGGGGAGAGATGGAGGGAGAGAGAGGGGGGAGAGGAGAGAGAGAGGGGGGAGAGATGGGGGGAGACGAAGAGAAGAAACGTGTAAAAGGAGGGAAAGAGGGAGGGAACAAGGAGAGAAGGAGGACAGAGAGGAGGAGAAGAAGCATTAAAGAGCGATAGACAGAGAGAGATGGTTAATATTTGCTACGGCAGCTGTTGAGAGTGATACAACTCAGTCCCATCTTTATTTAAACGGAACGTGGACGAGCCCCTCACCTGCTCAGACTCTGTCCGTCCACATTTTTATACACATCTTAAAAAGAGGAAAAGGGAAATCTGAGCCTTAGAGAGAAGGAGAGAACGTGCAGGAGAGAGAGAGAGAGGAGAGGAGAGGGAGAGAGGGAGAGAGAGGGAGAAAGAGAGGTAGAGAGAGAGAGAAGAGAGAGGAGAGAGAGAGAGAGAGGGAGAGAGAGGGAGAGAGAGGAGAGAGAGAGGGAGAGAGAGAGAGAGAGAGAGAGAGAGGAGAGAGAGGGAGAGAGAGAGGAGAGAGAGAGAGAGAGAGAGAGAGGAGGGAAGAGAGAGTGAAATGTGCTGGAGCCTGAGCCTGAATACTGGATCAGCTCTAGCACCGGCCCACTCAGTCACATGCACAAACAGCAGTGAATAATCACTCAGAGGGAGACGGGGGAGAGGGAGAAAGAGAGGAGAGAAAAAGAGAGAGAGAGAACACGAGCGAGAGAGAGAGAGAGAGAGGAAGACGAGCGAGAGAGAGAGAGAGGAAACACGAGAGAGAGAGAGAGAGAGGAGACACGAGCGAGAGAGAGAGAGAGAGAGAGAGAGAGAACACGAGCGAGAGAGAGAGAGCGAGAGAGCAAAGAGTGAGAGAGCGAGCGAGAGAGAGAGGAGAGAGAGAGAGAAGAAGAAGAGAGAGAGGGAGGGAGAGAGAGAGAGAGAGAGAGAGAGTGGGAAAGAGAGAGAGATTTAGAGAGAGTGGAACAGGAGAGATAAAGGGAGAGAGAGAGAGAAACTCCCATGTGTTTTGGTCACATTATATTCACCTTTTTTTAAAGCAGGTTAAGACCCTCAGAGACCTGGGACCAGGGTCTTTGTGCACAGATGAAGTATACGGCTGATATGAGGCATTATATTACAATTACATTTAACAAAGAGTAGATTTAGATTACATTTGTGGAGGTAAAAAGGTACAATATTTGTGCAATTGTTCCTCACTGGAAATGTGGCCATCACAGAGCATGAGATCAGTTCAACACTCGATCTGAATCTGCACAAAAAGTAAACAACACTGCAGACTTGTAGGGTCAGGGTCAGGGTTAGGGTCAGGGTCAGGGTCAGGGTCAGGGTTAGGGTTAGGGTTAACTCTTACCCTCGGATCAATCCAACTCTCCAACAGAACAGAACTAACCAGATTATCCAGGCAAACGGATCAAACATACAACGTGTATGTGTAACCTACTATAACTAACTATAACTAACACAAACACTAACTATAAACTAACTATAACTAACACGAACATTACTACACTAACACATAACTAACTACAACTAACAATAGTCTCAGTGGAGCAGTGATTTACAGAAAGACTCGGTTAAAGTGTCAGATGCCCTTCCAGACACGATATGGCCCCTGAAGCGCGGCCCCTGGAGCGCCCTGGCCCCTGGAGCGCGGCCCCTGCAGAAGTGTTATAACGTAATAAACTGTGTCAATAGCTTGTTAACACATGTAGTGGTATGTTTATTGAAGTGGGAGGTTCTAGTTCAAACAGCTGGAGTCACATGACTGCGGGGCCAGTCCCAAGCCTGGATAAAGACTAACTCTGCTCGGAGACAAGGCGAGGACAATGGGAACGATTCAATATGAAGTAAACTCCTTTTACGGTCAACTTCATGTTGTTTTAGAAGCACGTTCTAAAAGGCCATGACGCGGAAACTAGCGGACAATGAAGGTACTGCAGCAACAGAAAACATTGAAGGTCCAATGACAGCCAATGGTCCACAACTGAAGTGTGGTGAAAGCCCATTGGTAAGAGTGGGCTACAGTGGGAGGGGCTAAATATGAAAAGTATAATAACTTTAACCAAAAGCCAGAAAGTGCAGATAGAAAAAAGGCACATCCCGGAGCTTTTCCAGATCAAACTCACCTTTCATCTCGCAGCAGTCCTTGGGTGCTCTGGAGTCGGCTTTGATTGGCAGCTGCAGCAGAGACTTCAGGTTGGTCATAGAGGTCAGGTGACTTCCTTGGGGGCCACTTAAGGCAGGGTTACTGGCCCCAAACTGGGGGCTGGTGGCCCCTGCAGGGAGATCCGGCGGCAGGAGCTGCGTGAGAGACCTTGACATAACTTCTTCCACGGGGAGGAGGGGGTCGGCGGGGAGGCGGGCTTCGAAAGCGCACAACCTGCAGGTTCTCGGTTCAAGAGCACAATAATCCAATTAGAGGAATGATTGACCGGCGCGCCGTCAAAAGATGCGCGTTCTTCTGACACGTTTACGCACGAGAGCCCCCGCTGACAGCTCGACCTGACATGACCACAACTCTGAAGAAAAACACACAAGAAACGGTCTGTCTCCAAAATGGCACCATGTTGGCACTGGCAGTCTTAAACCATCCTTCAATCTGAAAGCAGCCCCCGTGTGTGAGTTAGAGGGTCGTCTCCTCTCAAGTCTGAGGATGAGGCAACGCTCTGAGGACCGTGCTCACGTTCACCGAGCAAACGTGACAGGATCAGCAGCTACTCCAGACCCCGCTCCAGACCCCGCTCCAGACCCCGCTCCAGACCCCGCTCCAGACCCCGCTCCAGGACCCGCTCCAGGCCCGCACAAGGCCCGCTCCAGACGGGCCAGAGGGACTTCAAACGAGACCAGAGGGGACGGAGATGCGGAAGAAATGCCACAAAAATAAAGATAAATCCGGGGTCGAGCGTCTGCGGAGCGAGTGGGGCTGCAGCCTATTTCCTGCCCTCCTTCTCTCTCTTTCTTTCTCTCTTCCTCCTTTCTCTTCCTCCTTTCTCTCTCTCTTTTCTCTTCTCTCCTGTTCTCTCTCTGCTTTCTCTCTCTCCTTTCTCTCTCTCCTTTCTCTCTCTCTTTCTCTCAAACCCTCGCTTCTCTCTAGTTTTCTGCCACTCGTCCTCGCGTTTTTGCCGTCAGTCAGCTGGAACCAACACGGGCCAACAGGCGTGACCGTCACCGCTGCACGGGGAACGGCGCTCCGGTAGGGCGGGGTTTCATTTGCGTACACCGGACACGCT
Organism: Chaenogobius annularis; assembly: GCA_015082035.1. NCBI lineage: Eukaryota > Metazoa > Chordata > Actinopteri > Gobiiformes > Gobiidae > Chaenogobius > Chaenogobius annularis. The sequence goes on along the minus strand of BJKM01000218.1, from coordinate 721,218 downwards.
CCCCCTGCACGAGGTGGGGCACGTTTCACCGACAGGCGGCGGGGACAGAGAATAACGTTTACGATCACGGGAGTTCCATTTGGGAACTTTTTGACAGCTACAACTGTTTTAAGTTGACACTTACTGCCACAGGCGACATTATCAAGTCAAAATGTCAAAAACAATTACGAAATGTCAGATTTTCATCGCAGAATATATTTCATTTGTAAATATTATCTCGATCCCGAAAAGTTTAATGTATTTAAAAAATGCTAAACTAAGTCTTATTTTTTAAATCACTGACTAGTTTGTCTACTAATAATATATTAGTTGGAGCCCAAATATTCAACCACTATTGATATTATATTGATAAAGTATGTAAACAAAAGCCTAAATAAAACTAAATAACCCCATAAAAGCTGTGGATTTAAACAGATGAGAAAAAACTGTTCTTCTTAATCTCCTTTTTTTGCCGTGAGTGTCATTTCCTCCGTTTATTCCCGAGCACCTTGAAGTGGCTCATTAATATGCATGGCCTCTTCGTCTCCTTAACCAATGAACGCGGGCACAAGCCTTGAAATCCCCGCCCTCTTTCAAGCTGGCGGCCCCTCTGTGCTTGCTCCGCCTCTTTTTGTACTTCTCTCACGCTGTCAGGGCAACAACAATCACGCACACGCGCCAAACCCCACTGTACGGGACATTCACGCGCGTTTTTATGTCACAAGTCAATAAAACGGCTTCACACTCGAGAAACTCCCGGCGACACGGCGCTTGAACGCACGTGCCGCGTAACCGCGCTGACAGCCAATCCCAAAGCGCCAAATCAACGCGCAAAGCGTCAAACTAACACATTACAATCCGGGGCTGAGGCGTGTTTTGTGCTTAAAAATCAGCCGCTTCCACGAGCCGCGCCGCCGCACTCCTCTGCCGTGCCTCATCGGGAAGCACATGGCTCCTGCACGGGGCCGTTGTTGCCTACCGGCGACTGCGCTCCGCCGCGATTGGCTGAATCTAGGTCAGCAGCTGCCTCTGCCTCGCTCCCATTGGCTGAAATTAGGTCAGAGGTCCCGCCCACAGGTTTGCCCCCCCACCACCACCACCCCCCATGCCACATCCGCGTGACGGGCTGGACACGGGCAAGGCGGCGCGCGTGGATGTAGCGCTTCACCTCGTGTCGTCGGTAAACAACGCGCCCCGGTTCTGATGGCGATGTGATGTCCGCGCAGTGACGGGACGCACCAGCCGCGGGAGGGTGATTACGCGCGGCCATGGCAACCGCCGCTGTCAGGGGAAAAAAGCAATCCACGGTTTAATTACCGAGGACTCGCGGGCGACGAGCCGCTCAATCACAGTCAAGACAAAACGGTTTCATTATGGAGTTTATAATTGTGGAAAGTGACTTAATATTGAGCCGTTTATTACAGCACACACTTCTTTTAATATTCCCACATTTGTTGTTGTTGTTGACACTCACATCCAGTGACATTTAGAATCAGAAAAATACCTTTATTGTCGTTGTTGGACTTGACGTTATTGTATACATTATTATTGTATACATTATTATTGTATGCATTATTATTGTATACATTATTATTGTATGCATTATTATTGTATACATTATTATTGTATACATTATTATTGTATACATTATTATTGTATGCATTATTATTGTATACATTATTATGTATGCATCTATTATTGTATATGTAGTAAAGTAGTAAAGTCGCCTTGGACGTGCGCCGTGGGTTCGCGCGCAGCGGGAGATTGGTGCCGCAGTAAATTATCAGCACATTTTCTTGTTTTCCTTCACACACGTCTGTAAACTACCACTACTCTCGCAGGGGAGGGAGGAGAGAGGGAGGCGGAGGCAGGGAGTGAAAGGAGGGGGGACAGGGAGGGAAGACTGAGGTAGGGGCAGAGGAGGAGAGAGAGGGAGGAGAGAGAGAGTGGAGAGAGGGAGAGAGGAGGAGGCAGAGGGGGGGAGAGGGGAGGGAGGGAGGGGGGAAGGAGGGGGAAGGAAGAGGAGGGAGAGAGGGAGAGAGAGAGGAGGCGAGGAGGAGAGGGGAGAGAAGGAGGGAAGGGAGAGGAGGAGAGGGGCGAGAGCGAGGGAAGAAGCGAGAGAGAGACAGGAAAGCGAAGGAGAGGCGAAGCGAGAGAGGGAGGAGAGAAGAAGGGCGTAGAGGGAAGGACAGGGTGTGAGAAGGAGAGAGAGAGCGAGGGAGGAGACGGAGGGTAAGGAGAGAGGCGGGAGAGAGGAGGAGCGCAGGACGCCGACCAGAGGGAGGAGAGAGGGACGAGGGGAAGAGTGAGGGAGAGAAGGGCGGAGGAGGAGAGGGAAGGGAGAGGGAGAGAAGGGGTGAGGGAGGGAGGGAGCGGGAGGGCGCTTTGACGACTGACGAGGGGCTCGACAGATCTATTCCCCATCTGACAACATGGACGTGCGTGGATTTGACGCTATCTAGTGGACATTTGTGGGTACGACAACACGATACTGACTGGCTGTTGTTTTCATAGTAATATTGTAAAACAAATATATAATAATAATAATAATAATAATAATAATAATAATAATAATTTAAACCACAGTCTGAGAACCAATGCATTAGTAAGACATAGTAGTTGGTATTTATGTTTTTCGGGGGGGTGCAAGCCTTTGACCCATTACAATGCAGTATAATTAAGAAGCAGTATTAGTACAAAACTTTGTGATGGCTTTGTTTTCCCTCAGATGTTTTAATGACAGATTTAATTAGACTTCCGGCGCACGTCTTGTCTAGTTCTGCGTTTAAACGTTACACTTCCAATTAAGGTCATCAAAAGTGTAAAAAATCTGATTCATACTAAAACGAGCATCAAAACTAGATACATTTGATTTAAGTATCAATGCAATACAAATATGAACGTGACCAAATGTTACGTTTTCTGAACCGTTTTGAAAGGTTTTTGAACTTGAAAGTACTATTATGATAAAAGGACCTTCTATCATCTGCAGAGCGGCATCTAAACCGGTCCTGAGCCTTTTCTTTAGGATCTGAACAGAATTAGACATTTTAGAAACACTACTTCCAACACAGAAGAAATTGTGTAAACACTTGAGCTTTTTATTTGATTTTAGCGTTCAACAACACTTTATGTAGAGAAAATGGATAGTAATTTAGTCATAATGTTACATGTTTTAGTTGAACAGAAAAAAGAACAACACGTGGACAGGACCTAAGTATAAACTATGTGTACACACATCATTACAAAACTGCAGCGCGTGGTAAAGTACAGAAAATATCACATTGATACACAGCCCCTTCCCGAATACAAACCCGACTCCCCCCGGACAATACAACGAGACTAGAAATCATGTCTGTGTAAAAAACGGCAGATAAATCAATATCCAATAAAATATATTGTGAATTATACAGTACACTGTCACGTGTCCTTTTGAAAGTGTGAAAACGTGAACAGCTTCAGTCCTGTTTTATTGTGCAATACAAGAGTTTTCTAGCACAGTATTTTTGATTCCCAGATGAAAGTCATTGATGACGTTTGATTCAGGATTGGTTTCTTCAAAAGTCTCTTCAGAGCTGTGGTTCTTCACTCGGAAGAGCTTTCTCAAACATAGAAAACAGGAAACAACAAACAATATATTTTTCTGTAAATGATGTAACAAATAAAAATAAATCTCAGTTCTACAGTAGGCTTTTCAGGAATAAATACTGCTAACAGTTTACGTATAAAAGAAATAAAGTTTTTGTAGCTGCTACTGAACGTCCCGCCCTCTTCAGAGGTCACAGATGTGAAGGTGGTTTTGATTAAAGGCTTTTTAAAGTCCAAGCTAACTACCAACCACCAACACGTTTAAGGTTACCATGGTTTCCTAAACCAGCCCAGTGTCCACCAGGTCTCTGCCATTAGCTCCGCCCTCTGGATTGATAAATTACCAAAACTAAAGTCTTTTTCAAATGTTATTGAGTGAAGTCTGAGAGGCATGGCTGCCCTTTCAGGAGCGATGAGCTGGGGCACAGACTGGTGCTCTGCGTCCTGGTGGTGAGGGGGGGATGTTTTGAGGCCCACGAGCCCCCAGTGTGCGGGCGCGCTCACTGCAGTGGCCCCGCTCGGCAGCAGTACTTGTGTCGGGTCAGGAGCCCGGGGCTCCAGAAGCGGTGCTGACACTTGAGGCACTGGAAAGAAGCCTGTCGCAGGTGTATTGCATGCCGCGGTGCTTCAAGCGCCCTGAGCATAGAGCGGGCACGCCGCCCACACACCGTACAGCGCAGGCGTGACGAGCCGGCCCGGGGCGGGTGTCGCACGGCGTAGTGCAGCCGCAACAGCCCCCTTGTTTAGCGAAGCATGCACGAGCACATGGGGCAGGGGAAGCGTTTGAGGGGCACGATCAGAGAGCTCAGTCCAGACACTTTCACAGCTCCTCCTCTCCACGCCTTCACTGTGATATCAGACCCCCTCTGACCCTCAGGTGGGCCAGCAGCTTCCTCCTGGTGATCTGCGCATGGAAACTTTCCTCTCCTTCTACCGCAGCTGCATCAGCTTTCTTCTTGGTCTCTTTACTCAGGGGCACGCCCAGCCAGCTTCCCGTCTCGCATGATGCTGTGAATCACCACGCCGCTTCTTTTTCTTTTGGCGCTTTGTGGTCTGCTCGTTTGGGCTTTGAAAGTCTTATCGAGTGGTAGTGGAAAGGGTGCTGCAGGGGCTGCGTTTGGGGCTGCTGATGGCTGCTTGTTCGGAGGGGTCAGGTTGCATGTGGGATGTCGCCGGCGTAGGGGTGTCCCGAGGCCTGAATCGTAGTACAGGGGGGAGTACCCAGTGTGCTTGCGGCTGGGCCTGAGTTGACCTTTTGGCCGCTGCGGTCCATGCCGTGCTGGGGACAGTTTGTTGGCGCACCAAGCTGTTGGAGTAGGCGAAAGCTTTGCCACAGACCTCACAGCGGTAGTTCTTCTCCAGCCCCACGCCACCGCCGTGAACCGTTTGGGTGTGTGCCGTCAGGTGGAAAGTAGTGTCTGAAGGACTTCCAGCACACTGGCTGCAGGTGTAGATGCGCTAGCCGTGGGCGTGCCCGTGGTGGGGGACTTATCCTCTTGTGAGCAGGAGGAGTAATTAGTCCGAGTTCTCAGCAGTTGACTTTTATTCAAACTGGCTGCCGCCTTGTAATGCGTCTGCCCTGAGAGTCGATCTCCCCTCGTCTGTGCAGCTTGCCGTGCCGGACCAGGCTCTTGTGCGTAGGCAAACAGTTTGCCGCACAGGTTGCATTTGTTAGTTCTTGACCCCGGAGTGAACAGTTCAGGTGTTTGGTGAGGTGGAATGGCTCTCTGAAGTTTTTTGCCACAGACCTCACAGGTGTGGGGCTTCTCGCCGGTGTGGAATGCGGTGGTTGCCGGCGCAGAAGTCTCCGCTCGGCCTAAAGCACTTGCCGCAGACCTGGCAGCCCGTACGGCCGGTCGCTGTTGTCGCTCGGCGGCAGGAGGGGCTACGCCGGCCTCCGCACCAGAGACCCAGGCATCTTCTTTTCTCCCTGGGTTTCCTGGGCCTCCGTGGTTTGACCTGGGCCTGGCTGGGGTGGGTTAAAGGCATGGTGGCGCCGTTTAGTGTCACTGTTGGAAGTTGGGCCTCCAATGTTGTTGCAAAGCCCAGACCCCCGAGCAGAACCCCCGATAATATCCCTCCTCTCGCCCTCTCTGCGCCTCCCCGTTCATGTCGCATGAGGCCGCCGCAGCCGCTGCTCATGGCCGACATGGCGCTGGCTGGTGACCTCATCCTCAGAGTCGTCCAGCAGCCGAGGACAGAGGCAGGTGAGGTTGAGGGGGAAGGCGGCGGGGGAGGCTGGGGACGGGGCATTGGTGATGGTGCTGGCTGAGGCTGCTGGCTCTGGGGGTGAGGGTGGAGTGTGGGGGCTAAAGGGGCTTTTCGGAGAGTCTGGTTGGACATGTCTGGCCCTAATGCATTTTCAGAGTACAGTGACGGCTGAGACCTGTTGTATTCCTCGGCACCACTGCTGTAAGGCTGGGTCTGATCTTGGATAAGCGCCCCCCTGGAGTAATCTGTGGCATACTTATCATTGGCCATGCTCCATGGCTTTGAGTTTGAGATGCCTATTCTGTCCCCCTCCATCTTAATGCTGCTGTGTGGATTGGGCGCTGGGGGGCTGGCGGGTTGGGACGAGCTGCCGAGTTCAGAGCCACTCTTGGGTTTGGAGCTGCGTGGAGGCTTCCCACAGGCTCCAGAGGCAGCGTGGTTCAGCAGAGACGTGCTCTCACGGAAGCAGCGGCCACAGGCGGGGCACCGGAAAGGCTTCTCATCATGGATCTTCTCGTGCCGGGTCAGAGACTCTCTGCGGTTAAAGGACTTTTGGCAGACACTGCAGACAAACGGCCTGTTCTCCGAGTGCGTGACACTGTGCTGAATAAGGTGGCCCCTCTTTTTGAACCTCTTCCCACACTCACCGCAGCAGAAGATCCTCTCGGGGCTGGGAGAGGTGCAGTCCGACTTTCTGCTTTGGCTTTCGGGCGTGAGGCCGTGGCTGCGCAGGTGCCGCCTGAGGCTGGAGAGGTGAGTAAAGGTTTTACCACATTCCCCGCAGTGGTAAAGGGGTTCAGGCTCAGGCTGGCCTGAAGAACTGTTTTGGCTTTCTCTGGATTTGGACAACTGGTGGCTACCATTGGCTACGTGTGCAGATGAGGAGGCAGAGGACGAGGGGATGGAGGAAGAGGAGGAAGCAGTGGTTGAAGAAGATGGAGAGAGGAGAGAGTTGTGCTGCTCAATGATCCCAACCCCTGCCCCGCCCACCAGCCCGGAGGAGCTCTGACTGTGAGAGCTCGAGCTGCTCTCATGACAGTTCATGCCGTTACTATTGTGGCCGTGGCTCTCCGCTTTCCTCTGGGGCAGATATCCGGCCATAGCCTTTTTCCTCCGACTGCCTCCACCAGAGGACGCTGATGAGTGGCCGTCCCCAGACTTTGACGCCTCTTCTTTGGAGAGCGACAGGTGCAGCGGCAGGGGGAGGGGGATACCGGCTTCCTGCTGCATGAGTGAGGCGATCTGGTTTGAGGACAAGACGGGAATGCCTTGGAAGTCGAAGCCCCCCAGAGGCGCGGGCTGAGGGGCCGGGTGCAGAGGGTGTGGGTGGTGCGTGTGGCTGTGCGTTAAGGCGTGTGGGGCGAGCTGCTGCTGAGGCTGAGGAGTGCCGTGTCCATGTGACGTGTGCAGAGCAGGGGGCGGGGCCAGGCCAGAGTTTGACTCTGAGCCCTGACTCAGACCCAGCCCCAGAGGATTGTGGGTGCCCTGCTGCACCAAGAACTGCTCCAGGCTGCTGTTGGTTGGGACACCTGACAGGAAGTACTGATTAGCCGCAAGCATGCAGCTGAACTGCTGATGGAGGCTCCGGGGGTCCGACTGGCCCACTAAGGGCACCGCAGTGCTGCCTGAGGGGTTATTGGACACTGAGATAGAGGTGGAGGGAGAAGAGGAAGATGTGGGAGGTCCAGGGGAGGGCTGTGGGACAGAGAGCCCAGGGTGAAGGGGAGGGGGAGGCGGGGCAGATGTAACACTGGTGCCACCCCCAAAGTCAAAGCGCCCCATCCCTGAGTGCAGCTGCTCCTGAGCCAGCGCCTCTGCGGGGTGGAAGGGCCGCAGAAACTGAGGGTACCCTGCAGAGGTGGTACCAGTCCCGCTGGTACTGCTCATTTTGTTGGACTTCCTTGAACTGTGGGTGGTGGAGGTCTGACTCTGGTGGGAGATGGGAGGAGGGGCGCCCATTTTGGCAAAGAGCGATGAAGAGTCTGCAAACGCGTTGGTGCGGGGGGACTGCAGAGCGCCGAGGCCCAGCCCGGACAGCAGACTCCCGGACGGCTCCGTGGAGGGCGGGTGCTGGCCCTGGAGCTGGCCCTGGTGCGGCAGTTGGACCTGCTGCTGGTGGCCGAGCTGTCGGTCCAGCCCCAGGCCTTTGAACTGATGGGCCTGGTGTCCACTTAGCATCTCTAAAATGTCCATGGGGTATTTACTGAACTGGAACATCTCCCTCTGATGCTGCAGTGTCCGCAGGCACAGCTACACACGCACTGTAAGCCCTTATTAAACTAACAGGCCGAGCCTGTCTTTTTCATAGAAATATCAGCACTATTTCTGTGGGGTCGATGGGAAAGGCCTCGAGAGCAGCTGCTGGGTTTTCAAACTGTTCATAAATAGTCTGTTGTGAGTCTGTAGTGCTTTTAGGAGTTCCATGTGTGGCTTTTGTTCAAATCAGATTTAGCCGTCCCAAATAGTTCGGTGGATCTCGTCTTTCCTTTGTCCTCTGTGCATTCATGGAGCCACAGGGTCCTGCAGGGGACAGCAACACAAGGCATTTCAGAAGTCAGCTTAATACACTCAAAACGGGAGAAACACTGACAAAAAACCCAGATAGACACACGGCCGTTGCCAGGACGACGACCGTGGAGTTTGTGAGACCGATGGAAACATCACAGGGCGGGAAACAGACTCGCATTCGGAGTAAGTAAGAAATAAGAGTAAATATGAGTAATTATTATCTAATGACAGGAGTTATTTCACGTCGACACAATCACATGTCTTGCTAATATATTCCATCTTCACTTGGGTGGAAAATGAGGTCTAATTTTCCAAATGTGCAGCGAGCGCCGGAGCAGCTGTTCCACGTCGAGGAAAGTGCTTTGCTGAACCTGGTCCGCTTCTCTCAACAGTGAACTTGACCTCTTGACCTCTTGACCTGCGCGAGTCTAGCCTTAAAACACACGCCTTCAGGGAGTTTAGGTCTCAAGCGCCGGGGAAATATCAAAACAGCACGATTATACCGCGTATCATCTCCAACGCGGACCACCTGAAACAAAGGTGGCTTTCCGAGCGGCACCGGAGCTAAACCAGCATCGTCTCAGTGGTTCTGACCCGTAACGTGTCCAAAAAACAAACAAAAGAGGGTAAAATGGGACGAATCTAAACGTAGGTGAATCTGCATTTATCTGTGCCGGTTTTGACAAGGACAATTATGCAAAAAAAATAAAAAAGAATTGAAAGCGTTATTTTACACTTGCTCTAATAATCACTATATTAACATGTTTTCAAAAAGCTAGAAGAAAGGTCTGGACTTCAGACCTTCTGGTCCATCCTGTGAAGCGCTGCACAGCTTTTTCAAAACGCACTCGGTGGAGAAAAACAACAAAAGCGGAGCTGGAAATGCCACACACATTTCCTGTCGCGATGGCCCCCCCGCTGCCCGGAGTCCGCGGCCAGACTAAATGTCAGGGACAAGCGTTGTCGTTTATTAGCAAAAAGGATCAACCACAACGACCACAAAGAGCTGTTGTTAGTTATACATCCCCCCAAACTGGGGGAAGCGGACAGGAGCACGAGGACTGAAGCTCGGACTGAAGTGTCACAACTTTATACCTGTTATTGAAAAAGACACAACACAACACACGGGGTGTAATAAATGACAATATCGTAGTGCTGGTTTTGGAAACACACAAACTTACAATACTGTCTCGAATTAAGGCTTTACAGGGCATTAATCATCGTCTCCACAGTCACTGGTGGTAACATACTACCGCAGCCACAGATGCCCTGGACGTAAAGGCTGCCAGTCTGCCCCCCCCCTTCGACCACCAACACGGCCCGATCGTTCCCCATTTGCACGTTAGAAAAAGTGGTGTCAAAAGCTCTCACAACAGGCAAACTACTGTCTTATAAAAGGGTCAATATAACATTGTTTTAGGTTAATATGGATGTTATAGAACACTAGTCCATTACATATTTATATATAAGCCGTTACTCTACAACAGGGGTGCCCTCCAGGGGGTCTGAAAGAGCTCTATTTTGATTATACTTTGTGCTGTATTGTAACGAACCACAACCAGTCTTATTGCCCAAAACAAACCAATAATTAAGGACAATTTAACTGTAAATGTTTTGGGAGACCTTTTGAGAGATGTAAAATTAAGAATTAAGTATTTTTACAATTATTACTGCTCTGGAACATATTAATTAACTAGAATATAATTACACTTCAGCCTTAGACGAACCCCTGCTGCGGCTTTCCATCTTATGCTTAGTCAATTACAGGCGTTTACACTGAATTGAAACATTCTTTAGTTCTGCGCGGGGCCCGCCTCTCCACAGATCTGACATGTAGTTAGTTTGTTTTATTCGAGGTGTGTCGTTTCTCACCTGCAGCTCAAGTGGGACTGAAGTCAAGTCTACGCCGCTAAAAAACCCGGATTCTTTCATCCACAGAACCTGAAAAGGGAAAATATTCAAAAACGTTGCATGTCAGTGTCCCACCAAGTCTTTCCCCTTTGCACTGGCAGCGAAAGCGCGAACACCGATAGTTAATCAATGTATAATGTTGGATAAATGCGTGGAACGATAGCCTTATATGTGCATCATCCTGTGAAAAAGGCACATCTTCCACGCGCGTGTGCAGACACTGGCCACGCGTTCCACAAAAAAGGAAATCGTGTTGTTTGCGTGTGTAGCATTAGCATCGTTAGCAGCATAGCATTCGTTAGCTCAGGCGCTAAGCCTCCACATGCAGCGCCGCTTGTTTACGTCTGCGTCCTCACCTCTTCATCTCGCGGCGCGTTTGGAGCGGACGCGAGCTCAGACTTTCCGCGGTGAACAGACGAGCGCGTCGCGGGGGAAGTGCGCCATGTCCGCGGGGTTCGTGCAGCAGCTGACAGCGGGGCCCCTTCCCTCTTCATCCATGGAGGGGGGAAAAAAACACACACACACACACGTACACACACACACACACACAACAACGCACGCACTCCCGCAGAAGGCAGCGCGCAGGCCCCGGCTCTTCTTCTCCGACTCTTTCGGCGTCTCACTGCCCGCTACGGACACCATTTCCGCTGGCCGTGGTCGCGAACGTCCATTTTCTGCAGCCGCGCGTCTCGATCCGGTGCCAAAAGCCGTGCGTAAAAGCGTCCGGGCGCGCGTCTTTGTTCGGCTTCTGCTCGTCGCCGTTGCCTGGTTTTATGCTCGGTGTCCTCGGCTCGGTTTGGTTGGCGGATCGGTGCTCCTGCTGCTCTCCGCCCCGTGTGCGCTCAGCCCGGCCGCGTTGTCCCCCCCTGCTCGGCCGCGCAAAGAGGCTCCTGCGCCGCGGTGGCTCCGGGCGCTGAAATGGCGAGGTCCGAACCGGAGAGCGGGTTTGTTCCGGGCGGTGCGGGAAAACAAAAGCTCTGGCGGCGGGTCGGGTTTTTGCGCTCAGTTCGTTTGCTCCGTTAGTAAAATATGGATCCCGGAGAGCGGCATGGTGCGTCGTGCGCGCGCATGTGCCAATGTTTGCGTCCCGTTACGAGACGATGACGTGCGCTTTTTTGACGCTGCGCCGCGCGTCAAGCAGCCGCGTGCGATAAAGGTGATCGGTACTCCAGCGTAAACGTGATTCGAGCCACTTTGCACCGCGTTAACTCTGCGTGCACGTTACGTAATGTTTACAACACAATATCCAATCAACATCTCGTGTGAGTAATCTGATTTCTCTTTTTTATTTTTTTTTTATTATTTTTTTTTTATATATATATTTTGACAAGGAAAAGTCTGCAGAAAAAGAATAATGTGGCAAAGGCAAGAGAGACATTTTAAAAGATTGAGATGCATTGTATTGTATAAATCCTGTCTAATTCAGTCTTCGGGAGTTGTCGGATTTCTTCGCATGTAAAATCATTTCTTCGGGACGATCGGACGATTCTTTCTGTTTTTTTTTTTGTTTTTTTTTTACAGCGCGTGGTCTTAACCTGCCGCGTGTGAACCGATAATGAGTCCATTACAGATGTCATTAGGCCCACTCTGCATCGCATTAAGTCACGTGCGTGTCGCGGTGATGAGCGGGGAAGTCTGTTGGGAATGGCGTGAAGGAGCCGTCACAAAAGCAAAGGCTGAGCACAGTAATCTGATTTTGATGCAGAAATAATGGGAACATTTAACACCATCACTGCGTTTTTTATTATAGACACAATAACCTTTTGCAAGATATGACAAGAGCAAGTCAAAAAGGCATTTAATGTTCATTTTCTATTGAAGCTTAATATTCTGGGTTCAAGGGAAATAGTTTGTATATTTTAGACCACATAATCAATAGATAAACGTGGGTCCTGCCTCATCTGGGAGTGCAAAGGAAACACACACACACACACACACACACACACACACATCAGTGATCGTCCACCACACTCCCATCTAGTGGTGCGATGATAAATTGCAAGCACACTGGCATTAAAGTCCAGCATTTGAACATTTACCTTCAGATATTCTTTGGAAATACCAGAATAAGTGCATTATTTAATGTTCTGTCTGATTAAACTGTACTTTTTTTTTTGTGATCAAGTTTTTATTGAATTGTGCAATGTGCGTCAATGACGTCATCACAACACAAGGAGGCTTATTTTCACTAATAAATGGTTTAAAAATTATGCAACCTGATTTCCTGCATTTTTTTCCCACATTCTGTCTCTCACGCTTGATGTGCACCTACGATGAAAATGACAAACCTCTCTTATCTTTTTAAATGGGTGAACGTGCACATTATTAGGTTATTTTAACGTATTGGCCCCACCGTAGAACCAGGAAAACCCCCAATAAACTGTCAATTGAACTGTAAATGTTGTGTAAATACTTAACCCTATATTTATCTTATTAGTAAATTTAATTAGTTTATTTAATGCATGCCGTATTTGATATATGTTGTTCACTGACAATGGCAACAAACCTTTTATGAAACCATAAATCAGTTTATTTAAACTGCTTCTCAGTACTTGAGTAGTAATTTCTCCAAATACATGTGAACAGCTGTAAATAAGAGTGTTATTATTATTAAGATTATAAGAGTTTTCTTTTTTCCCCCCAAAGTTATCTGTTTTTATAAAGAGTTTTTTGATAAGAGTTTTCTTTTTTCATGTTTTTATTATTCTACTGTTCCTAATCTGTTTATGTAGCCTTTGTTGCAACAATTTTGGAATTGCGACCCACTGATGAACGTCTGATGAAGATTTGTCCGCACGACCCGCCAATGACTCCCACCGCCACGCTCACGCTTAAAGCCTCCCGCGTTTGTGTCCTTAAAGTCCACGAAGTCAAACCGGATCATAACGTGTCCCTCTTGAGTCGCGATCGGAGCCGCGGAGCCGGTGCAGCGGTCACAGGTCCAACGCGGTGACTCTCTGACCTTTCCGCCGCTGTTAATGGCTGCGATGAGTTTAATCAGCCGCGTTTGGGGTCAGGGGTCACAGACAGGAGCCATAACAACGCCAGATCGGTCTCTCGAGGGCAGAGACGCTGACAGTTTAAAGCCGCAGTAAGTCATGGACCGGATCATCGGCGCATCTGAGTGTGCACGAAATGAGACGCAACAAAGACAATGACGTTCGCCTGTAATTATGTCGTAATAGTGTAATAACAGTGTAATAATAGTGTAATAACAGTGTAATAATAGTGTAATAACAGTGTAATAATAGTATAATAACAGTGTAAAATGTGTGTCTTAATAGTGTAATAACAGCGCATTCTACTAAATCTTTATATTTACTTTGCACAAAATGAGAAGCAACAAAACAAAGACATTCACCTGTAATGACATTGTAATAGTGTAATAACAGTGTAAAATTTGTGTCTTAATAGTGTAATAATAGTGCATTCTACTAAATCTTTATATTTTGCACGAAATGAGAAGCAACAAAGACATTCACCTGTAACGACATCATAATAGTGTAATAACAGTGTAATAATAGTGTAATAATTGTGTAATAATAGTGCATTCTACTAAATCTTTATATTTCTTTTGCCTTTATCACATTTTATATTCAGTCACTTGCTCTGCTCAGCACTTTGCACAGTCCTTGTTGGTTTTATTAGTGCTTTAGATAAATTCATCCCACCTGCTTGTCTCCATGGAGATGTTGTTTCTCCTGGAATGTTCCACAGTATGGCATTAAACGTATTTGTCCCTCATTTATTTGATAACAGGTGATTTAATTGTTCTGAAATACTTGAAAAACACTTGCTCGTCTCCGTGGAGATAGACAGGTTTAATGCCACACTGTGGAACATTCCATTCATTCACTCATCTTGTTCCCGTTGGGGGTCGCGGGGGGCCGAACTATCACTCTCCTTCAGTCGGCTGCTCGTCCTCAAACCGGCGGTTTGAATCGCGTTCCCGGCAGAGATCGACTTGGTCCAATCTGCCACTGATGTCGTGTCCTCGAGCAAGGCACGTAACCCCCCACACCTCGCCCCCCAGTGTGTGCGTGCACTGGTGCGTGACTGTGTGTGTGAAAGGGTGAGGCGTTCCTTGAAGGTTTGAAAAGCACTTTAAAAACGTGACAAAACAATTGCTATTTTATACGTTTTTCAATATCATGTGTTTCCCGCCTGTTTTACACCTTAAATGATGCTTTTTATAACATATTAAATGGCGTTTCTACACATTTATCCACATAACTAACACTAAAATGAGTCATTGACCCTTTTGAACGGATCCTCAACGTGAACGCTTCAACCCAGACCTCATTTTACAGAGGCAAATCATTTCCTCTGTAATTTGTCTACTTTTTTAAACATGTTTTTTTTATGTTAAGCAGCACAAGAATCAGCACAGAACCGGAGTAGAAGCTCGTTACGCGCAACCTCGGATTCCTGCACCAGTAAGATCAGTAAAATGCGTGTAAACACTGTCAAACACAAAACGGACAAATAAACAATCCCGTGAAAGAGCTCAAAGTCCCCTCACGGGCCCGGACAAAAGCAGTACAACTTTGAACCCTTGAACTCAGAAATCAGACACGCCCGCTCAGCCGTGTGGTTTAGTGGGATTTTTTTATTATAATTATCAACATTATGGTTTCTACAAACGCAAAGATTTGATCACCGTTAACAAAAGGGTTTTGCACATCAGTGAGACCTCGAGTTGGGATCTTCTTGGAGATAGACACAGAGTGGGATGTCTAAATAAATGTATCGTACAAGTTGAGGTATGCAGAGTAGCGTTTTCGGTTACAAATATTCCCGCGCGCCCCCCCAACCCCCAAACCCCCCCGCAGCGAACGGAGCATTCGCGCGACAGAAACACACACGTCGGAATGGGACTGAAACACTAACGAGGTCCTAATCGGAGTTTGTCAGAGATTCATGGATCAATCTCTCGTTCATTCAACCCCCCCCCCTTCCCCCCCCCGGAAGTCCGGAACGTATTCTCCATAAAATATATGACGATTAGAAACATGCTCTCGTTTACAAATGTCAGGACAAGTCATGAAATATCATTGAAATTAGTCGTCGTCAGAGCTGCAACTGACGATTATTTTAGTCATTATTTGTATTACTTTAAGCCGACGAGTCAAACGGTTGTTTCTGATGTGCACGGGGGTCTTTTTACACACGTTTTTCATCAAATCAAGGTGGAAATGTTGTGGCTGAAGCTTCTACATCCAGAATATTCAGGTAAACAACTGCTTTATTGAGGAAAATCTGAATCTTAATTAGATAATGCTACTGTCTTTAATATAAAAAGGTCTTTTTGGCACATGTTTTAGGTCATTATTTAGTTCTAAACTGAGCCACTTTTAGTCCTGATGTGGAGTTGGTTCGATCCTGCTCTAGTCCTGGTTTTAGTCCTGATCCAGTCCAGGTTTAGGTCTGGGTTTAGTCCTGGTTTAGTTGCATAATGATACTGTTTTATGGTGGATTTAAAATCACCGCCGCCCTTGTCATGATCTAACTTGTGAAAGATCAGATTCTCAGTCTTCAGGTTTTGAGATTCATTTTGGATTCGGACTCGTCTAAAGTGGCTCTGTCTTTAGTATTTACGGGCGACGCGCTTCTGTCCTCACACCCTGTAACAACAAGGTCAAAACGAAGATTCGATTAGCTATATTTTGTATCAAAAGGTGCAGTATGTAACGATTCGCCCGGCTCCTTCCCACAGCATGGCATTAAAATACACGTATTATGCAGTATTATGCAGTATTTGTGTACTTTCCGTGTTTTGTGGACTCACTATTTCTGTCTTTGGCGTCACACATCTGGGAAATGTCTTTTTTTAATCCATGTTTTGGTCTGAAGCTCAGAGACGGAGCAGAGAAGAGAACAGGATTAAAAAAAAACTAGTCTCAATGAAGCCGGTTTTGATAACACGAAGTTACTTTTACAGGTCAGATCTATGGTTCTGGAGGTGGTTTTGTGCAGTAGAAACGCCTGCAGTTGAATAAATGCAGGGCAGATTAGTTTAATGCCATGCTGCGGGACATTCCAGAAGCGTTACAAAGTGCGCGCTTAACAAGTTGTCATCTGTAGTTCACAATGAAAAGGTTTTGTACGTTTAGTGCCTTAAACTCGTCAGATTTTAAAGAAAAACGGCGACAAAACCTTCATTTACGAAAAACCAAAAAGTCACAATATAATAGTTTTTTTTACACTTTTGCGTTTGTTGGAAGTCAGGAAAAGCTCGAATTTCGTTTTAAAAATCCATTCGCGGGCGTTAAAACGTGTCACGAGCTGCGATATGAACGTGTCAATCAATTTAAAAAAAGGAATAAAAAAAACACGTCCCACTAAAACGGAGCGGGTTTTGTAAAAAAAAAAAAAAAAAAAACAAAAGGCGAAACACGCGATGTTCGAGACTCGAAGAACATTGAGCCGACGCATGCGCGCCGTGAGTGTCCATCTATGCCGGCGGCCGTGGACCGTCATCAGGCACCGGCGCCGCAGTGACCTTCTCACTGCAAGCGCCGCCGGAGCCCCCGCCAGGCCGTGACGTCATCAGCCGCTGCGTGACGATTCATGACGGACCGGGGCCGACCCGTGACGGGGTATCGCGGAGCGTTGCCACCGGGGAAATCCGTGACGTCATCGCCCCGACGGCCCGTGACCGCTCGCATCACCGAATGCTCGCCCCATGCCTGATATTTCTGGTCCGTGAAAAATTGAATCTGCGTAGCCTTTTTTTTTTTTTTTCTTTTTTACAGTTCTCGGATAATACAGAGAGAATAAGGAATGGGTTTTATATCGTTAATATTATTCTTGTAATTGTTTCCACTTGATAATTCAGTTTAATATAATCGCAGAATAACTCGTCTCAAGGAATATTCAATCATTATAAAAGAATCCACAGCTTAATTCGCAAAGAATAGGTGGTGTGGTTTCGTGGGTCTTTTACATGCATCGCACAAAGTACGGGCAACGAAACTCAGATGACCCGAGCCAAGAAAAGCGCCTGTCGATCGCACAAACCAACCAACGAGAGAACGCATCCGCTTTTCACCAGGAGAGAACTACGAACAACACCGTGTCACGACGAGTTCCAGAAGTTCAAACCTGGTCACTGCGATATTCGTATTAGTCGAAGCCACAGGGATATGTACACAGGAACGTCTCTTGCAATCGATCAACGTTCACTAAAGGAAGATATATTTGAATCAGAAGAGACGTTCCAGGACTGCAGTAACTGAAGTCTGTAAACATGAGCAGGGGGATCTGGTCAAATGCGAAGAGTGACCATCAGAAGGATAAGTCTATGGCTTGCTATCTGGTGTCTGTACTCGACTGTATATTGCTCTTTACTCACTGTAGCTAATGGTATCTGAGAGCAGGTCTTTACTCCTCTACCACATGAAACACCGACTCCGCGGAATATGTAATAGTCTGAAGTAGAGATTATTAGGTATGTGTATCATTCGTAGCTGTTCGCGTGGTTACCTTATGAGTTCTTTTCAGAACTTTCTTTTACAGTTTTCGCAGGCAGTCCGTGTGAAGGTGGTCATCGACGTTCATAACCGTGGTTTGGTAATAGCTGGGTAAGTAGTTCTTTGCCGTGTTGGAGAGCTTGCGTACGGTAATTAATCTTAGTCGGTAGCTGAGTTTTTACTACTAAGAAGCGGACGAAGTAATCGGACGTGCGCGAAGAGCGAGAATTAAAACCTGGGAGGGTTACGCAGGGTTTTATGCGTGAGGCGCCACAACTTTGGAATCTGAGTATGTCAGCGGTGGAGAGTGCTAATTCGCTCATTATGAAGCCTCAGTTGTGGCTCGGGGTGGGTGGGTGTTCGATGGAGTCATTCTGTAGTCGAGAGTATTCGATTATAGGCGCATTTATTTCAGGATCTTGCGTTGGTCCGCCCTCGAGGGAAGGCTCGGGAGGCTTCGGGCTCTGTACAGAAATTATATTGTGTGATGGTATTTGCCAGCTGCTAATCTTGTCTTGCTGTGCGCTGATCTTTGTGTAATATGACGCGTTGCTTCTGTAGTTGTGTCTGGGAGTGGTCGATTTTCTCTGGATTCTTGAGTCGTCCAACATTGACGTGCCCCAGGGGAGATAAGTTTGATACTTGGTGTAGTAGTGATTGTCGGGTAGCGTTGGCGTCAGTGTGCTGGACACCGTGTACCTGACGCGTGTTGATAGTGTAGACGCTTAGGTTTAGCCATTTGGTTCTCTACGAGAGGAGGAGGTAGGTCGACTGTAGCCAATTTAGGGGTCTCGGTCGATTGCTGTCGTTGTGGTGTTGCCGTAACTTAGCCAGGGGTATGCGGTGACGAAGAGACGAGATTGGAGACGATTAGTAGGAGGAGTTAGTGAGGTAGGGTGACGTAGGAGTCTGTGAGATGGAGATCAGAGGTCTGGTGACTCTTCGTGAGGCTGCTCCTAGTATGTATGGATTCCGAATGGTATACCTGACGGGGGTGTGTGCGTAACGACGAAAGTGAGGTGTCGAGCGAGGATAGAAGATTCTAGTGATGAGTTAGGCGAGGGTGCAGAGTTTCATAAGGTAAGTACGAGATTGATATGATCAAACTCATCGAGTATAGCTGTACAGGGTAATAGCTGCAACATAATCTCGTAGATACGGAATTTCGATGCGAATAGATATAAAGTAGATAGATATGATAGTGCATGTAAGATGCTGCTAGATGGTTACCTAACGACGGCTCCGGTAGGATAGAGATGGAGCGCGGATAATTAATAAGTGCTACATAGATTCAGGATGTAATGAAGGAGTAGTTCGTCGTGTCTGCGAAACAGTATATCATTCTGTTGAGATTGCATCTGCTTAGATATTGAGGATACAAGATGAGTAGGACTTCTATGTCTTGGGAAGACGGAGTATGTCGACTCTAGAGATGCGGAATTGGGATGGGTCGCTGGAGGCTGCTGTAGAGGGTTTGGAGGGGTTGAGGAAGCGAGAACTTTAGCGGGAGTTGCAGGATTAACGCAAACAATCAAAAAATACAACTTAATGAGGAAGTGAGGATGAAAGCTCATTAATTAGACCTTGCGTAATATGTCTCCTTTAATGTTGACGCGTAGATCTTTGATAAAGTTGCCTCAAATGCACGTCGTGACAGATGCTAGCTCTGATTCTGCCCCCCTGGTGGAAATGAGGTCACATATTTAGTCAAACAAAGCCCTGATTGCGTTTTAACCATCAGTAAAGTCCAGCCTGAACAGCCGAAAGGTCCAACTCACAGCCGAGTACGCGGAAGTATGGGCACAATAAATATTAAATCAATAAATATATCATGTTCATAGGGTTCGAACGCCACAGAAGTCCCTCAAGTTCTGGAGGATACAAAAACACAGTAGCGGTTGAGCGTGCCGATGTAGCGTCCGTCGTTTTTCTTGTCTCACTTTTATAACAAAGAGAAGAAAATCAAGTTTACACAAAAGCATGCCTCCGACAGTGACGCACAGTACAAATGTATGAAAGCCGAACAGAGACAGTTATTTAGGCCCTTGGAGTGAAGAGTCCATGGTCCGCCCTCCTCTTGCCCCCCCGCCCGCCCTCCTGCTCGCTGCTGCCCCTCCTGTGCGTCTTTCGTCCCCGGCGAGCAGCTCGTGTGGGTCGCAGAGACGTCTGGACCTGTGAAAAGTCCTGGGCCAAACGTGGACCCGTGAATCTGTGAGGTGATTCTTCTACTTCAGAGACACAGCACAATGTTCTAGAGATATACACCACTGTACAAAGGCGTTACCACGGCGCCACGGCAGCAGTTTGTTCACATCTGAAAACCAAGCCCCAAAGGCATTTCAACATGTTTTGGCAGAGAATGGGTGGTCTTTGTGATAGTCCAAATGGACCAATCAAAGTGGCTAAATATAAAGGAGTATACACAGCTCTACAGGGCTCAGGGAGGATCCAGAGATCATTTCATAGAAAAGCTTCACTTGAAATACTTTGAATGAAAGAAACACAGCAGAGCTGTCTCTGCAGCTCCTCAGAGCTCTGATGACAGGACACGAATCAAAGACAAATCCAACAAAGCCGTCACCGCGGAGACCCAGGGCTGAAGCCACTGGTTTTTTTGCTTTTTTAAATGGACATTTCTGTCTTCCCTTTGCAAAGAATGGCTCATATTCTGTTTCCAATATACAGAGTGACAAAGCTTTATGTGTCGTAAGGATTAAAGGTGTATCACCACTTTTCTTTTGGGGAGGGGTCTGTGAGCAGCTCTGAGGGGCCGCGCCGCACGATGAGGTTCAGACGTTTCCTGCCTACACTTCCCATGATGCCGCGGGCTCACACAGTGACCTCGTTCTTACTGCCAGTCCGCAGCCCCTGCCCCGCTCCACCCCCCGGGATGAAGTGCAGCTGCTCGATGGTGTTCTGCCTCTTGTTGGCGAAGGCCATGCGGCGGGCGTTAGGGTGGCCCACGGAGCCCGTGCCGCTGTAGGGGTCCCAGTGCGACGGGGCGCTGGAGCCGCGCTCATGCTCGTGGCCGGACGTAGGGTGGGAGTTCATCTTGATCATGTGGTGACGGTCCATGGAGGGCGTGGCGCAGATGTTCTGCTGAGACTGGGCCTTCTGATGGTGGGAGAGGCGGCCCATCGTGGGCACCATGCTCGAGCGCTCGGCCCCCATCACGCCCATGGACATGAGGCGGTCCTCCAGACGGTCAGGGGACACCAGCAGCCGCTCATGGGACCTGCAGCAGTTAAACACGTGTCATACATATGGAATATGTTCAGAAGTTCAGAAAACGGCCTTGAATCTGTGAAATCTGCATGAACGTGGCACTGGACATTTGAAGCGTGTAAATGTGGGTGACAGTTGTGACAGTTGAGCTCTCGTACCCTTAAGAGCTTTGTGTTCTCAGACTCTGGGCAAAGATCTCACCTGCGCAGCGTCTGTGAGTTGGAGCTGCGGCTGGAGCTCATCATGGCTTTGTAGTACTGGTGCTGCTGGTTCTTGGACAGGCGGGACAGCGTGTTGCCCTCCCCCAGAGCCAGCAGCTGGTCCTGGGAGCGCACGCGGCGGGGCGGCCTGTCGAAGGTGGAGCTGGTGTACTGGGTCTGGGAGGGCAGAGGGTAAGGGTTTGGGGTGGAGGCCGGGATGTGGAGGCGCGGTCTGGAGCCGTGCAGAGGCAGAGTGCCCCGGGACCCCAGCGTGTATTCTCCTCCCCACGGGAGGTGGTGCTGCGACGAGTGGAACGATGGAGGCGCATTGGGCCGGCGTTTGGTGTAGTAACCGGAGTACTCATCAAACTCTTTCTCTGTTGGAGACATTTGTATTATTACAATAATATTCTCCATCTAGAGTCCTTCAGTCGCAGTATTAGTGCAAAGACCTCCTCATGTAAAGATATAGATGAACATATTAAACGTATCAGAGAAAAGAGAAGAAAGGGGGATATTCTTTCTTCCCTGATGCTGTCCGTTTCAAAGCCTGTTTTGCATATGAAACGGCATGAGTCAGAGTCAGTGGTGGAGCCGCCTTAGGGCCCGTGTTCAGAGCATCATAATAAGGTTCATTAAAAGTGGAATGTTTCTCTTCAGAGCTCCAGATTGTGTCGTCACATATTCTAATGTCAAACCCAGATTTTAAGATCTGAAATGACACATATTATGCAGCGCTTGACCGTTGTAGGCCTTCAAACATGTTCTTGAGCTCCTTCGCTTTGGCATCTCATGTTCTACATCCACTGAATGCATGCAGTACTTTCTCTCCGTGAGTGGAGCTGGGCAAGAGAGATCGAGCTTCAGTCGTGTCTAATCGTCAATGATATGGTTCGAATCGAGAAGTCCACAGCCAGAACATGTGGTCTGGAACAGAGGTCAGACGGTGGAGGGAGATGAAAAGTCTGAACACTTCATGTTCGTGGAATCATCACTCAAACCGTTTTATTTAGTTTCTTTAATAGACTAAACCAAATGGAATCAGAATGGAACTGTCTCCACACTAGCTCTCCTCCTCAGTGGTTCTGGCTCCACTGTTTATCAAACAGAAGTGGGTCAGTCCTGGGTCAGTCCTGGACCATCTGCAGCCAGTCCGGCTCCGGTTCTCACAGAGGTTTCTTCTTTCTCCCACAGGTTTTTTGTAGTGTTTCCCTCACAGAGAAGGAGGGTCTAAGGCCCGGGGGGAGGCTCTGGGAATGTTCTCCATTTGCTAAGGTCCTGTGAACCTTGTTTCATCAGCGTCTAATTGTTTCATTGCTTGATTTTCTAACCTTCTGTTGGTTAAATCAACAATTCTGGAGCGCTCACAGAGATAACTGCTGTTGTGAGTTTGGGCGTTACAATTTTAAAAAAATTGTGATCGATCAACATGAGAGAAAAAAAATAAATCTCTTTTTTTATTGCTCAGCCGTACTCTGTGAGGCGTTTCCTCATCAGGATGTATGTGAGCACTCCATCTACTGGCAGCAGAGGGAATGACAAAGGCAAACAGCTTCCACAACATGCTAATGTGAGCACGCAGCAGCAGTAATGAAGGCAATTTGAGGCAGACATGACTATTATAAAATAAATGATGTTATGACAAGCTTAAACTTCTATCAGCCTATTTAGTTTTGCCCTGTACAATGTAATAATAATAATAATAATAATAATAATAAATAATGATAATAATGATAGATAATATAATAATAATAATAATAAGAATGAAAAGATGTATAAGGAATGATAAGAATGATAGATGATAATAATAATAATAATATATAATAATAATAATATATAATATAATAATAATAATAAAAAGAATGATAAGAATGATAGATGATAAGAGATAATAATAATAATAATAATAAATAATAATAATAATAATAATAATAATAATGCAATAATATTTCTTATAGCTAACACACACTTTCCTATTGTATATTTTTACAGGTTTACCTCACTGATAATAATACATATTTTTTAAAAAGATCATATTCAGTCTTCTAAAGGTAGATCTTTTGGGTTTTTGCTTAATTTGAAAGTAGCTCATGAGCCAAAAAAGGTTTGGGACCACTCGAGTGATAAATGTATTTACGCAGCCGTGACCCTGCAGTTGATCAGGTTGTCCACACGTCTAATGTCAATATTTATGTAATGTCATTATTTATTTCTTCCTGGGGTCCACATATGGCCAATGTACATCTAATATATGTCTAATGTATGTCTAATGTATGGTTATATATGGTTATGTATGGTTAATGTATGGTTATATATGGTTATGTATGGTTATGTTTGGTTATATGTGGTTATATATGGTTAATATATGGTTATATATGGTTAATGTGTGCTTATATATGGTTATATATGGTTATGTATGGTTATATATGATTAATGTATGGTTATATATGGTTATGTATGGTTATATATGGTTATGTATGGTTATATATGGTTAATGTATGGTTATATATGGTTAATGTATGGTTATATGTGGTTATGTATGGTTATGTATGTTATGTATGGTTATATATGGTTATGTATGGCTATGTATGGTTATATATGGTTATGTATGGCTATGTATGGTTATATATGGTTATGTATGGTTATGGTTATATATGGTTATATATGGTTATGTGTGGTTATATATGGTTAATGTATGGTTATATATGTTATATATGGTTATATATGGTTAATGTATGGTTATATGTGGTTATATATGGTTAATGTATGGTTATATATGGTTATATATGGTTATGTATGGTTATGTATGTTATGGTTATATATGGTTATATATGGTTAATGTATGGTTATATGTTATATGGTTATGTGTTATATGGTTAATGTATGGTTATATATGGTTATGTATGGTTATGGTTATATATGGTTAATGTATGGTTATATGTGGTTATATATGGTTAATGTATGGTTATATGTGGTTATATATGGTTAATGTATGGTTATATGTGGTTATATATGGTTAATGTATGGTTATATGTGGTTATATATAGTTAATGTATGGTTATATGTGGTTACATATGGTTAATGTATGGTTATATATGGTTATATGTGGTTAATGTATGGTTATGTATGGTTATATGTGGTTATATATGGTTAAGTATGTTTATATGGTTATATAGTGGTTATATCGTATGGTTAATGTATGGTTATATATGGTTAATGTATGGTTATATGGTTATGTTGGTTATATGTATGGTTATATGTATGGTTATATATGGTTATATATGGTTATATGTTATGTATATGTATGGTTATATGTATGGTTATATGGTTATATGGTTATATATGGTTAATGTATGGTTATATATGGTTATGTATGGTTATGTATGTATTATATATATGTGGTTATATATGGTTAATGTATGGTTATATGTGGTTATATATGGTTAATGTATGGTTATATATGCTGAATCCCTGTGGACATAAATGAATTGCTGACCTAAACACAACATGGCATGTTTCGTCACTAACGGTGGGTTCTCGGGTTCAGTTCCCGGCTTCTATATGAGAGACTTTAATCTTCAAAGCGTTTTCATCGAACGCTCCATTTTGAACCGATTTCAAACTGACCTTTTACCGACACCTGCTGCCTCCCCTGCCACACTGAGGCTGTGCTCGGCATTAGAGGAGCCAGATTAGGCACAAGCGTGATTGGAATTATGGCAGACAGAAAACCGCAGAGAGATAATGAGATCATGATTGTTTTACAGTTTGTTCGGTAAAAGAGGACATTTTACTGCGTAATCGTAATCGGCGATACTTTTACTGTTGTATCTACACGACATGCTTGATTTATGAGACTTCTCCCTTTGAACATGCTGAATGTATTGACTGCATTCCTTGTGTTGCATAGATGATTATGTATTTTACAGAATAAATAAATAAGTAATCCAAGTTTCCATTGGGGTCTTCTTCTGTATAAAACCTGCTAACTTTGTCGTTTTTATCTGACGTCACACATCATAGAATTTTCATCCAACCAAAGGAGATTTTATCATGCCAAATGCTAAAATCAGTGTCAGAATTCACAGAATATATGGCAAAATGATCAGTATTGCAATATTGTCTTCCATTTGACAGAAATCTACTGTTTTTGAAATGAAAAGAAAGAAATGGATGACGGGAACTGAGCCGACTGACAAGGAAAACCTGACTCGTGCGCGTTTATTTCTTATTTCCTTTTCATTCTCTGATTTCACTCTGATCTTGTTTTGTTTGTGCCTTTTATTATTGTTTTTATTACATAATTGTCTTTAATCGGTCAGTTTTGTCTCTTTTTGGAAGAATACTTTACTGCATGATTTGTCTTTTTATGTACAACTGATATTATTGTGTCAGAAAAGTATATTCAACTGTCACAATCATTTCTAATATTGTGCAGCCTTATTTATTCACTTGTTATAACGTTTGGCTCAGTAACGTACGGATTTCTCTCATTTAAAAAATAAATAAAAACATTTTAAAAAAAAAATCATTTTACGGTGATCCAAATGGACGCACGCGGCCTCTTCAGACATCTTAAACCTAATTAATCCAACGCGACTTTATTCCCACTCCCAGCTCCAGTGCGGCGCGCCTGTTGCCATGGAAACCAACCAGGAAGCTCGGGGTAGCTTTCTCGTGTCGTTTTTGTTTTGCGACAATGCGTGTTATTATTATTATTATCATTATTATTATCATTATTATCATTATTATTATTATTATTATTATTATCATTATTATTATTATTATTATTATTATTATTATTATTATTATCATTATTATTATTATTATTATTATTATTATTATTTTTTTATTATTTTTATTTTTTTTATTGCAACTACGGTGGCACGAATGAGTTTTATTTGTATTTAATCTCATGCAATTTGTGGAGTATAAATGTCACTTACTGTTTAAATCGACCAGACTTGTCCCTTTTATACTGTTTATAACGTTACAATGAGCAACAGTTTGATTCAGTTGACGACAATGTACGGTCCAGGTTATTCTCAAACACAAGTATCCCCTTAAAGAAATTAGGTTTAAGGTTTTGTGAGGTCTAAAATGGAAATACACCAGATCTACAGACTATCCGCAAAAAAGAGGAACAGTAATATGGATAAAATAGACTCAGAAAGCACGGAACCGCAAAGGGATCGAGACACGTTCGCTCCTCTCGCTTTCCCCACCCGTACAAAGTCAAAAAATATCCGATCTTCACACTTTAAAACCCCTCGCCGTGACTTTGACGGGCCATTTAAAGTCAACATCCACAAAGCCACTCAAAAGTCAATGGCAAAAGCGTTTCTACTCTTCCTCCTCGCCCGCGCCGCCTCAGACATTCAAACGCATCTCTGTTTTTCAACATTAGCCGTATTCCCAACAGCATGAAAACCATAGCGCACTGGCGAACCGCACTGACCTATGACGTAACCACTGCACTCCTCCTCCTCCTCCCCCTCCTCCTCTTCCTCCTCCTCTGCACTGTATCCTGTCTGTTTTTTGACTAAATTGAAATAATAATTACGTTACGGTGCGTCTGTGCTTAGCTTTCTCCTCATTAGCCGTGCTTATATTCGGTCTACGGCTGCGGCGAGGACACGGCGGTTCAGACAAAGGCGGCGGCGGCGGGGGGGGGGCTCATTCCCTGCAGAAAAACCCGAACCGGTGCCCCTCCCCCCCCCAAAGAACAGCCTTCACTTCATTGCCTTCTCCCGCTCTTGTGCTCTCTCTCTCTCTGCATCTTATCGGTTCAAATATCTTTTTCTTTTTTTGTTGTCCCCGGTATCCTCGGCCGCCCTCTCCCAAAAGCCCCCGCTGCTCTTCTGGATGGACAGTCGCATTGTCGTTGTCAGTCCTGTCACGTTCCCCTGCTCCTTGTTTTATTAATGGGCTGCGCAGGAGCCGCTGCTGAGAGGAGTTAACACGCTGCGTATTTGGAAGGCTTTGTAAAAAAACAGGTAAAGCTTGGACTAAACCGGGCTCAGCCTCACCACAGGTGCGAGGTTTGGAACAACGGACGGGATGGATCAGCCGTAGCACATGGCAACGCAAAAAAATACAGTGTTTCTTATACTTTTCACACCAAGTATCGCCTGAGATAATGTTGGACTTTCAGCACTATCAGAACCTAAGCAAGGGTTGTAAAGGGTTATAAAACTGGGTCTAAACCAGGTCTAAAATTAGACTAAAACTGGACCTAAAATGAGAATAAACTAAAATGAGAATAAATCATGTTTAAGTACACATCAACCATCTATTGAAGCTGAAATACTCACAAGTTCAGAAAAAAAAGAGATTTGAATAATATAAACTTAGCTCGTTGGTCTAGGGGTTGATTCTCGCTTTGGGTGAGAGGTCCCGGGTTCAAATCCCGGACGAGCCCTTCTCTTGTACTCTTGGACCAGATTTGAATGAATACATGTGTCCAGTTTAGTAATGTTACATCAACAGTCTATTGAAACTGAACAACTTATTTCAGAGTAAAAAGAGGTTTAAATGATATAAACGCGGCTCGTTGGTGCAGGGGTGTCAAACTCGTTTTGGGCCGCAGGCCGAATTTCGATGCTCAGGCTGGGTCACGCATCAAACATAACGTAAAAAATAAAACAATACTATATTACAATACCAAACTAAAGAAATAAATAGGTTTATATTGCCTGTAGTAGTTCTTTGTGGACGCTGTGTCACGGATCTGCAGCAGGTGAAAGACTGAGTCCATATTCATGCAGCAGCAGGAACAGGAACATGGACTCATTTTTTACTTGAGGGTTTGGAGTACAAACTGACCCCGATGCTTCCCAGAATGATT
This sequence comes from Chaenogobius annularis, assembly GCA_015082035.1. Classification (NCBI taxonomy): domain Eukaryota; kingdom Metazoa; phylum Chordata; class Actinopteri; order Gobiiformes; family Gobiidae; genus Chaenogobius; species Chaenogobius annularis. The sequence continues at coordinate 693,277 of BJKM01000218.1, read as the reverse complement.
GATTTGACTGGAAATAAGAGGTTTACAGCTTTATTTGTATGTACAGCAGATCAAGCAGCTTGAGAGTTTTCTTTTATAAAATAGTGGACAAAATGGAATAAATAAAGAAAAAGTCCGTCCCATTAACGACAGATTAAGCGTAAAGGGTTCATATGTTCGGCGGGCCGGATTAAAACGTATGGCGGGCCACATCTGGCCCGCGGGCCTTGAGTTTGACACGTGTGGTCCAGGGGTTTGATGAAGTCACAATTTTTCTGCTTAATCGTTACAGTTCTACACAATAGTGAAACATACAACTGTATTACCAGTATACACACCTCCCTGCTCCTCACACCGGCTCCTCTCCCTGACCTCTCTGCTCCTCACAAGCCGGCTCCTCTTCCCTGACCTCCCTGCTCTCACACCGGCTCCTCTCTGACCTCCTGCCTCCTCACACCGGCTCCTCACACCGGCCCTCTGCCTGACTCGCCTGCTGCCTCAACAGAAGCCGGCTCTCTCCCCTGACCTCGGCCTGAACCTCACCTGCTCCCACACGCGGCTCCTCTCCCTAGAAACTCTAACCTCCCTCTCTCACCGGATATCCTCTGCCTGAACTCTCTAACTCCCTGCTTCCTCACACACTGCTCCATATCTCCTGACCTTTCCCTGACTTCCACCTGCTCCTACACAACCGTGCTACCTCTACCGTAACTCTAACCTCTCCTGCTGCCTCACACCCGAGGCGTCTCTGCTGAACTCTTCTCAACCTCCCTGCTCCTCACGATTTTTTTTGTTTTTTTTGTTAAGTTTTTTCCTTTGTGTCTCTCTGCCTGAACTGCCTGCTCACACGGCTCCTCTCCCTGAACTCCCTGCTCTCACAAGTACGTACCGGCTCCTCTCCCCTGAACTCCCTGCTCCCTGCACACTCTCCGTCTCCCTGAACCTCCCTGACGTCCCTGCTCCTCACACCGCTCCTCTCCTGACGCTCTCCTGACCTCCCTGCTCCTCACACCGGCTCCCTCTCTGCCTGACCCCCCATCCCTGCTCCTCAACACACCGGCTCCTCACACCCGGCTCCTCTGCCTGAACTCCCTGCCTCAACCCGGCCTCCTCCTCCCTGAACTCCGCCTGACCGTCCCCGTTTCCGCTCCGCTCTGGTTTTTATAAGAGCTGTGAACACCACACCATCTGACGCACACCCGAGCGACACCGGGCGTCCCTCCGTGGTGTCAGATGGGTGCTGGACTTAAATCTACACGTTACCTTACAACTACAGCGCATATGACCGGGTTTCATGTTCTCTCCTCATCTGTGTGGAAGAGACGTCTGGAGAATATTCAGAATAGTTTTAAAATCAGTCGAGTTGGCATTTTGGAAGAAAAGACAGCTAGCACGGAAATTCTTCTCATGCAATTTACAAGCAAGGAGTGGACGTTCCTTGAAAATTATTCTGGAAAATAAGTTGAACCGATCTCAGACTCGCACTGCAAAATTAAAAATAACAAACCAGGCTAATTTTAAATGTCAAAATGTCATCTAAATCAGGTTTTAGTGTTGTTCTATTGAATAGTTTATTTGCTTACTTAGACCCAATTTCTTGTTTTTAATTACAGCAATTGCACTCGTCAGTTTAAACATTTATTATATCTTGAATCCGCCTCATCATCCGCGATTATTATTAAACCATGGTCAAAACTAGGACAAAATAAGATGTTTAGCAAACTGAAATTAATATATATATAATGTATATATATATATGTTAAATATGTTTTCGTGACATGAGTAGACTGACCTGTCACATGCACACGTCAGAAAGGTCATAATGTCAATAGATTGGAGAGGCTTTTCGCTTAAATGAGGCCTTTAGATAATTAGCAGTTAGTGCAGAAATGTCAAGAGACAAGAGACCCCTGGGACGTTTAAATGTTCAAAGCTGACCTTCAGTCCTCGTTCAGTAAACTCATGAACTGATCCTCCAGGACTCACCCAGCCTCTTGAGGGAGCTGTAGCGGCTGATTTCAGGCTTCATGGCGGCGTCGTAGGACGGCGGCAGCTGGGCCAGGTTGTGGAAGGAGTGAGAGAAGGAAGGGTGGCTGCTGTTGTGTCGCATACTTCCTGTTGCCATGATGCCGCCGGGGCCCACGCCAGGACCCTTGGTGCTGCCCGGGCCGGAGGGCAGCTGCGCGTTGTTGTTCATCCGCGGGCCGCGCTCTAGAACCAGGAAGTACAACTGTTAGAGGCCGAGGAGTGACCAGGAAGTGACTCTCAGCGCCATGGAGACGGTCTATAAATGCAAATCAATGTTTTGGATTTATCAGGGAGTTTTGATAAATGTGTAAAGATCGGCCACATTCAAAAACAGATAAATACAGAGACAGCGTCAGGCTGAACATACAGGCGGATCACGAGAAGCAGGGATAGAGTGGAAAAGAGAATGTTTTTCAGCCGTTCAGTTAAAAGTGAAACGCACATAGAAGAATAAACACGATGAATCTATTTATGGGTTTAAATTGTTCTGTTATAGATGCACTTTTTAAGGACCATTCAACAGCCCTGATTTGACTTCCCTTGAAACCCATGAGTGCAAATGTTGAATAGAACATGCCGTTTCCCTGTCTAATTGAACGACTGAAACACAGTTCCACCGCATCCCTGTCTCTGGAGATGCTCCCGTACACACGGACACTGAGCCAAAGCACATTGATCGGTTCACACAGAGGATGCTGTCCTTATGTAAGACATAGCAGCAGCAGAGTGGGGGAGGGGCAGTGCTTTGCAACATGTAAACGCAGTATTAGTTACATCATACATTTACATTTATACGGCACAGTGATACTCCTGGACGAGCGGACACACATGGAGGTGCACCCAGGGGAGCTCAGGACCATGCTGCCACAGCGATGACACACTCAGTCGCTTCCAGTTGAGATTCTATACATTATCTTTGCATTACTTGTCTGTTTAGTACTGATATTCATATATGTAATAGCACATTTAATGGCAGTGCATGTTAACAAGCCCTTTTGCTTTTATAGTGGTATTTTGTTTCTGTTGTACATTTTTGGTAAATTGACTACTGTTTTACTTGAGAAATGATCGAGATACTGAATTACTGCATATGATGATAAAAGACTTTACGAAACCTGTACGTCTCCATTATTAACTACTGCACATGTATTTACAGAGCTCCCACTAAAGTAGACACTAATGTGAGCTGCATGAGGCCTTGAACTGTCCTCCTGCTGTTGGTCTCAGGCAGAATCGATGTGGTGCGTTCAGGTGCTGATGGTCATGAGAGGGTTTGGTTAGGACTGCTGCACATGTACTGGGCATCGACCATTGACAGTAATGGTCCATAATGTCCAGTAATGTCTTTGTTAAGCGTCACCCAGGGAGCACCGAGCACCTCGCGCACACAAAAGCAATGCCAGCTCCGGACACGAGGACAGACACGGGGGCTTTACCGGACCCCTCTCTGACGCTCGGCCCATCTAAAGAACATGAGTCACATTTAAAGAGCTGAACACAGGAAGGACAGGATCAGGTGAAGACTTTAACATTTACGCTTTGTCTGAGTGTTCACTCTCCTGACCCTTAGTGTTCTCAGTGGTTCACTCTCTGACGCTTAGGTGTTCACTCCCCGACTTGCTTAGTGTTCATTCCCCTGACCCTTTAGTGTTCACTCCCTGAACCCTAGTGTTCACTCCCCTGACCCTTAGGTAAATTCACTCTCCAGACCCTTAGTGTTCACTCTCCTGACCTTAGTGTTCACACCTTTAATATCTTGTCCTCTGGTGTGTTGTGCGTCAGAGGCTGTTAGGTTATGATAGAATAGCTTCTTAGTTGATTTCGTTCATGTGTGCGTCCGAAGTTCTCTATCTTGGATCGTGGTATCTTTGTCGTTTAAGGAATAGCCTTGCGCGGTTGGTGTCAGATGGCTTTGAGCCTTATGTTAATGGTTGGATTTAATCTGATGATTAAATTCCTCTAACGTGTGTCAGATCGCCTACGGTGTAACGGTCGGCGTGTATGAGGTCTTCTGAAGTTGTTAGCGATCGTTGTCGTCCAGCTGTTTAACCTCCCCTGACCCTTTAGTGTTTCACCCCCCGCCTTATGTTCCACTCCCCTGACCCTCAGTGTTCACTTCTTCCTGATCGCTTAGTGTTCACTCCCTGAACCCTTAGTGTTCACTCCCCCGACCCTTATCACTCCTGCGCTTTGTTCACTCCCTGACGCTTAGTGGTCACTCTCCTGCGCTTAAGTGTCACACCCATGAACTTTGTGTGTATCCGCGAGTGTATTTCCCTGGCCCTTAGTGTTCACTCACCTGACCCTTATATCAGTCGCCGTTCACTCCATCTGACCCTTAGTGTTCACTCCTCTGACCCGTAGTGTTCACCCACGACGTATCCTCCCCCGACCTTAGTTTACTCTGACCCTTAGTGTACTCCTTCCCTAGTTCCTCTCGCCTAGTGCACTCCCACGACCCTTAGTGTTCACCTCCCGACCCTTGTTCATCCTCTGTGTCACTTCCCCGACCCTTAGTGTTCACATCCCTGCCCTGGTTACCCTTGATAGTGTTCACTCGACTAGTGTTATCCTGCTGAGTCTCCCGCCCTTAGTGTTCACGTCCGCTGACCTAGTGGTTATCGCGTTAGTTCACCCCTGACCTTTCACCCTCGACCCTTAGCGTTTCACTCCCTTGACCTTAGTGTTTACTTCCGACCTTAGTGTTCACTCCCCGCCCTTAGTGTTTCACTCCCGCTGACCCTTAGCCTCCCTGACCCTTAGTGTTCACTCCCTTGACCCTTAGTGTTCACTCCCCTGACCCTTAGTGTTCACTCCCCCGGCCCTTAGTGTTCACTCCCCTGACCCTTAGTGTTCACTCCCCCGACCCTTAGCGTTCACTCCCTTGACCCTTAGTGTTCACTCCCCTGACCCTTAGTGTTCACTCCCCCGGCCCTTAGTGTTCACTCCCCTGACCCTTAGTGTTCACTCCCTTGACCCTTAGTGTTCACTCCCTTGACCCTTAGTGTTCACTTAGGGGAATGATAATTAACTTAATTATAATGAGGAAAAGTTTCAATAACACTTTTTTCCACACAAGTTAATGGTATTTTAAAATATGATTTAGTGAATAAAGTTATTTCTAAAATTAACTTAATAAATATGTTTTCTTCTCTGTCAAAACCTATTCAAATGAATATCTAGTTTTTGTTACGTGTTTGTTAAGTTCTAGTATCTTGTTATTGATTTTTTATTTTATTAGTTTTTTACAACCCTGCTCCAAGTTTAACCAAAAGAAACTATTTTTCCAAATATGTTTTACAGCTAAATACTCCCCGCACCAATAAATACTTAAAATAAGCATTTAAACTGTATTAAACTCGGGAAAACGGCGGAGTAAAGACTGACTTCAGATGTAAAACTGCTAACATTTATGATCATGGGGAAATGCAATCCGTTTTGTTTCTCTTTCTGAGAATAAACTCTGTGAAATAGTCAAACTCTGATACATCTGCATTTAAACTGAGCACTACATGGCCAGAAAACACACTAAAAACATGTTTAAAAGATCAATTGGACCGAATACTTCTAAAATAAATGCATTACGTCCTCGTTGTTCTGGAGGGTCTCTGGGAAGCTAGCATTGCTTTTTGTGCAGAGCGTGTCTATCAGGACGATGGGCTTCAGCTTAAGCCGGAGCTGCAGTACCGCGTGGGGGCAGCAGTGAGCACACACAGGACAGAGAGGACAGGGGGCGCTCTGAAGCCGTGCAGCGGGACAGGCCCCGCCCCTCGACAACAAACATGTAAAGAGACCAGAGTGGACAGAGCAGAGCTGAGTGAGGGACAGGCCATGACACACACAGGCAGGAGCTGAGGACCCTCTGAGTCCGCTGTGAGGCTGACACAAGGGCCCCACCAACCAGTCACCTTAGAATGACGTCATACTGTGCTTTACACGGCTCAGGGGGGATGTGGTGTTTGGTCATGGGGGGGCTTTCACTGTGGAAGTGTTTGGATGCATGTTCGAGCTAGAAACTCCTGATCCAGAGAAGAACTGCGGCGCATTGGCTTTAAGCACTCACAAGGGCAAGCACTCTAACCTCACAGCAAGAAGGTCACAGGGTTTGACTCACGGGCCAGACTGCGCGGAGTCTGGGTGGGTTTCCTCCGGGTTTCCACCAGGTAAAATCCTAGTTAGTCCTGACCAAGACGAGCACAAAGATCTGCAGATGGGTCCTGCACTGCTTCTGAGGAGATGCTCCAGGGGCATTGAAGGATGGGTCAAATGCAGAGGACAAACTTCAAATATAGAACCATTCAGGGTACCTCTGTATAGAACCAATCCGGGTACCTCTGTATAGAACCAATCCGGGTACCTCTGTATTCAAACGAGTGCAAACTGACTGAGCTGGTACTAAAGATGGGCAGATGAAAACGCTCGGGTGAAGAACTGAACGGTAGTAGTAGTAGTAGTAGTAGTAGTAGTAGTAGTAGTAGTAGTAGTAGTAGTAGTAGTAGTAGTAGTAGTAGTGTCGGGCTGGTGGAAATGGAGCGAACATCAGTTTTGTGGCGTGCATGTTATTATAAGGTGACTGGTTCATGGACGGCCTTGTACAACGACCGTCAGCGACACAGGGGACTTCAGGCGTCCGTGCGAGGACAGTGGTCCGGCCCTGTCCGAACCGTGCCTCGGGCGTGAGGCTTACCGATGGTGGCTGTGTGTTTGGGGCTGGAGGACGCCCCCTGCTGGTTAAAAGGGTGAGGCAAAGTCCCAGCTGCGAAGAGAGCAGAGCCGACAAACTGAAGCACAGCACTCCAGACACAGAGCGAGGGTCCGGAGACGTGTTGTGTTTGGGGAGAGTCAGAGAAAGCGACAGGAGAGAGAGCGGACAGAGAGACAGCGCCCCCTCCAGGGACATTTGAAGAGTTCATTTGCAAAAACAGAGAAGTGTCATTGAAGTGTCTTTGCATAGAAATGACTTCAAAATCCATAATATTTGACTGAAATTAAAATACTCTAACACTGATAAAAATCCAATGATAAAACCTGTAAATAACAACAAAAAGAACAATACTTTTTGGACGCTTTTTGAAAATGGCGATATCGGTTTTTGCCATTGAACTCTTCGATTGTGAAACAGTTTCACGTTGGTCAATGTCGGTTCGGTTTTTCCAATTGTAATCTGAAGTTCAAAGACATTCTTAAAGGAGAATTTCGTCAGGAAATGTTTGCGTGCGAGACGAGTTTATGTCCTGGAGAGACCGGAAAGAGCAGAGGAAGAACCCGGAGAGAGCAGAGGAAGGACCCGGAAGAACCTGGAAAACAGCAGAGGAAGAACCCGGAAAATAGCAGAGGAAGAACCCCGAAAAGAGCAGAGGAAGGACCCGGAAAGAGCAGAGGAAGAACCTGGGAAAAACAGCAGAGGAAGAACCCCGAAAAGAGCAGAGAAGAACCCGGAAAAGCAGAAGAAGAACCCTGAAAGAGCAGAGAAGAAGACAGAGGAAGCAAAATAGAAAAGAAAAGCTGCAAATCCCACATTATATTGTCATTCGTTAGATTGATTTGTTTCAGGATTTAAAAATCAAATGGCAGATGGGTAACAGAAGGGCAGTCGTTAATGCACAGTCAAATCAGGGTCTCATTTATCGTTGATGCCACCAGGTCAAGTTCAGGGGTCTCATTTATCGTTGATGCCACCAGGTCCAAGTCAGGGTCTCATTTATCGTTGATGCCACCAATGCAAATTCAGGGGTCTCATTTATCGTTGATGCCAACCAGGTCAATTCAGGGTCTCATTTATCGTTGATGCCACCAGGTCAAGTTACAGGGATCTCATTTATCATTGATGCCACCAGGTCAAGTTCAGGGTCTCATTTATCGTTGATGCCACCAGGTCAAGTTCAATACCGGTCTCATTTATCATTGATGCCACAGGTCAAGTTCAGGGTCTCATTTATCGTTTGATGCCACCAGGTCAAGTTACAGGGGTCTCATTTATCGTTGATGCCACCAGGTCAAGGTCAGGGTCTCATTATCGTTGATGCCACCAGGTCAAGTTCAGGGTCTCATTATCGTTGATGCCACCCGGTCAAGTTACAGGGATCTCATTTATCATTGATGCCACAGGTCAAGTTACAGGGGTTTCATATTATCGTTGATGCCACCAGGTCAAGTTCAGGGGACTCATTTATCGTTGATGCCACCAGGTCAAGTTACAGGGATCTCATTATCATTGATGCCATCAGGTCAAGTTACAGGGGTTTCATTTATCATTGATGCCACCGGTCAAGTTACAGGGTTTCATTTATCGGTATCCACAGGTCAAGTTCAGGGCTCATTTATCGTTGATGCCACCAGGTCAAGTTCAGGGTCTCATTTTATCGTTGATGCCACCAGGTCAAGTTACAGGGGTCTCATTTACGTTGATGCCCACCAGTCAAGTTACAGGGTCTCATTTCTCGTTGATGCCACCAGGTCAAGTTACAGGGGTCTCATTTTCGTTGATGCACCAGTCAAGTTACAGGGTCCATTTATCGTTGATGGCACAGTCAAGTTCAGGGTCTCATTTATCGTTGATGCCACCAGGTCAAGTTACAGGGTCATCATTATCGTTGATCCACCAGGTCAAGTTCAGGTCTCATTATCGTTGATGGCACCAGGTCAAGTTACAGGGGTTTTCATTTATCGTTGATGGACCAGAGTCCAAGTTTCAGGGGTCTCATTATCGGTTGATGCCACCAGGTCAAGTTCAGGGGTCTCATTTATCTGTTGATGCCAACAGAGTCAAGTTCAGGGTCTCATTTATCGTTGATGGCCACCAGGTCAAGTTTCGAGGGTTCTCATTTATCGTTTGATGGCACCAGTCAGTTCAGGGGTCTCATTTATCGTTATGCACCAGGTCAAGTTACGGGTCTCATTTTATCGTGATGCCACCAGGTCAAGTTACAGGGTCCATTTATCGTTTATGCCACCAGGTCAAATGTACAGGGAGTTCATTTATCGTTTGATGCCACCAGGCAAGTTCAGGGGTCTCATTTATCGTTGATCGGCACCAGGTCAAGTTCAGGGGTCTCATTTATCGTTGATGCACCAGGTCAAGTTACAGGGGTCTCATTTATCGTTGATGCCACCAGGCAAGTTCAGGGGTCTCATTTATCGTTGATGCCACCAGGTCAAGTTCAGGGTCTCATTTATCGTTGATGGCACCAGTCAAGTTTCAAGGGTTCTCATTTATCGTTGATGCCACCAGGTCAAGTTCAGGGGTCTCATTTATCGTTGATGCCACCAGGTCAAGTTACAGGGGTCTCATTATCGTTGATGGCACCAGTCAAGTTCAGGGTCTCATTTATCGTTATGCACCAGGTCAATGTTCAGGGTCTCATTATCGTGATGCCACCAGGTCAAGTTCAGGGGTCTCATTTATTGTTGATTGCCACCAGGTCAAGTCAGGGTCTCATTATCGTTGATGGCACCAGTCAAGATTTCAGGGGTCTCATTTATCGTTGATGCCACCAGGTCAAGTTCAGGGGTCTCATTTATTGTTGATGCCACCAGGTCAAGTTCAGGGGTCTCATTTATCGTTGATGGCACCAGGTCAAGTTTCAAGGGTCTCACTTATCAATAAAAAACAAAAAAGTACGTGGGATATTCAGATTAATTAAAAAAACGTACGCACTCCAGGCTCATTTCCTCCTCACGGATCACGCCCCCCCGGAGCACAATCCCACGTGAACTTGTCTTTTTATAAATCCCGAACACAACGTAGAAGATCACGTACGCCACTTTTGGACTTTTGGACGTACGCGCGGTTTATAAATGAGACCCCTGATCTGTGTAAGAATAAGGCCTTTTTGAGCCGTAAAACCACCTGCAAATGCAATAAATGATAGATTTCTTTCACTCATATTTTAGGCAAAGCAAAAACATCTTCATGGAGACCAGCAGGTGGCACTGCCTACCCCAGAAAAGTGACATAGTGCACCTTTAATAAAGAACGCAAAGGTGGTTAGTCAGTTACATATACTTCGTAACTTTTTTAAGAAATTGTACTACCAATTCTGTAATTTTACTGCACCACACTTTTACTTCTACTGAGTAATATTTGTTTAAAGTGATAGTACTCTAAAGTTGTGGTTGCTCCTCCCACTGTGAGTAAGTAACAAAAGTTTTATACTGCAATACTTAATGACATTTGCACTTCTTAGATTTTTCCTTCAGATATCATTTAATTTTATCATTTTTATTTGGAAATACCAGAATTTGAATGTTTTATCTTTCCAATTACACCAACTCCAGTCGCCAAATATATATACTTTTAACACTTTTACTACTATTACATTTATTTAAGTTTATTGATGAAAAAACAAATGTCATTTATTCTATTGTGATTCTAATATTTCCTTTTGCTTCTTATATTTTGAACAGCTTAATTATCTCCTCTTATTATTATTTCATCTGCTGCAGGTCTGTAGCTAAAATACTTCTGGTACTATAAACATTATTTTAAAGTATAGTTACTCTTACCTGAGTACACATTTTGGCTACTTTACCGACCTCCGAATAAAAGTGGAAACACACAATAAACTAAACTGCATCTTGAGTCCCGTCGTTTACAAACACGGCGCGAGGCCTAAATAAAGACGCACTACCCAGAGACATGGATGATAATTAGATCCAGAGTAAGTGCGGCTTCATTTTAAAACCGAGCCCGCTGAGATTCTCCCGTCTTATCTGGCAACGCGGACCTGGCAGCGGACCTGGCGCCCGAGGTGGGACGTGTTTGTTGTGAGTGCGAGGCTGCGAGCTAAACTGTACGAGGCGACAATTACCACGGCGCTCCTCGGAGACTCGCGCCCCGGAGCCAGAGAGGAGCCAGAGAGGAGCCAGAGAGGAGCCAGAGAGAGGAGCCAGAGAGGAGCCGAGAGAGGAGCCAGAGAGAGGAGCCAGAGAGGAACCAGAGAGAGGAGCCAGAGAGAGGAGCAAGAGAGAGGAGCCAGAGAGGAGCCAGAGAGAGGAGCGAGAGCCAGAGAGAGGAGCCAGAGAGAGGAGGAGGAGAGCCAGAGAGGAGCCAGAGAGGAGCCAGAGAGAGGAGAGGAGCCAGAGAGAGGAGCAGAGAGGAACAGAGAGAGGAGCCAGAGAGAGGAGAGCCAGAGAGGAGCCAGAGAGGAGCCAGAGAGGAGCCAGAGAGGAGCCAGAGAGGAGAGAGCAGAGAGAGGAGCAGAGAGAGCCAGAGCCAGAGAGGCAGCCAGAGAGAGGAGCCAGAGAGAGGAGCCAGAGAGAGGAGCCAGAGAGGAGCAGAGAGAGGAGCAAGAGGAGAGGAGCAAGAGAGAGGGGAGCCAGAGAGGGGAGCAGAGAGGGAGCCAGAGAGAGGAGCCAGAGAGAGGAGCCAGAGGAGAGGAGAGGAGCCAGAGAGAGAGAGAGAGGAGCCAAGAGAGAGGAGCCAGAGAGGAGAGAAGCCAGAGAGAGGAGCCAGAGAGAGGAGCCAGAGAGGAGCCAGAGAGGAGCCAGAGAGAGAGCCCCAGTCCAGAAAGGCTTTATCTGACGCTCACACACTTATTTAAAAATTGTTCTTGCAATCCAGATCTAAAATGAGTGAAATTAAAAGTGCACTGCGTCACATAGTGACCACTTTGTCCCGTCGTTAAGGCCCATGTCACTCTTTTCATTTGGAGAATGTCCATTTCATTGATTTTCACTTTTCAATTCAAGATTTAGATAGAAAACCGTGATCATCTACAGTGTCACGAGCACAAACTTAATAAATAAATGTAATGCATTTTTTGTGAACGAGTGACACAAAGTGCACACCAATTGTGAAGTGGAAGTAAATTATTAGTAAAATGATTTCCAGATTCATTTATTTTAAGTGCAGCGTGACCCTGAAAAAATTTAAATTCTAAATTTGGGGTCGTGACGTGACGAAATGCCAGGGTATGAATACTTAATTAAGACACTGTATATATGTCTAAGAAATCAACACTTCTTGTAAGAACCTAAAGCTATTCCAACGTCTCTCTGTGCGTTACGTTTAATAAAAACTAAAATTATTTGTGTTATAACAGTTATTATTATCTATGAGTTTAAATTGTGTCCCTCACCTTATTGTTTTGGCCAGAAAGTTCCACAGCACGACATTAAACATTTCTATAATCATATAAGATAATAAGATGGAGCTGCAGCGTTTTTTAACAGGTTCATTCCTGAAATGTTTGGGTGAAATTTGAATTTAACTACACGTGCGCTGCAGCTGATAGTGAAGCACGCTTATGTCCAGAGCAGCTTGAACATTGGACGGTGAAGGCCAAAAACACTACAGTGACAGACACGTGCAGGAGCAGATCTAATAACTTGAAGAGCAGAAAACAAGTCGCCACATCATCACTTATCTTTGCTATATTGTCCTGAACAAGTGACACCAAGCCAAGTTACAAGCTATTTGAAGCAATGAAACGCCTACTAATAGAATGAACGTGAGAGAGCAAATGCCAATGCCGTACTGTGGAACATTCCAGGCAAAGCAATAAAATAGATAGATAAAAAAAATAGACACATAGAGACAGATCCTTCACCGGAAAAGTGCGCCTTAAATAACAGAGAGGACTCGATTGACTTCCTGCTCAAACCTGCAGAACGTCTTCATTGTGGCGTTTTAATGTTTGGTTATTTTTCTTTTGCAGAAAGACCTCGGTCTCTCGGCTGCTGTGTCATGTTCTTTTAAACATAAAACAGCGTTTGACTGACGCGTCGTGACTAACCCAAACTATATTACATCTTAAAAGCATAATATTAAATGTGGAAGAACAGAATATTTAACTCTAGATGCAAATATTGGCATTAAAAAACTCAATTATATTTACTATTCTCTAAAACGTTGAGTCCCATCTTTAAAAAGTCTATGTTTAATCAATTATTTGCAAATATTTCAGTGTCTAAACTAAGAATAGCAAAATACTGTGACATAAATTGACCAAATATAAAAGCACAGAATTAAATCCAAACAAAAACTGGGATTAAACGGGCGTGTCAGCGCGAGGGCGACTTACTGCGGTTGTCTTTGCTCTGCAGGACGGGCGTGTAGAGGTTTTTGGAGGCGCGTCCGTCGGAAGCGGTGCTGCCGAGGATCGTGGTGCTGTTCCTCTCCCCCTGCTGCACCGGGCTCGACTGGTGACGCAAGATGTCCACCAGAGACCTGAACGCAGACAAGGCAGCGGCAAACGGGTGGCAATCACTACATTATCGAACGGAAAAGGACATTTAAATCCGACAGAGAAGATGCGGATCGGTTTTGCACAAATGCGAATCATTAACTACTTCACTGTCACGTCACATTTATTCAGTTACATGTTTTGGGTCTGACCTGGGCACATTGTTGTCCCGGTTTCTTGGTCTTCGGGCCACTTTGCTGAAGGCGATCCTCACTCCCACCGCCACCACCAGAGTGAACGATATCACGCCGCCGATCACGTACGCCGTGCTGCGCCATGAGCACAAGAACGTTCGAGTCAACGTGCAAGTTATCCAGGTTTTGATGACGCGTTTTCTCTTTACAGTTGAACGTTATGGTAAGATTCATTTCACAGGAAGTCCCTCCCATCCATTTGTGACCAGAACCTTTTAAGGAGGATTATTTGGTGCAAAAATCATATAAATGGCCCTAATGCTGTCGTCAGTCACGTGGTAAAAACTCTTGAAAGCACTTGAAACTCAGAGCAGACGACTTGGGACTTGACACTTGCAAAACAAAGACTTGGTTTTACATATTTACAAGTAGAAGTACCATTATTGCAAAACTTTAGAAGCTTTATAATCATCTAAATTACTCCTACTGGAATTGCCCTGCTCACGTTGCCTATTGTTACGTCGAAAAGTGAGCTCTTCTCTTAAAAGCGGTCCGTCTGTACCTGCTGCTCTGCTGCTGGAGCGTCTCAAAGTCGGGGTCGGGGCTCTGTCCGGGGGGCTGCGTGGCGGCGCCCTGCTGCTCGATCCACACGGGCGAGTTGTAGTTGTTGCACGCCTCCTGGTCCAGCCGGTCCCGCTGGTGCTCACAGCAGAAGCGGTAATGGCACGTCCCGCAGCAGTAAATGTAACTGCCTCTGGAGCAGTTAAAGGTGCTGTCGAAGTGCCCCATCACGTCAAAGTAACCCCTGAGGAGGGAAGGGAAAAGAAGACCACTGACTCAAAGGGGATTCAGAGGACGTCCAGGGCTGCAGTCGACTGAACAAACTCTTGGTCAGCTGAAGGGGAATCAATAAGGAAACTTAAAGCGTCTGACGCTGGCAAAAGCTCTCAGAAAGAACAGGATTGTGTGTGCAAAACCAAGTACATTCAGAGAAGTAGTAGTACTCATAATACTCATAAGTAAAAGAGATGAAACTGTCCAGTCACTCCCAAAACTCACTCCATCCTCTGCAGTGCTGTGGATCTAAATAACCCGAGCTATTGGCAGATGACTAAAGGACTACGGCCAGAAGTAATGCGGTCAGTGACTGCGTCGTTTCCTGCAAAGATTACCTAGTTAATAAGTTAATACGTTTGTAGTAATTAGTAAACCAATGGAGATTTCCACATGCAAACTACTCAAATTAGCGTTTCTACAAAAGTATTGTGATAGTATACTCTCAGATGTAATAGCAGTGACCCAGATGGTGATGTTTTGGTGAATCAGAGTGCCATTGCAAGAAGATGAAGAACAACATTTACAAACTTACAAAGAACTTGCTTCAGCGGGAACACGAAACAGTTACAGCCCATGTTTCCTGGCAGATTCTCAAATATGTTACACTAAAACTGTATTCTATTTGAACAAAAATAAGGTTTTGTTTTTTTAGAATGGCCTTCATCTTTGTCAGAGCTATGAGACCACATGGTAATGTTAAAGAAACAAAACGTACACTGATTATTTAGGTAATTTCCTGATGCCTGTGCTCTGGTTTTAGGTTAAGAACAAACGCACAAGGCGTTGTTGTCCTGGAGATTGGCAACATTTCAATGATCTCGTGGTGCACTTTCATATGACGGCGTGTTAAAATGCGTCCAAGCGCGTGGAACGCGCTCTCAGGCCTGTGCGTCTGTCTGTGCACTGAAGATGCATATGTACATGAGAGCGTGCTTTTGGCTGCAGTTAATCAGAGTATTGTTTCCATGAGAACGAGGGGCTCTTGTAGTCCAAGTGCTGACACCGACACAAACATCCCGAGACCAAGAGCGTTCCTAAGCAACAGCCAGACGCCTCTCACCAAACAGTCAGTATCTCAGTTTAATCTCAGCGCACTCAGCAGCCTCAGAGCATCAGCGCGGCGGCCGAGAGAGACGAACAGTAAAGATCAGATTATGCTCCGATTACATGTCCAACTGGACAGCTTTAGAAGACCTCATTAAGGGGATATATTTATCAAGCCAGGGGCTGCATTAGGCCACTTATTTCTACCTCTATTACAATGCAAATGAGAGTTTAGTGTCTGAACAAAAGGACACTCACAAACGCAGAGATAATACAACTCATATGCCCTTTCATTCTAGTTCTTCTTAAATCATCGGCTTTACAGTGTTTGTTGTGGATGTATAGGACATATCTCAAAAGCCCCAGGCACAAACGCAGCCTACAGGGCAGGGGTCAGCAGAGGGGTCAGTGGGCATGCAGAGGAAATTTTGCACGTGCAGCAAAATGGTCCGAAAAAAAGTGATGCTTAGATGCGCTCATTGACGCGTCATTCTCACTCCTGCAGCTCGGAGCCGATGATTGACATCTGCCTCTGTAGCGACACGTTCATTCAGCCTCTCCCTCTGTGCCCACCGCGGCTTTGGGGTCTTCTCCAGGCCTGTGTGCGCTGGCACCCTCGTGTTTGAGCGCTGCCATGTCCGGCCTCGTTGTATCCTCTTTCTTTGTGTTGCAGTTATGTCTTTGAAGAGTCCAAAGCTGCGGCGAAAGTCAACGTACCACAAGAGCAGCCAAACACTTCCTCAGGCCCAACATAAGCACATGTATTGAGTCCTTCCAAAACAACGGCACGCTCACCTGCACACGTCCACGTCCACCAGTTGCCTCGGGGGCGGGGCGACCTGAGCGGCCCCCAGTGGCGGCTTGAGGGCGTCGGCCGCGGTCATGTTCCTCGGGAGCATGGTTTGCGGGAGGGGCTTTGGGGGCAGCTCGGCCACGACGGGCAGGTCATCCCCATCCTCCACCTCCGCCTTTTTAGGGGCGACTTTTGGCCCGGCCGGCGGAGGAAGCAGCGGGGGCTTTCGTCCGGTGAGCAGGAACAGGGTGGAGCTCAGTTTACTGTTCGAGGCCTGGGAATGGCAAAGGGAAACGTTAAGATAAGACAGACCCTCCAGTAATGGGCACAAAAGGTTCATTAACTTCATTAAGCTCGTCCTAAAAGCTCAAATTTTCGAAACCACGGCATTTACATCTGTTTGATCTGTTTTTGATCCATATCTCACCCTCAGTAGTCATAATGAATATTCCTGTGGTCTTTATTCGATTTTTGATTTGATCCTTTTAGGCCTATATCATCACAAACTCATTATAAGCTTTCATTTATATCTTTATAAAACTTAAATTTGCTCAAAAATGTTACTTGCTCGTTTCTGCTTCTTTAAACTTGGAAAAGCCTGAAGTGTTTACTCTTTTAGACCTTTTAAATCCATTTCAAAAGGAAATCAGTCTGACACATTTGAGTCCTTTTGACTGTGGATAGTTTTTAGTCAGTAAATACAAATAAGTACATGAAAACAAAAGGGGGGGAAAAAAATCGAGAATTTGGTTTCTTATTCAAGCCCGAAAAGGAGCGGGAAGTAGAAAACATCATCATCACAAACTCATTACAAGCTTTCATTTATTTCTATATATAACTCAAATTTCCCCCCCAAAAACGTTACTTACGCCCTTTTGATTCTCAGCAGTGCGGCGCTCGGTGGAGAGGGTTACCGTGGAGACCGCCAGGCAGGACGAGATCAAGAGGGACAAGCAGAGCATCCCTAATGTGACCTCCATCTTCTTCTTCTTTTCTTTTTTGTTTTCTTTTTATAAAATATCTCCTTATGAAAAACCCGCTCGATGAATAAAACCGTGGCGATACAAAGGTGCAAAGGGTTCAGCAGATTCGGGCCAAAGGGTCTCTTGGATGTCGCGTCTCAACTCGTCTGGAAACCCCCGCCAACCCGTCCGCCTTGGCGTTAGCAGCTTTAGAAACAGTGAGGTTGTTTTAGCGTGTGTATTCAGGCCCTAAGGAAACCGTCTGCTTACGAATAAAGGGGTTTGAGTGTGGCAGCGTGTGTTATCGTTTGTTATATATTATCATTTGTTTTGGCACGGTTGAATTGTCCGCCTGCTGGCCAAAGTCGTCACCTTCAGGCAGTGAATATTGAATCGACTGTAAACAGATGAAGCTAGTTAAGTGTAAACGCGTCTCCTTTTCCCTACAAAGAGGTTTCTTCCCGACTTGTCTGCGGCGCGCGAGTCGCAATTCACGCATGAAACGGCAAAATGGGCTCGCGTTGTAAACATTGGGATGTAAACTTCGAGCGCGAGTCAATGTCCCGATGCCCGTTTGTGGCACTTTACAAACTGGTCAGTATAAATGTTCAGGCGTCGCTTTCGGTAAACAGCACGGGCGGGTTCAAAATGGCAGCTCTGTCGCGTAAACAAGCTGACAGGAAGTACGTCTACAATTTGGCACAAGCTTGAAAATCCACCGGATGAATAAAGGTCAGTATGCTCGCAGTTTTGGTTGGTGCAAAACAGTTGACGATCGTGGCGATAGTGGACAGTCGAAATGGCAAGAAACGCAAACAAAAAAAATGAAAGATATCAAAAGGCAGTCCCGAATCGCACTAAAAAGCTATGGAAATATGCAGCTAGCTTCTCTTTCTATGTGCGCTCGATGCCCTTGCGCGAGTGTCTTTGCTCTGAGTTTAGCTTGGCCCAACAAAACAAAACGAAAGCAGGTTTGGGCCCTATCCTGGCAGGGCAGCGCGGTTCTGCCCACGAGGAACGCATGAAAATATCAGGATTCATTCGTCAACGCGACGCAATACAAGACACGGTGCAGAAAGTCAACGATCGCCTTAACTTCTCATGAAACGACGACCTTCCTGCTCAGACTCCAGACAGCCCTTCGCTCCAGTTTCTACATTGACTCCCTGAATATGCAGCGCATCGACGTTTCAAAAAGACCACTTCGTCTGGCGGGCGCGGATAAAGTATGGCTGGTGTTAGGTATGGCTTTCGGTTGTGATTTAGCTCGGCCCGCGTGTAGCTTGAAATTGCATGTTCGTAACGGGTTCAAAGGAAGAATAACGTCAGCGAAGAGGTCAGTGGTGTCGGATAAAGGGGCTATTCAGCTTGTTCGCCGCGGCGTTAACGCCAGCCACGTCCATGGAAGAGACCGAACACAACTGGAAGATAAACTGGGAGAAGCGGACGGAGGTTATCACAGCGCAGAGACGCGATTAGCCTAGCAAGACAGCGTTAGCGTTCAGTCCAAGCATTTATCCGTAGCAGTTAGCATTAGCAGCGGCGAAGGAGGGACACTTTATAGGTCTAGAAATGTCTGTAAAGCACTTTGATTCCAATAATGCACTGGTCGTCCAAGAGTAGCAGCGACGCAAACACTAACAAGAAGACAATAGATATAAACGTTTACGCTGTGTTTGTTGAATAAAGTTACGCTCTTTTGACTTAAAATAGGAAGTAATGCGTAGTTATAGCGGTCGCTAAAGCTTAAAATGTGCAGTGATGGTTGTATAAAAGATTTTTTGCTTCTGTTTTTTGACACAGTTGGTTTGGCACCTGGTTTTGGTCAGAGAAAAGGGTTTCAGGAGGATTCAAGTCTCATAGAAAAAGGAGAGGAGGTGAAAATGAGAAGCCACAGTTTGTAGTCCAACAGGGGAAAAAAAACAAAAAAAAACAGATTCCAGGAAGTACGGCTTTAGACCAGGCGAGCTCAAACGTGGGTCTTCAACTTGCTCAGTAGGACACTGGGTTCACGCTGCAAGAGAACAAAACAGAAAGGACAATGTTCAGACAATATGTTCAAGTCTATTCCGACTAACACAAGCAACAACAAAAAGACAGACAACCATCATTAAATATCCTACAAATAAGTTTCAATTAGTCAGTACTATTTAGTTCATTAAAAACAATCATAAAAGTGTTTTAGAGTCAATTAATCATCCATCGAAGCAATTAAAACATGAATAAATTAAAACAGACAGTTATAGATGTTGTTCTAAATGTAAATATTCAAGAAGAAAGCACCACCAAACTTCACAATAAAATAACTTTACACCACCTGGTCACACATTTAAACGATTTTGTTTCTTTGACAGTCACGTTTTTAAGTAAATTGTTCATTCTAAAAACGACCATATATTCAAAAAAAGGCAAATTGGCCCCCGTTTTCCATCCGAATCCCAAAAGCAAGCGACAGTTTGCAGCGCCTGCGATCTCCCTGGCAAGTGACATGAAGGAGCCGGAGCCGGAGCCGGAGCTCGCGACACGTGCGACGCTACAGCCGAGACGCGAGCGCTAACATATGGAGCGGTGACAGAAGGACAACCACGAGTGAGAGGAGAGGAAGAAAGGGCAAAGAGAAACCCAAAGAGGGAGAGGAGCGAGAGAGAGAGAGAGACAGAGATGAAGAGAGGCAGCAGCTCAAATCTCTGTCACAACAAAGACGCCAGAGCGAGTTCTTCAGCGCCGCGACTTCCACATCCTGCAGAGTTTCCTTCAGGATCAGTTCAAACGCGTCCCCTATAGACTGGAGCTAAGGCAACCGCAACATCCAGCTGGAACTTCTACCAAGCGCTGAAGGAGATGTGACCAAATGAGACCCTACAGAGTTTGCCGAGATGACCCTTTTACCTTGAAAACGCCCGACGTGTCACACCGACCCTCTGGAAGGTGCGGCCACGCTTCAGCCAATCATTTACCTCATTTTAATACATATTCTCAGCCATTTGACAGATCCTCAAGCCGGTTTTGTTTTGGTGAACGTCCACAAAAGCTGAGAAAAACCGCCGCTGCAGTTTACAAAGTGACAGAGCACGTGAACTCAGCGTTCGGTCCAAACTGCTGCTGGGACTCGATCAGAGCTGATGAAAGAGTGGAGTTGGAGCTCTTTGCTTTGGCTCATGGTGCACTTCCACTTTGGATGTTCTTGGATGTTGTATTGTTTATGTTCACAAAGACTGGACTGGCCGCAAAAGGCGTCTGTGGTTTGCGTTTCTGGGATAAAATGAATGAAAGAATGAATGAATGACAGGGTTAAGACACTGTGTGTTGTGGTGGGATCTGGGTGTGTGTGTGTGTGTGTGTGTGTGTGTTGTGGTGGGATCTGGGTGTGTGTGTGACACAGATCCCACCACAACACACACACACACACACACAGATCCCACCACAACACACACACACACAGATCCCACCACAACACACACACACACACACCCACACAAACACACACACACACACACCACACCCAGATCCCACCACAACACACACACACACACAGATCCCACCCAACACACACACACACACACCAATCCCACCACAACACACACACACACCACAGATCCCACCACAACACACACACACACACACACACAGATCCCACACAGCACACACACACACACACACACACACAGCGATCCCACAACAACACACACACACACACACCACAGATCCCACACAAGCGCACACACACACACACACACACACACACACACAGAGATCCCACCACACACACACACACACCACACACAGTTCCGCGACAGCACACACACACACACACACACAAGATTCCGCGACGGCACACACACACACACACACACACACAGATCCGCGCGACAGCACACACACACACACACACAGATCCCACACAACAGCACACACACACACACACACACAGATCCACAACAGCACACACACACACACACACACGTACACACACAGATCCCACAACAGCACCACACACACACACACACACACACAGATCCCACACAACACACACACACACACACACACACCAGATCCCACGACAGCACACACACACACACACACACACACAGAGATCCCACCACACACACACACACACACACACACACACACAACACAGATCCCACGACAGCACACACACACACACACACACACAGAGATCCCACCACAACACACACACACACACACACACACAGATCCCACCACAACACACACACACACACCCAGATCCCACCACAACACACACACACACACACACACCACACAGGTAGAGGATTTGTCCTTGAAACCCCAGAACGGTCACTTCAGAGTCCAGAAGGAAGGAAATGTTCCCTGTAGCACCGCAATCTGTCCCTTATAACCAGAATCTGGACGCTCTAAACCTGCGACGCTACGAGGAAGAGGAGGAAGAGGAGGGAGAGGAGGAAGAGGAGGAAGAGGAGGAAGAGAGAGGGAGAGGAGGAAAGGAGGAGATAAACCCCGGGTCGAACCCTCTTTAAGGGACTTTGTGATCAGATGTGACTGGAACTGGAGCGGCGGAGCACAGGATGTTCTGGTTCAGCAGTATTTTCTGAACCACAGTAACCTGAAAACGGGCTCACCACTGCAGGGGAGAAGAGGGGGATGGAGGGAGGAAGGGAGGAAGAGAGGAAGAGAGGAGAGGATAGGGAAAGGAAGAGCTAATGGGGGAAGAAGGAGGATGAGAAAAGAGAGGAAGATATAGGGAGGGAGGGAGAGAAAGTGAGAAGGAGCCAAAGAGTGAGAGGAAGGAGGAGAGGAGGGAGGGAAAGTGAGAGGAGCAAAGAGTGAAGAGGAGAGGAGGAAATGAGAAGGGAGGAAGTAGAAAAGAGAGGAGCAAAGGTGAGAGGAAGAGAAGGACGGGAGGAAGAGAAAGGAGAGGGAGCCAAGAGTGAGAGGAAGGAGGACGAGGAGGGAGGGAAAAGAGATAGAAAGTAGGGAGAGGGAAGAGGGAGAGAAGAGAGGAGAGAGAGAGAGAAAGATTTGGAGGGAGGTGAAGAGAGACAATGGGGGAAGAGAAGAGAGAATGGGGAAGACAGAGGGAAGAGGAGGAATGTGTGTGGGGTAAGAGAGAAGAGAAGTGAGAAGCTAGAGGAAGAAAGAGAGTGAGAGGAGGAAAGAGAGGAGAGGAAGGAAAGGGAGTGAGAGGGGACGGAGGATGGGAGAGAGGAGGCACAACAGAGGGAGAAACGAGAGAGTGATGAAGGAAAGAACAAGTTGAGGAACAGAGAAAGGAGTGAGAAGGAGAAGATGGACACCATGGGAGGAGGAGGCAGCAATAGAAGGAGAGACAGAGAGGAAGAGAGAGACTAAAAGGACAGGGGGCTCGCACGGGGGGCTCGTCCTCCTTCTCGCCCCAGGCCCGGCTCCACTGATGTCATCAGCCACGGACATGAACACATGAACAAAACAAACGACTGCGGCGGTTTGAACGGAAGTGTGGAACGCCAGAGTCAGTTTCGAGAAACACCGCTGACCTACAGACACACAAAACCCTACGCACATCTCCACTTCGGTACCATGACAACCCGAACGTCGAGGCCATCAGCCACGAGCCAAGATGTCAGCGAGGTTCAAACGCTGGACGGAATGGACACTTTTGAAGAAGAGAAGACAGACATGTTTGCCCTCGAGGATGTCACTCTGCCTGTCCTGCTCCTGCCTGCTCCTGCCCTTCCTGTCTGCTCCTGTCCTGCTCCTGTTCCTTCTCCTGTCCCTGCTCCTGCCCTGCCTCCTGTCCTGCTCCTGTCCTTCTCCTGTCCTGCTCTGCCCTGCTATTGCCCTGCTCCTGCCCTGCTCCTGTCCTGCTCTTGTCCTTCTCCTGTCCTTGCCTGTTCCTGCTCCTGCCCTGCTCCTGCCCTGCTCCTGCCCTGCTCCTGCCCTGCCCTGCCCTGCTCCTGTCCTTCTCCTGCCTGCCTGCCCTGCCTGGCTCCTGCCCCTGCTCCTGCCTGCTCCTGTCCTGCTCCTGTCCTGCTTCTTGTCCTGCTCTGCTGCCCTTCTCCCTGCCCTTCCTGCCTGCCCTTTCTCCTGCCCTGCTCTGCCCTTCTCCTGCCCTGCTCCTGCCTGCTGCTCCTGTCCTTCCTGTCCTGCTCCTGCCCTGCTCCTGCCCTGCTCCTACAATGTGGTGTGTGTGTGTGTGTGTGTGTGTGTGTGTGCTGTGTGCATGTGTGTTGTGTGTGTGTGTGTGTGTGTGTGTGTGTGAGTGTGTGTGTGCGTGTGTGTGTGTGCATGTGTGTGTGTGTGTGTGTGTGTGTACGCTGCAGCCACATCAGAAATGTCCTGTATCCATGTTTTCCTCATTATTTCCTCTTCACTGCTCACATTTGAGTGGACATGCACCGATAACTGCGCACAGGAAAAACACAGGATTTAACCAGGCAACAAACTCATTTTTCTTCCTTTCTCTTCCTTTTTCTTCCTATTCTTCCTCTTTCTTCCTCTTTCTTCCTCTTTCTTCCTTTCTTCTCTTTCTTCCTCTTTCTTCTCTTTCTTCCTTTCTTCCTGGCACTCGAGCTGCAGCATTTAGAGCGGAACATGACATACATTTCTCAAACATTGTGATTTCAACTAGATTTATGACGTCCAGGATCATTTGAGAGAGAAAACTACAGGATCGTCGGGCTTTTTTCCCACAAAGACAGAATATTTAGTTGTTTGCGTCAGACTTTTGAGAATAAAAGTAAACAAGATTTGGTGTTTTTGATCATTACGAATAATGAAATTGCAATTTGATTTGGATAATTCAGTCCCATTAGAGAGCGAGTGGAACATTTGGTCTTTTGCTAATAAAGCTCGGGATCGAAAGTCAAAAAACGGCCGCACTTAAAAAAATCTGGCACATTTGAGGCAAAAAAAAGGAAAAAAATCTATCGAGCTGCATTAGCCACAATTATAATGTTTTATTAGCAACATGACAACAGCTCAGACACGGGAAGGAAACAGCCAAAAAGGATTGTTTGAACATGCCATTTTTCTGACAAAAATTGTGATTTATGTTTTCAAATCAAATATTAAACTCAATCCTAGAACATTTACATTTGCACAATAAAACAGGCAAAATAAACATATATATATAAATATAAATATGAATATGAAGCGGACACATTTGCTGTGCCTGTTTTCCCACTCTGCCTCAGGCCCGGCCTGTGGTCTTCCGGCCCCCCCCCCCGTCGCTCGCTCTCTGGGCGCCACTCACATATGGAGCATCTGCCGTTTCCATGGAGAACTATAGGTGCCGCACATACAGTATGCCCTCCGCCCCAGCTGTGCCCTAGTTCAAACAGACGTTTCAGTCCGGAGGAATCCATGCAGCGCTCGCGACGGAAAATGCAGATTAAATATACGAGTTTGTATGTTCATTTTAAACTTTAATAACGCATTATTAAAAGAAACACGTCCGTTAGCATCTTATCTAAAACGCCAGAGCTCCTTCAGTGGCAAAAGACACAAACATTTACATAAAAGAGGTACATTTGAGGAAAGGGAGCTGTGAATTGCACCTGCTTCTTCTATTTATACGCCTTTGTTATAAAAGCCGATCGTGAGTAATGTTTATCTGAGTGATTCAAATGTGTCACACTCGACCTCCGCACTCTGCTCTCAGCTCCGGGCCTGACAAAGCAGCAGCAGCAGCAGCAGGTACACCACAGCCTGCAGGAGTCCACGTAACCAAGCAACAGTCAACAGATTCAACAGAACAAGCGAAAGAGCGTGTCCGGTTTGTGGCGAGCAGTAAAAAACACAGCAAACGTGACGGATTAAGTGGAAAATGAACAGTATCAAACAAACAAACAAACTCTGAATATAATAGTGTATATATTCATCCTTTTCCTCGTGTCACGGCTCGTCAAATAGGTCCAGCGGGCCGAGCGTCGATACTGAAAACAATCGTTATTCCGCGGCGACGTGCGACTCGATACATTACAAAACATAAAGAGAGCGCATTAAGGCGCTCGATGTCGCTAATGCGGGCGACGCGCGGGGGCATCGACGCGCCGGAACAACGTAAACATGCTATTGCGCTGAGGTCGCCGAGTCAAACGCAAAGTCAACTGTGGGCGGGGAAAGGTCAGGCGGAGAGGCAAGGGGGGGCGTTAATAATGCTGGAAACTTCGCCTTCGAAACCTCTTATCACCAAATGTGCTTTTCACTCTCATCTCAAACTAGTGCCATACGTCTGAGTTCATGTCCCGTAGTCTAACGTCCACTCTGTCAGTCAGAGTTTAATAAAGCTCTTTACTCCTAACGGAGACAGTTTTCTCCTGTTATTGTCAAGCTCGGTCATGCTTCTGAAGTGAAGTGAACAGCTGAACTTAACCCACATCAGTGACATATGAACTCCTAAAAGCAGCAGAAAGCATGAGTTAACAGCCCTAAAGGCAATTAGAACGAGACATGAATCATGATGTGATTTTCTTTCAAGCCTCGTTTGGATCGGAGTCCTCGTCCCATACACACTTTCCAATTATTTGTTATTTGGAATTCATGAGCTCATTCTTATGCAATCTCTGGAACCTAGGGTCCCCTGCCCGCCCAGTTTTGGGACCCCCTGATCTTAGGGCAGATCAGTTAGATCAAGCCACACCACAATGAAGCCGGAGCTCGTGCAGAAGTTTTGTATGTGAGACTGTTGGCACAGCAGCTGCAAAGTGTCTTTTTAATGTCCAAAGCGGCGCCATAAAAATCCAATACATTCTTCTTCTTCTTCTTATTATTATTATTATTATTATTAGCCTCTAAAGAATTTGTGATAATAACTTTTGGCTATATGTCAGCTCCTAACTTTCCAGTCATGATTTAACTCTTTTTACAGTCGAGTTCATACTCTCTCTTCGGTGAATGGCTTGTTTTGGCAGGAGCCCACACACGCTGTCAGGGCCCCTCTCTGTGTCTTTACCCTCTGCTCCTTTACCCCACTCTCGCTCACTCCCTCCTGATGCATGCTGGGAAACGTGCCACAGTGCTTGGGCCAGCAGCAGCAGCAGCACTGTCCGCCTGTGCCGCTCCCACAGACTTGAGGGCAAAGCTGCTGAGAACTGGCCCATAAGGGTACAGTGGAGCCGCACCTTGGTCCTGGTGCTGCCAAAACTGCTTTAGCAAAAAACAAAATCCATTAATGTAGCCTACTTTTGACAGCAGGCCCCGCGTCCATTAGCCCTCAAAATGACACGGCGTTAAGTGCCATCCACACCCGCTCGATCTCAGAGAGGCCGCTATCATTTCACTAAACGATTATGTAAAAAACAGTCACACAGACGTCACGAAAGGAAGAAGAGCGCTGGTCCTGCTTTTAGGATGGATCCGACACGATACACACACGATACACACGGCACCACGACGTTTGAACACAACATGGATTAAGTCGATCTCCAATTCACCAGGGCGGTCAAAGCGATCAATACCAGGACACTGATCAATACTAAAACATAAAACATAGATAGTAATTTGAATACAGAAAAAAAGATCGCATAAACAGGTTAAAAATGTGACTTTTTGAGAACGAATGATCAATATCAGAGCGAGAAGTATGAACGCACTTTATTTTGTGTTGAAAATGTAAAATAATGTGTATATTATTATTATTATCATTACTATTATTATTACTACTACTACTATTATTATTATTATTATTATTATTATTATTATTATTATTATTATTATTATTATTATTATTATTATTATTATTATTATTATTATTACTACTATTATTACTACTATTATTACTACCGGTACTTTTATTATTATTACTATTATTATTATTATTATTATTATGACTATTATTATCATTATTATTATTACTATTATTATTATTATTATTACTATTATTATTACTATTATTATTATCATTACTACTACTACTATTATTATTACTATTATTATTACTACTTTTATTATTATTATTATTACTATTATTATCATTACTATTATTACTATTATTACTATTATTATTACTATTATTATCATTACTATTATTACTATTACTATTATTATTACTATTATTATTATTATTACTATTATCATTATTATTATCATTACTATTATTATTATTATTACTATTACTATTATTATTATTATTATTATTTATTACAAGAGCTTACAACAACTGTGAGGAAAAGGAAACTACAGTGCTTTGGCCAAACCATCAGGGCCTAAAATCTCTAGGCGAGTGGGCAAAAAGGAGACAAAAGGGAGACAAAAGGGAGACAAAAGGGAGACAAAAGGGACACAAAAGGGAGACAAAAGGGAAACAAAGGGAGACAAAAGGAGACAAAAGGGAGACAAAAGGAGACAAAAGGGAAACAAAAGGGAAAAAGGGAGACAAAAGGGAAACAAAAGACAAAAGGAAAAAGGACAAAAGGGACAAAAGGGAAAAAGGGAACAAAAGGGAGCCAAAAGGACACAAAAGGGAGACAAAAGGGAGACAAAAGGGAAACAAAAGGAGACAAAAGGGAGACAAAAGGACAAAAGACAAAAGCAAAAGGAAAAAAGGAGACAAAAAAACAAAAGGAAACAAAGACAAAAGGGAAACAAAAGACAAAGGAGAAAAGACACAAAAGGGAGAACAAAAGGAAACAAAAGGAACAAAAGGGAGACAAAGGAGAAAAGAATCCAAGAAGACTGGACCAAAATGTCTCTGTGAAGAAGCTGCTGAAGGACGTCCACGACCCTCGTCCATGACCCTCGTCCATGACCCTCGTCCATGACCCTCGTCCATGACCCTCGTCCATGACCCTCGTCCACGACCCTCAGAAGTGATGAGGCGGATACTTGACCATCCGTCCACACCATCAAAGAAGCTGAATGCGACGAGTGGAAACTGACAGCCGAAATAATATTAACTAAGAAGCTCTAAATCGTTCTAATCCCACAGAGATTCGAATCGGAACTACGCAGTCAGTTTTAACGGCTAAAAGTGAGAACGGACTGAGCTGAAAGAAGACTGTGGTGTTCCTCTTCAAAGGGTTTTAGTATAACAACAGGGAACCGTAAATGACTAAACAAACGTCAACCAACTATTGAACCATATCCAAAGAGGCATGTACCAAAACTTTCCAGACTTGCAGGATCAAAAAATGCCAAATAAATAAAAAGGAGAAAAATCAACTTTTCAACATTAAAACGGCAAACAGAAATAGTGTCATATAAAAGAAACTACTATAATTCTGTGTTATAATTATAATTTTTGCGTTATATGAGTGTTGAGTTAATCCAGAAATCAAGTTGAAAGTTTTAACATAAAACGACATTAAAACAACCCAAAAAATCCATATCTTCGAATGTTCCGCTTGAATTTCTGAGACGATTGTTCATTTTGGCGTTTTCCTCACACCGTCCTTTTTTCCGTTTTTCCCGTGAATGAGCGTGGCGCGGTCACATGACTCATCCCGGCTTGGGCGCGAGCGAGTGACTCTTGAGTGCGGTGAGATGCGGGGACGTTATCGACTGTCGGGTCTGTCACACCATGTGCTCCTCTCAGAGCTGTGAAGGCCGCGCAGGACACGCGCTGATGAATAATTCTGTCAAACATACATCCCGTCACTCATCGCCGCGTCCCGGTGACAAAATATTCTTATGGGAAGACGGAGCTGTGAACGCGAGTAACAGTCCACTGATCATTCATTCATACTTGTGGATTCTGAAGCTGTTTTTCCATCCCAGAAACTCAAAACGGGACGAGAACTACGACCTTCACAAGCAAACGGCGAGCTCAAATCCCTAAACCGTGGTTGATAAAATGGTATGTATTTGTTGTGGAGGACGCGTGGATGCTCTGAACCTGGAAGAACTTCTCGGGCGTTAAGTCGAGTAGACAAAGGCGTGATGAGATGTTTGCCGTGCCTCCTCAAAAACGATAATCCGAACTGACATTTGACCCAAACTGCCCTCGCGAGACCACAGGCTTCACACATTATAAATAACCAAGACAAACACACACACACACACACACACACACGTCATTCTAGGGCCGTGAAGATGAAAATTAATTATTTCACCCCGTCATTGATCGATGACGATGGCTTTCAATCAGCAACAGACGAACAGACTTTTGGGATTTGTCATTTACACCAAAACCAAAGTCAAATCTGAAGTCTCCAGAACACATGCTTCTACGGTCTTCTCCTTCTTCTACGGTCTTCTCCTTCTTCTACGGTCTTCTCCTTCTTCTACGGTCTTCTCCTTCTTCTACGGTCTTCTCCTTCTTCTACGGTCTTCTCCTTCTTCTACGGTCTTCTCCTTCTTTTACGGTCTTCTCCTTCTTCTGCTGTGGTCCATAGAAATCCAATATTGAGTCCACAAATACAAAGTTTAAGCGACGTGCACTGCTGCGTCTGTGGTTAGAGCTTCAGAAACCCTAAAGATCCTCCTCAAACAGAAGGACTTTGGCCCAGAACATGTATGAAAACACTGTCTCTCTGAGGGTCTGAAACCCCCTCGTCTCGTCTCCTTTGAGAGCTGTCACTCACTCGGCATGACCGAGGCTGACCAATGGAGAAGTGGGCGGGGAAAACGTGTATGTTTTTGCACATAAAAAAGAGATAACAACGTCATAACAACGCACACTTTAAAGTGAGCGTTTGTCTCCTCCTCATCCTCTGACCTGTCCCTCCTCATACCTGTCCCTCCTCATCCTCTGACCTGTCCCTCCTCATCCTCTGACCTGTCCTCCTCTCACCTTGACCTGTCCCTCCTCAGCCTCAGGCCTGTCCCTCCTCATCCTGGCCTGCCCTCCTCATCCTCAGGTCTCCTTCAGGTCTGTGCCTCTCATCCTCAGGTCTGTGCCTCTCATCCTCTGAACCTGTCCCCTCATCCTCTGGCTTGTCCCTCCTCATCCTCTGGTCTGTTCCTCCTCAGCCTCAGGCCTGTGCCTCCTCATCCTCTGCCTGTGCTCCTCATCCTCAGGTCTGTGCCTCCTCATCACAGGTCTGTGCCTCCTCATCCTCAGGTCTGTGCCTCCTCAGCCTCGGGTCTGGCCTCCTCATCCTCTGGCCTTTCCCTCCCTCATCCTCT
>BJKM01000218.1:352500-660890 GCA_015082035.1 Chaenogobius annularis | reverse complement strand
CCAGAGGGATTAAGAAGAGCAGCCATGAACTGGTGTGAACTGGAAAACAAGGGGAGGGGTCTTCAGGGGGGCCAAAGGATGCGCCTCATTTAAAGGTTTAAAATAAGGGTTTAAAATATGTGTAAAATAATGACACTTAATGGTGTTGTTGTTGCACTGTGGGGCGACACCTGCGTCTCTTCTGTTCGTCCTGCGCAGCCTTGTAGCCCCCTGGGCCTGTTCCTCATCACACGGACTTTGAGAAAGTCCCAATTATGATATCGATTAGTGATTTTCACAGGAGGAAAAAACAAAAACATCGCTTTGTGGGGGTCCTGTCATGATCGATTGCTATCTAAACTCTCTTATTGCGTTTTAAGGAATAAGCATTGATGTCTGTTTCATGTCTGTTTTCACCTCGTCCCACCACACTCGTCCCACCACACTGCCACCGCGCCCCGTCCACCACAACCGCCGTCCACCTGCCCACCACACTGCACACACTGCCCACCCCGTCCACCACAAAGCCACCTGCCAAACAACGCCACCACACGTGCCCCAACAACCGCCACCCACCCGCCCACCGCGCCAACACCCCCCACACCCACTCTGCCACCCCGTCCCCACAACCGCCACCCCGTCCCGCTTTTACTTTAACCATTTACTCTGTGCTCTTAACGCCGCGCAAATGTCATTCAGTCAAAGTTGAAAAGTGGAGTATGAAACGTCCCCACTTTCGTAAGCCTTTCGTAAGTGTCCGTGCCCACTTTGGCCCTACTTTGAGTGCCAAAGTATCTGATCATGTCGAACGATCCGTCAGAATGATGCAAACGGGGGCAAACCCATGAAACGTGAAAGTTTTGTGTTTAAGCCCCCCATGTCACCCAGGGCTTTCCCTTGGGCACGTTACACACACACACACACACAAAACGTCTTGTCTGATTACCGCGTTATCCGATTATTGCCGGTCACGTACGTGCACCAGTGTCCCGGCGCCCTCGCACCTCCGGTTAACCCCGCGTGTCCCTCCCGTGGGGCCCGGATCCGTCGCTTTGACCCAGTTCTCGCGGCGCCACTTGTTTATTCTGACGCGTTCCCGTCGTCACAGTGACTCATCCTGTCCACGGATCCTGTTGTTTTACTATCACTGTCGGCCCACACGAGCGCAGCAGAGCGATCAGCCGCAATTAAACCGGAATCACAATTTTGACTGTTGTCGGAATCACGAAGGCGGCAATTACAACGGCGTCTTATGTTTCGAAAACCTGCTGCACGGGTTTGTCGCTTGTATCTGTGGCCTTCGCCGGGCTTTTTCGGCGCCAAACTGACGACGAAAGGAAAGGAAACCGAGCCAAATCAAGCTGGAAATGAATGAAGTAGAACATTTATATGAAGCGAAATGACGGTCACAGCAATGCCACATGTTGCAGTACAAAATATCACAATAAACACGCAATAAACACACAAAAACGGCAAGAACATCATAGTGCGTTTAACCTTTTTGCACATCCCTGACAATATCATTAAAAACCCATAAGCTGCGATAAATGAATGAATAAATAGCTTAATGAAACACTGATTATGGTCATTAAAGAGTCGAAGATGTTAAATACTAAACACGCTGCGGCTCAAAAAGTACAACAATTCAGCCTGAAAAGATATTGTTTGACAGTGCCGCCCTCAGCAGTAGTCCTTGTAGTACTAGTAAAGGTATTAAGTACTATTACTGTCACGCTGCTGCAACAGAACACTGTACTTTTGACCCCTCACGCAACCGTTCAATAATTTACTTCAACTGCAACAGAAATACACCGTGAACTGGGGCAGCCGCTGACGGAGATAATCCTGACTAATTGACCGCTTAAATAATCACTGACGGCCGTGATCGGTTCACACTTAAAACCAGATCAAAACTGGACCGGACCAGGACCAAACAGGACAAACCAGGACTAAACCAGGACTAAACCAGGACTAAACAGGATTAACCAGGATTAGAACAGGTCCGAACCAAGTCTAAATCTGGATTGAACTGGTCTGAAGTGTCAATAATCTAAAACATGCTGTTTGCTAGCACATTTTAACATATTTTAACACGTTTTAAACGACCTAATCTCATGATCTAATCAGTATGAGACAAGATTATACATTCTGTAATATATTTAATGTATAATGTATATTAATTAATGCATAATTAATTTGTGAAGATTGTATAATCAAGACTTTTGTTAGCTTTTTAAATGTTGTATTATTATCATTATTATTAATATTATTATTATTATTCATAGTAATAGTAGTATTATTATCATCATCATCATTATTATTATTATTATTATTATTATTATTATTATTATCATTATTATTATTGGTGTTGTTATTATTATTATTATTATTATTATTATTATTATTATTATTATTATTATTATTATTATTATTCACTACACAAAATAAATAACCATTACTAATGAACCAATTGAAACAATAATAATCCCTTCTTTATGACTAAAATACTCACTGCATTTGCTGTGTACAAGGGTGGTCAAAAGAATCAATACAAATACACATGTATGTACATATACATAATTGATCCTAAAACTATCATTGAAACCAGATACTCGTTGGACCACAAGTCACAAAGGACAGAGTTTTCATCTGTTCTTAATCAATATCCGAACACATTGTAATATTAAAGAAACTAAGAACGTTTTGAGTTGTAAATGACATTAAACGAGTGTTAATATAATTGAGGTATAAAAAATGGTACTTCGTATCAAGACTTTAAAATTGAACATTTAGTTTGAAACGTTAGCATCGTGACAATACTGGCTAACACTTCAGGGTGGGCGGTATTTTTCATCATTATTATATCAGTTTATTAAAATTGTGGCAGTAAATGTAAATAAACTGTTGAATGAACCACAAAAGAGCAGAAATATAATACAATAAAATAGAAACACAATATTCTCAAAGCCACAGCTGCGACATGACTTTTTATCCTCTAACAACGCATCATTCTCCGCCACGAACTGCAGCCTTTGTGCCTCGGCGCCTCGTTCACATGTGCAGGTCCCGTGCGCCGTGTGGAGCCCGCTGAGGTCTCCATGGTGATGTTCCTGTACCCATAGACCCCCGCGGCGCCGCTCCACAAACCTGCTGTCTCCCGCCATTGCACAATAACCACTCCATCGTACACTTACGAGTAATTAACGTCGCACAAGCCGGTAATAGGACGAGACGGGATCGATGCGCGCGGGTTAACGAAGTCATCAGCGGGGGGGGGGGCAAAATAATCCCCCTGAAAAACCACAAACGTTGAATGTATCTGTTTGCGCGATAAACGAGTCCTTTTAATCCGAAACGATCACGTCGTTGGGGTTAAATAACGGCACCATTTTTGAGGGAGGTTTTTTCATTCTGACAGAGAAGACGTTGAGCTTCGTTTCAGTTTTTGTTTGGGCGGTGATCACAGGGATTTGAGGTGAACAAATCTGCAATCTGGCCATTTTTAAACCACAGGGATTATATAATGTTGTGATGTGTCAGAGAACAAGATATGAGAACATAAACGTAAAGAAAAGTCAACATCAGAATGTAAACTTCGAACTCAAGTCCACAAGTTAAATATGAAAGGAATTCCTCTTTTCCTGAATACTTTTTGAGCTTCATGAGAAAAAACATAAAGAAAGTGTTGAAAATTACAGTTCAACATTTGGCAAAAATGGGAGAAAAAACAAAAATCATGCAAAACCGTTGGATTGTGTTATATTTTCACCACATCGTGTCTTCAATCGTAACATGTGGTCTTCTAATACACGTTCTGATGAAACTAAGTGAAGGTCTGGGTTGTGATTTTCTTTTCTTTCAGTATCTAGGTTTATTATTGATCAATACATGAAGCCATAGATTATTATTTATTGATCTGAGGGTCTTTTTGTCCCATGTTTAGCACTAAACCAGGCCAACGTCTCCAGCATCTCCAGCTCTTCATCGCGTCAGACGCTTTCTCAGAAAAGAGATTGAACCATAAAACGGTGACAGCTCTGGTCCCTGTGGGCCATTCCCCCCGTGTTCTGAGAAATGACATGTTTTACCTCCATTCTCCGCCCCCTTCTCCCCCTTCCCCCCCCTTAACCCCCGCTTATATCCCGTAAACACACCTCCAACCCCTGCGTGAGCTCCGGTGGGAGTCAGGGGGATTCAAGGCTGTTTGTATCTGGATTTTCTATGATGGGACATTGACCGCTGACCGCTGCCTTCAGATGAATCACCACTGAGTCATAACAGAGGCCGGAGTGACGGCAGCGCGGCCCACCCCCCGACGACACATAAAGAACCAGGTCTGACGCGGCCCACCCCCCGACGACACGCACAGAACCAGCCCCAGCGAGGCCCACCCTCCGACGACACGTACAGAACCAGCCCCAGCGCGGCCCACCCTCCGACGACACGTACAGAACCAGCCCCAGCGAGGCCCACCCTCCGACGACACGTACAGAACCAGCCCCAGCGCGGCCCACCCCCCGACGACACGTACAGAACCAGCCCCAGCGCGGCCCACCCCCCGACGACACGTACAGAACCAGCCCCAGCGCGGCCCACCCCCCCGACGACACGCACAGAACCAGCTCCCGACACGGCCCACCCTCCGACGACACGCACAGAACCAGCCCCAGCGCGGCCCCACCCTCCGACGACACGCACAGAACCAGCTCCGACACGGCCCACCCTCCAGCTGCCAGCGCGGCCCACCCCCCGACGACACGTACAGAACCAGCCCCAGCGCGGCCCACACCCGACTACACGCACAGAACCAGGTCCGACGCGGCCCAACCCCGACGACACGACAAAACAGAACCAGCTCCCGACGCGGCCCACCCTCGACGACACTGGGTTCACGTACAAGAACCAGCTCCGACCGCGGCCCACCCCCGACGAACACTGGTTCACGTAAAGAACCCGCTCCGAGGCGGCCCACCTTCCGACGACACTGGTTCACGCACAGAAGCAGCTCCGAGGCGGCCCACCCCTGACGGACACAGGTGCATTCAGGTGCATTTGTTTCGTTCATCCTGTTTACGAGCTCCTTTGGCTCTGAGCCTCGGAAGACCACTCCATTTCAAATTTCCCAGAAATTGTGATGTGAAAAGTAGAACTCCGGTGGCTCTACATGAGCATGTCAAGGCGGGCTATGTTTTCCCTTTTTCTTCAAAAAAGAAATAGTCTGTTAGTAAATTAGGGGAGGAATGTGGTTCTAGTTAATGATTAATACAGGAATAATAATGTCTTCAAAAAACGTCTTCGCGCTCAGACCGCACACACCGCAGCCGACCGCAGCACAGACCGCAGCACAGACCGCAGGCACAGACCGCAGCACAGACCGCAGCACAGACAGCGCAGCACAGACAGCACAGCACAGACAGCCGCAGCACAGACCCGCAGCACAGACCGCAGCACAGAACCGCAGCACAGACCGCAGCACAGACGCACACAGACCGCACAGACCGCAGCACAGACCCCACACAGACCGCAGCACAGACCGCAGCACAGACCCCAGCACAGACCGCAGCAAGACCGCCCAGCACAGACAGATCTGATCTCAAAGAAGACACTCAGGTGGACAATGGAATAATCAAGCCAACACACGAGCTCAGGCCAGGCACGATGGCGCTGCGATCACCCACTGCACCTTTGGGCCAGTGATTTTCTAAGAAAGACATTTTTACAACCATAAATTCGACCTCAAAATGAACAGTACAATTATGTCTGAAAACAGCACTTATCCCAAAACCTTCTGAGGCTTTTACAGTCAGAGCTGGTCCAACCACGCGCAGATACAGCCTCACAACTTCTGCAGGCTCAGGACACGTTCAAGACCTTTCCATCACCCACTCACTCACACGTTCACTCACATGTTCACTCACATATACACACACACAACATTCACTCACACATACACACACACACACATTCACTCACACATTCACTCAACACGTTCACTCACACATTCACTCACACGATTCACTCACACGTTCACTCACACATTCACTCACACATTCACTCACACGTTCACTCACACGTTCACTCACACGTTCACTCACACTACATACACATTCACTCACACATTCACTCACATGTTCACTCACACGTTCACTTCACACGTTCACTCACACGTTCACTCACACATTCACTCACACATTCACGTTTCACACGTTCACTCACACGTTTCACTCACACATACATACACATTCACTCACACATTCACTCACATGTTCACTCACACCGTTCACTCACACGTTCACTCACACATTCACTCACATGTTCACTCACACGTTCACTCACACGTTCACGCACACATTCACTCACACATTCACTCACACGTTCACTCACACGTTCACTCACACGTCACTCACACTACATACACATCACTCACACATTTCACTCACATGTTCACTCACACGTTCACTCACACGTTCACTCACATGTTCACTCACACGTTCACTCACACATACACACACATTCACTCACACATTCACTCACACATTCACTCACACGTTCACTCACACGTTCACTCACACATTCACTCACACATTCACTCACACGTTCACTCACACGTTCACTCACACATTCACTCACACACACACACACAATTCACTCACACGTTCACTCACATGTTCACTCACACATTCACTCACACATTCACTTCACCCACGTTCACTCACATGTCACTCACACATTCACTCACACATTCACTCACACGTTCACTCACACATTCACTCACACGTTCACTCACATTCACTCACATGTTCACATCACACATTCACTCACACGTTCACTCACACATTCACTCACATGTTCACTCACACATTCACTCACTCACACGTTCACTCACACATTCACTCACATGTTCACTCACACATTCACTCACTCACACTTCACTCACATGTTCACTCACACTTCATCATCACATCACACACTTTCACTCACACCTACACCACACAACACACACATTCACTCACACATACACACACATTCACTCACACATACACACATCTCTACTCAGGATGTTTCTGTCAGGAGACTTCGGATCAGAGACGAGCCCTTTTCCACCTGAGCAACAGCCAACATCAGAGAGAGACACAACTGTGCGACACACAACTGTGTGACACACAACTGCGCCGAGACACAACTGTGTGACACACAACTGTTGCGAGACACAACTGTACAGGACACAACTGTACGAAGACACAACTTGTACGAGGACACAACTGTGTACAAGACACACAACTGTGCGAGACACAACTGTACAAGACACAACTGTGCGACACACAACTGTACGAGACACAACTGTGCGAGACACAACTGTACGAGACACAGACTGACGAGACACAACAGACAGACAGACACGAGACACAACTGTACGAGACACAACTGTACGAGACACAACAGCACGTACGAGACACAACTGTACGAGACACAACTGTACGAGAACACAACTACGAGACAACACAGTACGAGACACAACTGTACGAGACACAACTGTACGAACACAACACAAGACGAGACACAACTGTGTGACACACAACTGTACGAGACACAACTGTACGAGACAACAACAGCAGAGACACAACTGTACGAGAGACACACAACTGTACGAGACACAACTGAACGAGACACAACAGCGCGAGACACAACTGTACGAGACACAACAGCACGAGACACAACTGTACAAGACACAACTGTGCGACACACAACTGTACGAGACACAACTGTGCGAGACACAACTGTACGAGACACAACTGACGACACAACAGCACGAGACGAGACACAACTGTACGAGACACAACTGTACACACTGACGAGACACAACTGTACGAGACACAACTGTGCGAGACACAACTGTACGAGACACAACTGTACGTGACACAACAACTGTTGAACACAACTGTACGAGACACAACTGTGTGACACACAACTGTGCGAGACACCAACCACGCAACGGACACACAACTACACGAGACACAACTGTATGAGACACAACTGTACGAGACACAAACCTGGTGTAACATCTTTAGACACTGCATGGCTGTGACCCGATAACACTAAAATGTATCGGAGAAATCAAATCTTACGAGACACCATGATCTTGTACGTAGGAGACAAAACTAATCAAGCACTGCGAGACAACAGATATGCATCCACGATACAACCAAAACTCTGATATTACACAAAAAAATCTACCAGAATAGAACCATAACTAGCTAATCAGTGGAGTAGACACAATAGCCGTACGAGAACAACTATAACCTAGTGTTACCTCTATGAGACGAGCAAACTGTCTAAGGTAACAATACACCGTTGATTCATCGGAAGATCAACATAAACAACCACATTGTACAGCCAAGCGTCAAGACTAAATCTTTTTTCCCGCCAAGACACTATATTTCACTAAATATTGATACGAGTTCCACAGGCTTGCTCGAGACTAACCACACCTTGACTCATCTGTCGAGAGCATATCATAGACGTATGGACAACAGATTTCCTCTGCACCAGCATACTAAATTGTACGTCAGTAGCCACCTCACTTCGTCACAGAGAGCAACAAACTTCCTATCCGTTTCTATGCATCTACTAAGCTAGTAACTATAACATCAATATTGAGCTCTTCGACTGTATGGAATGCATATCCTTTGATATACGTGACCAACCAACTTGCGAGGCAACATAGCACAACATATCTTTGAGAGTACCATCAGAACTTGAGTAACAGACAACATTAAATGTACTAGCACGTAGACTACAACGCACGAGAAACTACAAACTTAGCTTGTAACACTATACAACATTCGGAGACACAAAGACTCGATCACGAAGGAACACATTATCTGTTGCTTGACTACACTACTATCTTGTTAATACAGACACAACTAGGTACGAGCAACCAAATGCGACCTGTACGTAACGTATCAAAATCATGTTGACACCACAATATTCCCTGACAGGAGACACAACTGCATATCGAGGGACATGCAACGTGGTACGAGACACAAAACTGCGAGAGACCATCGAAGCAGCGCAGATCATCAATCATGACACCGAGAAGTACTCCACTAACCTAACCCGAACACAGTATACTGTATTATGAGAGAACCACTATTGGAGAATTGCGTTGCTCGAAACAGCGTAATACATCGATACAGGAACAACAAAAACTTGCCGAACACACAACGTAACTTATGTCGACAGGCACAACACATATACTTTTAGACGAACGAGCCAGCACAAGAGAGCGATCACCAATGCGTAATGCACAGCAACAATCCATAACTTTTGCGTGATAGCACCACACAGCGAACGAAGAGTATCACACAACTTTGCCGAGACATCACTATATCAAAAGCACTTATGAACGGAAGACAAGCACTGAGAACGACACCGCATGCGAGCGACACCACAGCACCTAGATCTAACCTATAGGACAAGGCAACGTTAACACACACTCTTTGCTTGTATGACACCCTTTACATCGCATCTGAGACTACAAGAACAAGCACCGAAGACACAACAGCACGAGTACCACAACCTTATAAGGGATCACAAATAGCCAATACGATTGACACTAATCGAGCTCACCGATGTACACACGATACAGCACGACGAGGCACGAACTATCTGCGACAACAGACCATCATCATCTAGTCGAGAGACCTCCCATATCCCCACCAGACCCATCAAACCACACACATGACACATACTTGTAAGTGATATACACAATATTGTTTCGATGGTATCACTATTATCTTACGAGACACATACATATAGCGAGTATCATACTTAGCGAAGACAACATAACTTGTGCACAACAGACAACAGAAATGTACTCTGGAGCTACACCATCTCCCAGTGCCTCTTATAAAGTAAATCATGCGTATATGTGTTTATTTGAGTTCCCATTATAATATTAGAGACACAATCGCCCACGGTACACTTGATGCAATGTATCAAATATTATAGATAAATCACATGTGTCTTTACGCGTAATAACATGCAGAACCCACGTTAATGCCACAGCATATATCAGCGCAGTGAGGACAGTGACTGAGACTTGATCATTTAAATCATCTCTAAAATTACAATGGACCATTAAAGATACTCAAAGCGCTTAACCTGGAAGATTGAGACCACTCTATGAACTCAAACATTCGTGCTCCGCTCTTGCACACGTATTTGAATAACCTGACACACAACGTCTACAATGTCCAGGGAAATATACACCAGTACCACGCGAACTCGCTCTTACAAATACACACCCATCTTGAGAAAATACTTTGATGGACACCGTAAGATGATTATTTATTCAGAGAACTTAAGCGAGTGCACGTTTTTCACTGCCCACGCTAATGCCATTCGCCACCTCTCTTTCTATCATTTTTGTACTATTGCTCTATTACTTTTTACCTCGTGCGCTGTCTCCATCGTTGGCGCGCCTGGTTTTGTGTCGTTGTATTTATTTTTCCTAGTGACGTTTCTTCCGAACACAAAGAGAGTCGTAACACCAGCATAGAAAAACAATGTTTAACAACACATGATGACACGGAAGTACAATACAGCGTCACGCGTTGAATGCATGTTCAGTCTCTTTAACAGAGAGCCTGGAGTATTTTCATGACTATTTTTCTATACAATGCTAGATAAGAAAGCAGTACGTAATGTTATTTTTGCGGTTGATATTTCAAACACTCGTCTAAACACAATTAAACGAACACATCCATCAGAATTTAGCACAGTATCTATATATCGTGAAACAAATCATGCTATAAATATGATTAGTAAGAATATAATCCCCTGGACCGCGAGTGAGGCCACGCTGTTTGAGCTCCAGCCAATTTAGGCCAATCGCCGAGTTTCACAATTAGCTATCCCGACCGGCGTCTTGAAATCCATGCCGTATGTTTACATTTCTCCGATATATCTAGAACATAGCCGACGAGCCAATAGCAGAAGTATAAGGTGTATAAAGTACATCATCCAGATATGTACTCACTCACGAGATCTTCGTGCCAAAATGGCCCTTTCCTTCGGCCGGCGCTGCGCAGAGCTGTATAGTCTATAATGCATGGCCTTCCACCGCAGGTCCATCACCCGACCCCTCGTATGTTCGCCCAACTATAGCATTAAATTGAGCTTCCTGCAATACAAACAGCTACATTCAGTGCAATGTTCCTCTACCCTTATGTGCCATTTCGTGCTCCGGCTAGTGCCAGCCGTCACTTTTGAATCTGTGCAATATCTAATCGCCCTCTGTCCCCATATCAGCGCTTAATCAATTGCTGCGCGACGACTCCATATAAAAGTAGTCTAAGTGACAAATATACGCCAAAACCGACCGACTACAGACACTCAAATATACAAGATTGTCAAATCTAGTTGTTTCCTTTGCACACGTCTGATTACTATACACTATGTAGAAAACGCACGAGAGTGTCCAAATATGCTCCTATTCTTTGCTCAACCATGAGAGTCAAGCACAATACTATAGATTATCGAAACTTTATAACAGCGCAGAGGCCACAGAACCGAACAACGAAAGTGAGCGAGACGCACGCATTCTGGAATATTTTAAGCATTATATTTTCCATATAGTAATGCGTGCACGTAGACATCCCGCCCACGTATTCGCTTTTGGTACTATATGAGCTTGGCAATCTCAAATTAATACTGTAGCGGTTTGTTTATCACATCAAAAGAATACCTATCAGAAATTTATGACACCAAGTTATCAAGTAAAAAATG
Source organism: Chaenogobius annularis (assembly GCA_015082035.1). Classification (NCBI taxonomy): domain Eukaryota; kingdom Metazoa; phylum Chordata; class Actinopteri; order Gobiiformes; family Gobiidae; genus Chaenogobius; species Chaenogobius annularis. Next base: position 649,121 of record BJKM01000218.1, on the reverse strand, counting down.
AACCCCAAACGAGAGGGAGTACACAACATTATTTGTTGTTTGGACCAATACAATTTCACAGGCGCCAATTGTCCGCGGACGACGGCCTACCCAGAGACAGTAATGGATATTTCTGAGCGGCCGACATTTATTCATCGGCCCTTAAGTTTGGAAACATGCCTGCTTTAAAGTCAGTAGAGATCACTATGAGCGCTGCAGAAGGATTGTCTCTATGCTCCATCTCTCTTTTAAATTATCTAGTCTTATGGAAACTTGAAACAAACTCAGAGTGGATGCACAGTAATAGGTCAGACGGAAAATAATCTCTCGGCTATAACATAACATCCTCGCTTAATTTGTATACGTACAAGATTTCCGTATTCTATTCGCCTAGAGTTTTTTATGTGTCCAGTGCGATAATGATGAAATAAGTTATAGTGTAAAAATACCTTTTACATACAAAACGTCTCTTGAGAAAATCCCTAGTCAGCGCTCAAAAGCAACTCATATCACTTGAAAACCGCACTGATACGAGCTCACAACAGCTGAGACCTCATGCTTCACAGACCGCTGACAGACCTAGCGTGCTGAATCTTTTCCGCATAACAAATTCCAGTTCACCTGAGCGAGTACAACATAATACACCTATACTAACAGAGTTTCGCATCATGACAGCGATAAAAATTCAATAACACTACACACCATTTATCACATAAAATTTGTACGATCTCTCTACATCAAAGCCAGCAGTAGCAATGTAACATATATACGCAGTCGACGACCCATGCTGCACTGTAAGCACATAAGGAGCAGCTCGAATACTGCCTACATTGTTGGAGTTCTTCTATGTGAGAAGAGTTAGAGGTCAAGGCCAGCTTGAGTAACCACCTAAAGCGCAGCTACTGAAAGCGCAACCGTCTTATCAAGGAGCTGAGCAATGAGAAGGCTATGCCAGCCAAAACTACAGCTGGACTCTGCTGCCCTAGTGAAGGCGGACAGATGCTTCGAGCGTCGTGCAGCAGAACGTTGAGCGTGTTCTGCTTAAACATGATCTTTTTTAACTCGGTCCACTTAGCATTATTCATCAGGAAATTAGACAGTTAGCGCTCCATGGTATAGAGTATCCATCTATGTTATCGTCGCACAGAATGTGATTTTGCAGTGCCCACCCCCAACCCCCCCTCAAAACCATTCACCCAAAACATGCCAAACTGTTTGTTTGTAACGTGCCCATTGACCATGAGCGCCGCGTGAAGGCATCACAATAAGGTAAAGGGAGGTTTTTGCATTGTCCTCCGCTCGCCGCTGGCTGCCGCTGCTGCCGCAGTTCATCCACCGCTCTGATCTCGCAACGGCAGTGACATGCGTTGCACGTTATGCAGTTCGAACATACAGCTGAAGTGATCCACTCTCTACGGTCTAGCAGCATCTCTGGACCTAAGCTACGTCCAAATTACACCGCATGATTATCCATCCTTGATACTATCAGCCACCAGCTGTCCTTGTGAATTGTATGTTGTACAACACAATACAAACTGGACCTGGTCGTGCTTAATGTGGCCGGTTCGCTGTAGACGATAACCACTAGGTCTTTCTGAGCTGTGTATTTCCGTTCTTTAATTAATACGCAACCGTCCGGCCACGCGTCATCGTAGTCACACGGTCCAGCCAGTTAACTGGCTACCGCGTTATACATACCGTTTTCTCCATTCCGTAGACATACAGTGGTCTTTGTGTTTCTAATATCTGAATGTGTCATAAGTACACCAGGCGTTAATTTGTCTCCTCAAGCGCTGTTCTCTACCATCGTCTGATATGTCTTGTCTTTCTCCTCAGCGTTTAACCTTCCACCCTGTACTCTCCTATCTAGCGCAACCCGCATACCAGTCCCACAACCATTCCGATCAATTTCCTATATCAGTGTAAACACAGCCCCATGGAGATTTATCAAACGTTGCGTCGCGTCACGGTCGATTCATGTTGTGTGACTATTGTGTTTTCTTGTCCCTGCAATCTAATTCTAGGTCCGCTATGTAACCGTGCGCAATCTACCAAGTTCGGCGTTCTTCCTGCCGCTACCCGCCGAAGCATTATTTTTGGCAATTTTGTATCATTAAATGATTTATTTGAGCAATTTTGCCGTTTGGATTTTCTTATTCGTATTCCTCCTCACGTACACACCTTATGTCTTCGACATTCACGCACAAGTGCAATCTTAAATAGACTGCTTGAGCGACATCGCATAGTCACAACAGAAGCGCTGGTACACACCAGTTACCAACCGTAAAAATGCCGACTGGTGAAACTTGGTCTGAAGCCAAAGAGATAGAAAACATTAATACTACCCTTATGCAGCAGCTCGAGCTATTCAAGCCCTGTGCTGCACTATCAATCACACATACGCTGATCAGTCTGCCTCACCTAGTCACTATCAAAGACCAGCGAGAGTGAGAAAAAAAAACAACCAGAACACAAGTACGATCGGAATATCACACATGCGAGCTACTCATTGTAATGCTATAATGTAGTTCCAATAGATTATATAGGAGACCTTTCTTTCCGATGTCGCGTCTGAGCGCATCGCACTACCTATGCCGGCACACAAGTCTTCTCAGATAGAATGACAGACTCGACTAATTATCATGTAATCCACCTATACGTCTAAGTAGTAGCGACACGTCACCAGTTGGTTATTCATTCTTGAAAACTCTTCTATGTACGCACCACTCTAATGTATTTGATGAGAACAGATTACTAAAAAATGAACCACGAGACTCCTTTATTTGCTGCTTTTTTTTTTGTATTATTGAGGATATAATTCTATCGAGACGTCTGAGGAGCCATATATCACATTACACTAAGAGAATTAAAAATAAGATTAGATAAGTATTATTCTTGAGGCTCGAGAGTATAACATAAAAGTTGAATTACCTCTAACGCTTCATATGCAGTGGAGCAGGATTTGAGTCTGACTTTTTGCGTGTTTACGTTTTTTTATTTGTGGTGGATTGAAACAAATTGTGTGTGCAAACGTGCTTACCTAACTGACAATAAAATGAATTCAACATACCAAGTACTTGCACGTTGTTCACAGCATCATTTCATCGATATGAGGTCTATGGCCACACTAACTAGCTATGATTGTTCTTTCTCTTCCTGCTGCACTCCTATGCTTGCATCTGCATACTGACTCTCTGTCCATACATATTCTCTTAGCTTTATGTCTGTCCTACTATGATGAGACTCGCGCTCACTCATGACCCTCCTATGATGTGATCCTTCACCTATCGCTTGACCCTCCTGTGCGATATGGATCTGCCTCTAAACCCATCGGCGTCGGATTCAACATTAGATTTCCCGTAGCTGCCAGATTTTCCCAGAGGACAAAGTCGCTACGTGCCGGAGTGTGTCTATGTTCTGCTCCTCTCGCCCACCCTACTAGTTCCGCTAAAATTAGAATCCCCAACACCCCTCTCGACGTAAACGGTCCACGCTACGTGTATGTCGGCTCAAGCAGCAGCTTTCTGCAGTATTGTGATTGTGTCATTTAACTGTTGCAACCTGATGCTAAAAAAACTAAATCAAACATACAAACACCCGCATTGCACAACATATGTCGCGCGCCCACGTAACTCCGAAGAAACTTCGCTGAAACTATTCGAAACGTTCAAGACGTACGAAGAACCACCCACGCACGGTCTAAAACTAGTGCCTAGAACCGCCAGAATAGACACCCCCGGTAAGCAAGGATATTTAATTAAATTGTATTTAATTATTTTTTTTTATATCGGACAATGGGATGTGTCGAGCGGCAAACGCTTAAAATACTTGAAGGGCCTGATTGGACCGCGCCCCCAATGCCCGCGGAATTGTGCTAGCTCGTGCGAAAGCGGGGCACCGGAGACGCGACTCAAGCCTCCGCCCTGACGCCCGAGAAGACCTCAAAATCCGATTAATTTTCACGTAGTAGACAGTAATGTTAGTCGTGTGTCAATTATGCTCATTATTCCAACCATGTGACAGGCCTTTTTTTTTTTTGTGTTTTTTTAACTGGTATTTTCCCAATACACTCAGCTGGTGCGGGTTATTGACAGTTAACGTGAAAGGGCTCCTCCCTAGTGATTGCACCAACTCAACTATGTAGACTCCCTCGAGGTCCGCAATGATTTTAGAAGATGCTTTAATGAAAACTTTCCACAAGGTTTAAACATGACGTTCAACTGACGCCTCTGAGTTGTCAAGCGTCTATCAATAATTATGTCTAGACCGTGAACTATTTCTCTGTTTATTTACTCTCCGGATTTTTGTCGCGTTATGTATATATCTTATAATAACAATAGCAATTTATACTTGTATGTCTGTCTAATCCTATGGAGTATCGTTCACACTACTACGACTTTCACTATCGTGGGTTGCCTATTCCTTCGCTAAATAAAGAAAATCCCTGGCAGCTGTTAGCCTAATATAATGGACCCGAAGTGGGACTCTGCAAACGAGAGGAGGCCAATCACACACGCACGCTGAGGAGACAAGTCTTCCATGTGACCGATGTATAACTTTGAAAGGGGCCAAGTCACAAAATAAAGGCGCACAATGGAAAAGATAAAACGGAATTGTAAGAGTTTGGCAACTTGTAGCAGAAAAGTATGAAAAGAAGAAACTTGACCATTGAGTATTATCACAAGTATCATAAAATAATGATATTGCTAATATACTTGACATAGTAGTTTTTCATATCTCGCAACATATGCCGACTTTTAACAAGAAACAAAAACGACATTTAAGACCATAACAAACCAATAAATATACCCAATTATGCCCTCTGTCACATATGAGGTGAATGAATTAAATTAGCAATCTCTCTCAATAAACACAGCAAAGAAAGGATACGAGTATTTAAAATAGCCTCAATTGAAACTTTTTACTTGCAGATTAAACGTTCAGTTTGGTTCATAATGTATAATCGTAACTGACTTGCACAGACGTTAAAAAACGCCACGTGATATGAAAGGAGCTTTTACTGCGCAGACAACGCAAGAACAACATCAAAATGACACAATAAAATGCGTACATTTTGGTGTTTGTAATGGGGGAAATGTTCGATTGCATGTGCTCAAACAGCATGATTTTAGCTTTATAAGGGTCAAAAGGGGTTTAGAAACATCTCGTCACGGTTAAATAAAACTACGGTAAATAGATGAAACTACTATTAATCAAAAAGTGTTAGTGGTTTTAATGGAATTGCAAAATAATTGTTGGTTGCCGCCGAATAAACAACAGTGAATGGTACAAAGGGGTGAGCTGAAGGTCTGAGGGAAACTCTGAGGGGCCTAAATGGGACGCGGGTCGGTCCTGTGATGCAGTGCTGGGTCTGTGTCCGGGGTTTAAGCAGGAGCACAGACTGGCCCATACTTGCGTACTTCTACTCATAACTTCTGACAAATACAAAATGCAATGACTGACCAGAAATATACAAAAAAACGATGAACACAATTATTTATAACACAAAACACCATAATTTGTGTTCTAGCAATTTTACTATCCCCTTAAAGAACACCCATATTACGAGGGCAGGTCTTCTGTAGTCCATCTCACCTGATAAGAGAGTGTTTTATTAAACGGTTCGACTACTCTCCAGGACATTGAGTATAACAGAAAAAGAGAAAAACGTGTCATAACGCACACACTTGAATCACCATTGATTTTATAGCAGCCGTGCTCTCTTTAAGCCCCTTCTTAACGACGGCGTTCCTCTTTTATTATTACCACTGCATTCCCCTGGATTGTTCTGTCTGTTATGTCATTGCATCCTAATTATTTGCTGTATTAATTTAGGAAATTCTCCCATGTGCAGTGCTAAGTATAGAGTTTAGACGGTTCAAACCAATGATCTGCGCTCAAGCCTTTCCACGAAGATTGAGTCACCAATCACTACAAAATCTTTGCGAACTTCGAGGCTGAAAATGCTCTTATATATGCTACAGACATCATATAAGTCGTTCATTGAGCTGTGCTTGAAACTGTATGTGGTAACCGCAGGAGACCACTCTCCCTTCCAGTGACACGCCTCCTACCCAAGCCTGGATTTGCGCACCCTCTGTAGTCCCTGCACCCGCCCCTACTTCTCCCTGCAGCACACACACTGCGCGACAAGCCACTCCTTTGCACATGATAGGAAAAGTATGAAACTCGACACTCTGTGTTCCCTTCTCCAACTACTGTTTATAGAGAGAGCCCAAAGAAGAGGTTGACTGTTCTAATTTGTGTGAAGCTTTTGACTGCCCGGATGGATTAGTCGATGGTCTTTTTAAGAACAACAACTTGATAAGATAGTATCTATGTGGCCCCCTCTCCGCTTCCTCCTCTCTTTCACGGAATGCCTCGAGTTGTAGACGGACTTGTGCGACGAGCGCAGAGGAGATCGAGGGTAAGAGTAAAGACTCGCAGGAATTCATTGTCCCACAAATGGCCAGCAAATCTGTTGTCCGTGGCGACCGCAATCCTTCAGGTGCCATCCCAGAAGCGAGTAAGAAACCTGTACAAGAAAGAGAAGGAAGCGAGACCACAGCAAGCTAAAACACAATAAAATGGACTATCACAGCACACGTCATCCCGCTCTACGAGAGAAAAATATCACTACTAACTATCTTATGAGATACTCGGAAGAAATTACTATTCGCTCATTATCTATGCTGGATCTAAGTAAATTGGAACTTCCTCAACTTGCAAGCATGACCACTCGTGTTGTTAGTTCACAGGATGAACTTGACAAAGCACAGTGAGTACGTCATTGTCTAGGGCTTTGTGTTTCTTGCTTGAAAGCTCCGTAAACGTTGTTGCTGATGCTGCTAAATAGAATATTGTTCCGATAGTGTGTGTTACCAACACTGTATGCTGGTGTGTGATGTGTGTGAGTTCTGAACCTAAACAGCTGAACTACCGAAATTTTGTTTAGAGAAAGGCACACTAACATATAGCTCGGTTATCCTAATGTTGGGATGTCTTCGCTGTGCGGGAGGAAAAATTTTACTTCATTGACACCATGCGGTGCTCTTCTAGCCTCACCGAGCACTCGCAGAACGTCTGCTTATTCTCAAGTCATTAAAGATCACAAACGTGATATTCCGTGCTGTTTTGAGCTGGCTGACAATGGAACTAAGATGAATTGCGCAGGTTCAGAGTGACGGCATTGTCCTGTTGGGAACGCTCAGTACAAGATCGCCAGTACGGAAAGCGCACTAACTCAATACGGCTTCCTACTGGGCTAGAGTTGCTAGCAATAGTGTCACATAGTCATTCAGATCTCACGGTGCAACAAGGGCGCTATAGCACCCCCTCCAACAGCCTGATTTTACAAAACCTACGCATATATTTTGTGAAAAAGGTTACCACAGTTTTATTATAATGTACACTTACTCTCTCTGATAGCTTTTCCTCTATTCCCCGTTCTCTATAATTTCGTAACCCTACGGCGTGTCCACAGGGTTCCCCAGTCTTTTTTATTTTTCCGTGCGCGAAGATTTGTGGGTATACATCTAAGCTTCCGTCATACGCGCTGCCGTTACTGCTAACTGTATTACCATCAACGACCACACTCGTAAATGGCGAAGCGTGCTAACCCATGGCCCACTGCTCATGCAGGATGACACACAACTGTATTTGTGGTCTTTTTATCATATTTAACCTGATTTCCAGATTTGCCGATCCACAAGGAGCAGCACGACGACTTGGTGCGTTGACAATTCAGTGCAAAAGAGGAGTGTAATAAACAATATTGCAGACCTGGTCGAATACATTTCGCAGGAATGACACGTTATAAATTCACATCTTAGGCTTCAATGTATACCACACAATGCGAAATTATAGCGAACAAACAAAATGCGACCCGGCCAGCACTCGAAGGTCAAAACTCCTATGTATCTAAAACACGCCTAGTATTTCGACATCTGCGTAAGTCATAGGCCAAATAAAAATTCACACGCAAAACCAAGTCATTGCCCAAACAAGCAATGCTGAAAAAAACTTGCGTCGCAACATTGAACTGTTGTCATTCTAGATTTGACTAGCGACGCTACGACTAGCGCGCTCCAGCTCGACCAGCATGAGCCTGGTTATCACTAAAAGCACCCAACTCGTTTTACAACGAAATGCTGCAGCAAGCATGGTTATTCTAACTAAAAGAAGAAGAGCACATACATCCTGTGGATCTTCAGAGATCACATGCGCACTGGCATCCCACTCGTCTGAGTTTAGATGTAGCATATCGACATAATATACTCTCTCACTCTCTCTCATAGAAAGCAGTTAGATCAGTCTATACAGAGCTGCATCTGTGTTGTGGATAACTCTTAGCCCTTCCGGGTTCCAATTGTTAAGCTAGAGGCCGACACAGTCATCCTTACGAATTATTACAGAGCCTATGCGTAGAGAAAAAGAGCTGTTCCTTCTTTGAGTCAGCATTCGCTTTTAAGTCAGCCAGTTTTAGGCACAACGAGCACAGATAAAAAACGACTACTACAGACAATAATCACTTCTTGCTACGCTGCCTGAGGAGCAACTAGGCTGGTTGTTGGGGGAATGATATGGCAGGACATTGGAGCACTTATCCTCCCATATATCTATATTTAAACTTCTTCTATCAAACAAAATACTTTAAACATCTAATTTCACTGGCCAATTTGCTTCTTGCTTCTTCTCATCTTCCCCGACGTGGAGCTGGAACAAGGCACAGACCTGTGGAATCCAGATGCTGCCGTCGAAAACTTGCCTGAATGATAGCGCGGCACTCTGAGGATGATAGACCGTCGTATCTACATCATATATGAGTCTAGACAAGAACGTTCACATCCGCACCTTACAGAATAAGAAGGTGTTCGGCGTTAATTACGAGCCATGACATGATAAGCAGTAAGATCTATATCTCCGGCTGGATGTAACACCAAAACAACAACACAAAAACACAAAATAGACTGTTTTGAGCCATTAATTTTTCGAGAACTAGTTTCATCCACCTAACGAAGCACTTGATCAGCGCACTAGTCGCATCTTGAGAGACACTGGTGACTCATAAGCCATTATCATAGTCAGTGCTCTCCTATTTTCCTCCGAGTCATCCTGTGGTTACAGATCTGTGTTACCGGGAGTAGAGATGGGGAAATAGGAGGACCATTTTGTTCACGTTTCGTCTAAACCCGTCACTGGTGTTTTTCCGGTTGACGTCTGTCCCGCATTGCCTCTAGACGGCGTAGAACTGTTAAAGGTCAGTGACATTGCATGAAGTAAAGTAACTCCATCCCTCGAAGTAGTGGCTTCCCTGTTGTGCAGCGACTCAAACGACAGTGCACCAGAGTATACCCAGTCTGTGCCATCACACACGCTCCGATGCATAAAACACCTGACATTGATTTATTGAATTGTAATTTTATATCCGCGAGTTGAGAAACGTCTGATTCACAACACGAGACGAAGCCCAGCACCAAATCCCAATTGCATTTGTCATGATGAAACACTAAAACTGTCAAACAACCCATTTCTACTTCTACAGAGGCATGCTCCCCTGAGCATCTGTGTGCAGAGCAAAGGGGGTATCCAACACTGCACTCCAACAGGAACCGCATGATAGAGATAAAACATTGAAAAAGGCACGTCTTCATTGTCAGTGTTTGCACTATGTCACTTTAAGATAAGAGAACCTTTTATTTGTCTCACAATAGGGAAATTTCAGTGTTGCAACACAGATTAGGCACAGAAGTGGAATAATACAAATGTCCTTTATAATATACTATCTGTATAAATATGTTTAAATCTAGTATAAATGTAAATAAAAATCATAGAAAAATTATACACACTTATTACAGTTCTTGCCCGTCATTGTTTTCACCGCAGGTCTCCTTGCTGCACAGATACAATAAGCGTTGATGCAGGACCTCCACTTGGAGGTTCGCCACAAAAGGACTGAGAGCATGTGTGCTGATGCCCTGTCCAGGTAATGTATATTTTGATGGCACGGTGTCTGTATATAAAGGGTGGGAGTGTTACGGTGCTTGGCCTGGGCCCACCTTGCTTTGCGCGTGTGTGTTCAGCTCGCCTTCAGATTAGATGTGTTTTCTTTTTGTTCTCTTGCTAGCCCTGATTTGGCCATATTTGGCCCCCGGACTTGGCGTTAATGGGAGCCTTGGCCAGGGGACAGCTCCAAGTGGGGTTCTGCTACCTTCACGACGTTTATGCTGGCATATAGAGGCTGTACTTGGCCACTGGAGGCTGGGGTGGGATGGTGCAAGTACATATATGGTGATCGCGTTTGATCCAATGACTGATAACTGTTGGTTGTGTTGCCTTCCCTTTTTCCTTGCCGTGCTGGGTCTGTAACATTACTCACATTAATGTGAGGCTTGACTCACTACTAGTCCATTTAGTTACAGAAATACATTGCCTCCTCCACACACATTTATGCATGCACACACATACACATTGCACCTCTGTGTTCACTTATCATACCACAAACAGCGTGCATGTGGCTACAGCGTGACTGATATAAACACAGATTCATACTATATGAGCCCCCCTGCACACACTCGTGAACTGCTGACATGTCGAACCTGAGCAGCGCCATCGGCCCCTGCCTTACCTATGTCGGCCGGGTCAAATGCTGCAGGATCCCCTGTCTCGGAGAGCAGCGTGGGCCGCTGCAGAGACGAGCCGCTGCTGCCGAGTGGTGATACGGGGCGCGGTGTGTGTGGGAGCGTGTGACCACTCGCTGTAACAGAGGACCGAGCACGAGAGGAGGAGAGCTCTGTGTCAGGTGGATGTATTATCCCAGGACACGTTGACCATGTGTGAGTAGAACAACGCTGGTGAAACTTTATGAATGAGGCTCAGCGCAGTGCGAGCTGCGTGACCACCGCGGTGCAGTCTGTGAATAAGCTTTCTGGTGTCATACATTTCTCTGAACAGTTTCAGTGGGATTAGTTCAGTTCAGTTTATTTATTTAAAGACCCATGCCAGTCTCAAGCTCAGAGCTGTCTAAACATGGGCTCTCATTGCAGTAATATGGTCTGCAGGGGCTGGACCGGGCCATAGCCCTCAAATACCAGGCCTATTTTGGTGCTGTACTCTGCATTGTGTATGTTAAAGTTGGTTTGAAGCAGTGGTTCTGAAACAGAGAGTAGGCTATAGGCCCCAATGCATCCATGATGGGCCCACAGGACATTAGGCTCCTCAGGTGAAATGAGGCTGTTTGATGTTTGAAGTTACACAATGTAAGTTTTCTAGTTGAGGGTCCTTCACCTGATTTTCTCATAAAATTGTTCTTGCTTTGCCTGGAGGGTTCCACAGTATGACATAAACTCATCTAGCTTTCATTTATCTAGTTAAAGGGGGTTCATTGCCTCAAAAGTACTTTGTTACATGCTGCTGTACTAAAAAAAGGGTGCTGATCATGAAATGAATACAAAAATCGACATAAACCAATATTCAGCTCTGTTTACATAACAAACCTATTGACTCAATCTGACATTATATAGTATATATTTATAGACTGAGTCTATAAAATAGACAAACGTTCATGAAATTACCCCTATTTTCAGATTATTATTTTTTCCCAGACCCCTGCAATAAATAGGGCTCCCAGGAGTAAATATCACTTCCACTCCCGGGCCACCCCTGCTACACAGGTCATGAACAAGATTTTTGTCTCTTTCATTAGATGAGACAAGTAGATTAAAGCACTCAATTAAAAGTAATCTAACAGAAAGTACTGCTGTGATTTGAATATTTTGACAAAGCAACAACTTGGATGGATGTGATACTGGCGTGACCACAGTGCGCACGTCTGATGTTGCTCACGGTGGTCCAAGGGACGCTCAGGGAGTTTGTGTGTTTGCTCAGACACATGAAGAATTAGAGGGAACATTGACTACATGTGTAACATGTAACATAATTATTTTTGATAACCAAAGCATCTATTCATGAATAAAAGCGTTTGCATTATCCAGATAATAAACTCAAAAAAACACTCCTGGTATGTGTGTTTGCAGTCAAGGTAACAGAGCATAAGTGCTACACTGGTTCAACACATCAGATGTCTCATCGGCTCAGATTTATAAGAAATCAGCCGCTTTCACTTCCTCACGAATTTAGTTTTTATTCACGGCCAGCCACAGTCAAGGAGCTCATTCTGAATCGTTTTGGACCTACCTTTTGAACACAGACGTCTGTAGATGCAGTTTAAAAAGTAAACACGGAAAACTTGGCGTGCGTCACTTCCGCGTAGAGTTGACGGAGACGTGTGTATATATATATATATATATATATATATATATATATATATATATATATATATATATATATATATATATATATATATATATATATATATATATATATATATATATATATATATATATATAAATATATATATATATACAATATATTATATATATACATATATATATATATATATATATATATATATACATATATACAGTGGGGCCAATAAGCATTGGGCAACTATTGTTGAAAAAGATTCAGTTGTAGTCATCTGGACTCTGTTTTAGAAAAAACTATACATTTCGACTCTCATCCAAGAGTCATTCTCAATCAGTGAAACAAGTCTGAGAACTCCTGTTTATATCCTACTCTGTGAAAGCCCTGCCCACAGGGCGGGGACCTGCTGATAATGGCCCATTGACACTTAACTGGGATGGGCCTATTGTTCCCTGGCGTTCACCTTGAGTGCCTGTTTTGCATTCTGATGCTTTTTCTACAATGGAACACTCCTGGACGAATGATGAGGATTACGCCGGCATATTGGGCAGCTAGAAAACAAACAACTCTTCTGTCCCTCACAGACCAGTCACTTGCTCTTTGAGAAGTTATTCCGGCCTCCACTTGTATGAATGGCACTTGTTTGAACTGATTAGATGCATAAGAGACACCTGCACACACCTTCAAACTAAAGACCATCTGGACGATCCAGAGGAGGATTGGGAGAATGTGATGTGTGTCAGATGGGACCATAATTGAACTGTTTGGTTTAAACACCACTCGCCGTGTTTGGAGGAAGAAGAATGCTGAGTTGCATCCCAAGAACACCATACCTACTGTGAAGCATGGGGGTGGAGACATCATGCTTTGGGGATGCTTTTCTGCAAAAGGGACAGGAAGACTGGTCAGTATCAATGACAAGATGAATGGGGCCATGTATTGTGACATTTTGGGTAAAACCTCCTTCCCTCGGTCAGAGAATTGATGATGAAACATGGCTGGGTCTTCCAGCATGATAACCATCCAAAGCACACAGCCAGGAAAACCAAGGAGTGGCTCTGTAAAAAGCATATCAAGGTTCTGGAGTGACCTAGCCAGTCTGCAGACCTTAACCCAATCGAAAACCTGTGGAGGGAGTTGAAACTCTGTTACCAAGCGACAGCCCTCAAACATCACAGCTCTAGAGAAGATCTGTGCAGAGGAGTGGGCCAAAATACCAACTGAAGTGTGTGTGTGTAGACCTGGTCCAGAACTACTGGAACCGTTTGACCTCTGTCATTGCCAACCAAGGCTACGTTAAAAAGTATTAAAAGTAACTTTTACTGGCTGCCCAATATTTATTGGCCACCCATTTTCACAAATAAATTGTTTAAAAATGCATATTTCCTAATTAACTGGTGGATTGACTTAAAGATTTCTGGAACATGATTAGGTAACCAAAGCATTGGCTATAACAATCTTTGCAAGATGTTCATTTTAATGACTGTAAATTACCATTTAACCCTAAAAGTTATGAGATGGTGATGAAGTTTTATTTTATCTACAAAACACTTACTGCAGAAGTTTTGGCTCCTTTCTTGTACAAATATCTTAAAATATCTGTGAATTTCTCTTTTTCAGATGTCCAGTTTCAGGTGGCAGACTGTTTACTGTTCCTATTGCTGGCAAGAGACTTATAACACAGCGTCTGTTCCTCCAGCCTGAGGACAATCTCTGGGTGTCAGAAATGTGGCGCTGCTCATCTCTTTGACATCTTTTGGAAATACTTTGGCCCACTAGGTTTTGCACTAAGATGAAGGTCAGTATGTTTTAGAAGATATGCTATGTCTGTAAATGTTTCCTTTTATAAGTGTAAGCAAAAAATGTATACATGGAAATAGAATAAGATATAATATAATAAAAATAATACAGTACAATTCCGAAATAAAGTTTAACATTGGCTAAACAGAGGGAAGCCATCTCTGGTTATGGAAGTAAAATTCCCATATGTTTTCTCATGGACTTGAATAAGGGCTGGTGACACGTTGACATGTTTTTTGGTCATATCATGATTCACAATTCCTCCATTTGCTAGAGCTTGATCATCAAACATGTCATTTTGTTTACAAATGAATACATCAATCACATTTGCTTTGCTTTTAATTATTTTATTGAATATGCTTTATGGTTATTACCCCATCACTTCATGCCTTTAACTTTTCTCTTTCTTTCAATGGGAGAAGAAAAGGCACCATGGAAAAAAGTCCCATTGATTAATTTTGATGAATGATCCTACACATGTGCCATGGTTGTGTGAAATATGTTCTGAGTCTTTATAACACAGCCCTAATTCAGTCTGACAGTGGTATTCTCTTGGGCAATTAAAAGCACTTAGGAGCAGACAGTTAAAGCTGAGCCTGAAGGCTGCTCTGTGTTGCGTAACGCGTCCCTTGGCAAACGCTGAGTAGGTTTATTCAGGAAGCACAGTCATATCTTGAAATTCCTGGGGTATTCTGATGCAGCCCAGAGCTTTGCCAAATAAATCCTAATTACAATAATTCCAGAAATACTAATTAAATTTCCTTGCTTTAATAGCAGGGTTTGCCAGTTATTAACTTTCAAATCTTCAGTGATAGAGAAATAGCCTTATTGTGTCCACTGTCACTTCATTTCTTTCCGCTTCCCATTCAACCATGTTATTAATTTCTTGTGGAGGGTCTTTCTTGTCTTGTCTCCATGGAGATGTTACTGCTTTACCAGGAATGCTCCATGACAAGCAAGTGGTGGACCCCAATTTGAAAAGTAATATAGTGTACCTTTTAATGAAAATACATCGAAACCTACTGCATTTATACAGCTCATTTCATAAACTGAACAGTTTCCAAAGTGCTGCATCGTCACTAAACATGGTATAACAAGTGCTCAATTTGATTTTACTTGTCCTATAACAATAAAAATAGTTGAATCAAACCAAATAATTAAACAATAGCAATAGCAGTAAAATAGTACAATTTAAAAAAATGCAGAGGAGCAGAAAACTTACACGGTGTTAAAAGCCAGAGAATAAAAGTAGGTTTTGAGAAGGCAAGTGCGTTCCAGAGCTTAGGGCGGACCACAAAGAATGCCCTCCAGGTTTTAAGTCTCGTCTTGAGCTGACTCAAATCACGTGCAGGAGTGCAAATCTGGATGAGGTCCGAGATGCACTGTGGGGTCCAGGTCCAGTTAAAAGGCGCGCTGCAGAATTTTAGACCAATTCTAAACGTGACCATGCATGATGACTGATGCCTGGGAAAAGTGGATTACAATTGTCTAAACGAGATGAGATAAAAGACAGCACAATTTGTGTGAAAGGTTGGATAAAAAAGGTTTAATTTTGGATTAAAGCCTTACATTAAAAAAAGCCAGATCTGATGACCTCGTTCACATGTTTGTCAAGTTTAGAATAACGCTGGTGTCAAGTTTGGCGACAGATAGTTTTGCCCTCCATCAGACTTAAAACGTTGTGGGCAAAGTGGTGTCTGAGTAACCTGGCTCCCGCCAGATTGACCTGAGTCTCACCCTGAATTGAGTTCTTCACATGAATCAATCTGGGAAAGCTCTCACCAAATGCTGTCGGGATGTTAAAAAAATATTTCTCACTCTTTGGTCAAAGCGTCACAACAGCGGAAGAAGCAGAAAAATCTTAACTGTGTTAAACCCAGTGTTCAGAAAAGCACAGTCCTCTTTCTCATCCACAAATTTACAAAGTGCCATTGTGTGCACCTTTTTGAAAAACATATTTCTCCTAAAAAAGGCCAAAGTTATCTGGCTGCCATGTTTGTTTTGACTTTTGACCGCCCAAGCCAGTCAGAGGGCAGGAGGTGCATTTTTTGAGTGGCAGGTCAATTTGGCAATCGTCCACATAAATGATATTGAATGCCATGTTTTTTTGCTTGGTTTTTTTCACTCAGTGGGAGGATGTACAACGCAAAAAGGACGGGCCTGGGGGAATGAGCAGTATCTCCCACTGAGATAGGACCTGAACCATTGACACAGCATTATTCTCCAAACGATTTAAAAGAATTGCATGCTCAACTTTGTCAAAGGCAGCAGTCAAGTCTAACAGCACTAAAAAGGCAGAGTCACCACTAAGAACATATCATTTGAAACCTTTCAAAGCAGACGCTATAAAATGACTACATAACAGTAAATATATTATTACAAGCAAAGATGAACTCAAACTTGAAAATCTTTTAGTTCAGGGGTAAATACTTCACTAGCCTCTAGATTAGCCTCTAGGGTTATTACCAACTTTTTAAATATGAATTGTGCTACCAGATCAATCACCAAATAGGCAAACTAAATAACGTCATAACACAGCCAAGCAAACTATTCTTCGCGCTATTATGGCTTCCATGTTACCAACAGTTAACTTCAGATGTCTTTCCTAAAGCAACTCTTAAGTTTATTCTACATCACGGCAGGCCTTTATGCCTGATCCGCATTGATATTAAGTTTGGCTTAATCATGTCTGGGAATTGTTGGAGTCAATAGCTCTAGTCTGATGGGTCGCTAAGGCTAATCAGGCTAATAATGGTGGACACCTGTCTGAACATATGCCAAGTCTGTGAACCCAGGGTAGCGCATTATCCACTGACAGCTATTTTCTGCCTCACTCAATTTGACCAGAGAATGCACACTGGTGTAAGTGGTGCCGTTAACAATAGCTACATCCAGGCCTGTCTGCCCCGGCACTGTATCTCTCTACATTGTGCCTCTCCAAATTGGCTTCCTGGGACAATTAGATGGAGCAAAGCCTGTTGTTTATAGCATCCCTGACACCTGTGTTTTACCCAAAATAATGAGCAACTGAAAAGAAGGCACATTACAAAGGTTTGTGAGGAGAAAATTAAATAATTAGTGTGTGATTTTGATAATGGCAGCTTGATTCCATTTCGCGGTGTGTTTTGTTGCCGTGCTGGGGTACATGCTGCGTCACTCTAATGTCATAGTTGTTAATGTAATGAGTAACAATGCCTCTCCTGCGGTGCAAGTCAAAACGACAGCTCTTACAGTGCGGCACAAAACATTCTGTCATATACTGAACCTCATAATGTCTCCTTTTCCAAACGAATGTTCCATACTTTTCTATATTAAAAGTGCTGTTGCCTTCATTCACATTCCCTGCTGTTATTGTATATATAGGAAGGAGCTGGTAATTGGATGTAGCCATTTGCAATAAAACATTTTTATTTATTTTTTTCAGATTTTACATCTGAAGTGTGTAAGGAAACTGTTAAAAAATACATATTTACAATGCACTTTAGTATAAACTTCCCAGTGCAGATAGTTTTGCTTCTCTATTCACTGTCAGCTATATGTATCATAATGTTGCAAGTTGTGGTAGGTGATAGGATTACTTCAAATGTGGAATGTGGAACCGCAAATTCCACTAACACATAATGTCAAGGAAAAGCCAGCAAATAGTGGGAATGCTTAAATGTTCTTTTTCCTTCAAGTGTCAATTACTTACAAATCCAGTCAAGAATGTTTTGAGTGACAGACCATCTTTTATTTTAAAAGTTATGAATGAAAATAAAGGTTTCAAAGGTATGCCTCTGGACAAAACCTCATCTTCTTAATTCTTTAACTGTAAATCCCGACCACAGAAGAGGAAGACCAACACAAGTCTGAGGACGAGTTTGTTCTGAATTTTGCATTTGCACAGAAGTGTCATGGGGGGAGCGGGGATGACACGGCAGGTAACAAATTAAACTTGTTCTTCCCACTCATTTATTTCATTTATTTATTTATTTGATAGGGACAGTGCATATTAATGAACATCTGTAACAGTTACAGTATTAATATTCCAGATTTTAGCAAAATGCTAGTTTGCATCTGTTATACAGATACAATAAACAGTCAAACTTTAAGGCAAAGTTAAAAGTGCTCACAGACTTGGTTTTCCTTTATCAACTCTTTAAGGTGTGATTCAAAAGTGGAAAGTGATCGATATTCTCTTATTGTCAGAGGAATACTATTCCAATAGTTAGTCCCTTTGACAGAGCGCACAGTCTGTCCAATTGTGGTGCACCTGCGTTGTACCTCACAGCCACCTATCCCACTCATTGTATTCGGTTTAATTAAGTCTTTCAATGCAGGAGGAGCAAGTCCATACAGAATTAAAAAAGTAAAACATGCATATACACGCATATATCACAGCAATATACATGCTGATATCTTCACCACATGTCCACGACCAATTGCTCACCTTAACTAAATAAAGAAAAGTGACAGAAAAGCTTGTGGTAGAACACACAGAGCTTTGCGCACAGCATGCTCCACTGGCAGCAGACTCCATATATCCAACTCATGGTTGTACGTAATGCGCCTCTCCATTGCGCTTTTGTTGATGCATAAAGGTTGGGCTAATTTTGGCTGTATAAGGCAAGATTTTGAAAATGCAAAATAGGTTGGAGGATGAGTCCAAAGCACTCTGCAATTAGGGAAACAATAAATTCCGAGCATGTTTAAACTATTTTTAAAAATATTGCGCTATGTTGTAGAAAAATGCCATGTTAAGTAATCAGAATGTCGAGATACTGTGTAACCACTGCCTGTTGTCTAATCACTTATGTGCTGATGAGCTGTTTAAGTAACAACAGAGCCAATGTAGAAAAAGATTCAGTTGTAGTCATCTGGACTCTGTTTTAGAAAAATAAAAAGTTTCGACTCTCATCCAAGAGTCATTCTCAATCTGTGAAACAAGTCTAAGAACTCAGGTTTATAACCTACTCTGTGAAAGCCCTGCCCACAGGGCGGGACCCCTGATAATGGGCCATTGAAACCAAATGGGGCTGGCCTTTTGTTCACTGACTGGCTAACTATTTACTGAAGGTGTCTCCAGGGTTTCAGCAGACCATTATAAACAAAGGGAAGGTTGAATCTTAAACCTCCATTACAATTTAAGGAGGGATTCTCTTTTTTTTTAACAAAGATGACCTCCTTAACTCCTCTTTCAAACCATCTTTTCTCCCTGCTGAGAACCTCACTGTCTTCAATCGAGTGGTTTGTGGCTTTGAGATGAAGATGCACAGCGCTCTGGGGTCCTGAGCTCGCGTGTCTTCTGTGCTGATAAAGCCTCTTGTGAAGTGGCTGTTTAGTCTCCCCTATGTAACGCTCTTTACAACTTTCTTCACTGCATTGGATAGAATACACTACATTGCTCTGTTTCTGTGTAGGCATCTTGTCCTTAGGGTGAACCAGTTTTTGTATTAACGTGTGGCCTGGTTTGAAATGTCTAAAAATTCTTTGCAATTTTTCTGACAGTCCCGAGACAGAAGGGATAGAGACACCCTTTCTTCTTGGTTCTGTTTCCCTTTTGTCCCTGCTGTCCCATGCTTGAAAACATTGAGGTTTCGGGAGGTGAACGCGATCAGACGAGGACTCTGTTTTTTCTGCAGCTCAGCCGAATCAGACAGCGAGTTGGAGGACAAACGCGGAGGACGCAAAAAGAAGCCGGCAAAATCTCACTGGCAGTAGGTCTATTGTAAATGTTCCAGGTATTTATGGCAAACTTTATAGTTTCATTAACTCAATAAACTAAGCGCCTGTTGCTTCAGCTGCCCCACTAAACTTCGCGGCATATTCTTGGCAACTGCAACTCAAGGTCTTTACAAATCCTATGTTATAATAGAATTTGGCTGGCTTTTTTTTGGAAGACGGGCCCCAGATCAATGAATGAATGCGTATATTCTCTGTAACAGCGGCTTCGCTATTGCAAACAACCCACATCCTCGTCCTCCTCCTCTTCCTCCTTCTTCCGCTAATGATTGTCAACTTCAGCACTCTGAATAATGAAAATATTCATTAAAGAGACTAATAGATAAATTTTTAGCGTGTCAGAAGAGTCATTCTTTTGATTACGTCATCACCCATCTCGAGTGATGCAGAAAAGAGCCACTGTCTGTGTGAATGGTCATGTATTGTTCGCATGCACATGTGAGTGCAGCTCCTCATAATTTGAGCAGACAAACATCTGTCTGCGGCAGAAGCACCTTGAATGCAGTTAACCCCACTGTACAGCAACATTACATTATACAGCAACATTTATGTTCCGTGTTCGCTTAAAACTTCAGTTTCTGTATTTGTTGCTTTTCCTCCTGTGACCAATCAGAATAAATTGTGAGGACGTGAGTTGTCTACTCACCGTGCAGACACCATCTCTTTGGATTATTCTTTTGTTTCTATTTATCTTGTTTTGTCCTTCAGAATCATAATTGGTCGATATATCATTTAGTTTTGAATTTATTTCTCTTAAATTAACTTTAAATTAAATCCCATTTTCATCATAAAACAAGTGAGCTTTTCTTACCTACAGCAGCTGGCATGTTGTTGTTCGAAAGCAGTAGAAGCATTTAGTGGCAAATCGAGATGTTCAGAACAGCTAAACCAGCCGTCATGTCAGTGCGTTTGTAATATTGCACAGGTTTGTTTTAATGGCAATTATTTCAAGTTTCAAGTTTTCAAATTGACGGCTTGGGAGTTCTAGTAGTTCTAAAATCCTGGTAGTCCTAGTGTTAAGGACTTTAAATGTTTTAATAAAGTTTAAACAAAACTGCTGTGGCATAATTTAATGTGTCAGGTTTTAATGCATAAAATCACACCTCCCTCACAATTCATCAGAAAAGTTAAATAGTGCATTTACTGTATAATTCAGTTCAATTCAATTTATTTTTGTAACGCCCAAAATCACAACATATAAGATTATAATTTTGATATTTAGTGGGATGATTATATGACAGAATTACATCCAACAGCAGCGGAACAAGCATAAAAATCAAACTGTGGTTAAAGTCAAATGAGAGAAAAGCACAGACATCTTCCCTCTACAATTTTTTCCAAAACAAAATAGTCATAGTTATAAATCTGCTAAAATGGGCCAAAGTACGTATGTCTAGCTGCGTCACCACATTTATGTCTTCCACCTCCAGAATACTGCACTGTGATTGGTCCAGTACACTGGTGGTGGCTCAAACTGCGGGAGAGGGGCAAGATGGATTCTCAAGATTTTGTGAACTCACAAATATTGTTCAAATTTATCTGGCCAAGTAGAGACATGTCTGAATAAATGCAAGATTCTACAAGCAAATCACATTGTGCAACCATTGAGAGAGCTCAATGTCAACTGCCTTGAAACAAAGACAACAATAGTTTTCTCAGAGGTATCCAGTGGAATCTAGGTCGCTTTGGATTTAATATGGACTTTCCCTTTTGTGTAGGCTACAGAAAATAGCTCCATCAGACATACACTAGACTTTACACCATTTTCTTTTATTACTGAAAGGTGGCTGGTAATCTATAAATTCTGCATAAAATCCTCCAGTAGAGATGGGATCATAGGTAAATCACCCCTAAATGATTTCAGCAATCCAATTGACTGTTGGGTCAATACTGGTAAATAATATTGATGAAACTAATTCAAATAAGTAGTGTGTTAAGATTTCAATGTGTTTCTCTCGGTTAACTAATTTATTGGGATGTGAGGTCATCATCCAGATCTCTATATAACAATCTTATATATATCTTATATATAACAAGGTATTCTTTTTAGTTAAAGTCAATTGTGGTTTTGTGATCTATTCTTTTAAACTGTGACCCTTAAACAGTCATAAACAAACAACAATAAACAGATGAAATCATTTTTGAACTGTCTTTGAAATGATCAAAGTTTAGTGGCGCTCGGTGGTCGAGTGGATAGCAGACGTGCACCTCATGTGATCAACCCGCAGTGTCGTGTGTTTGAACCTGCCCTTTGATGGTTTGCTGCAATATCCTTCCCCAGTTCCCATTTCACGCTATACTGTCCTGTCTAATAAAGCCTACGGACCTTAAATTTTTTAAATGATCATAGTTGCATCTAAATTATCAAGTAACACCGTATCATATTTTCCCCTCTGTAATCCCTTTCTAATTGAGTCTACATCATTGCAGTGTAAACCTCACCAGTGTCTTTACTTGAGATATGCAGACTTAATTAAATGTGGTATTAAGTGGTATTACAGATGTCATTTGTGTGACAGTGGCAGCTGGCATCGGTAGAGTTTTAGTTTTCACATCACCTACTGAGCTCAGAGCCTCAGCAGCAACAGTGTGGCTTTGCATGTGGAATACATTCATCCACTCCCACACTCTCCAACAAGGACTGAATTTGTATGTGGAACCATGAAATACTGTGTGTACAGCTGGATTTATTCAAATTCTCCGTTCCACGGATAGTCTGAAAAGCTATTGCATAAAATGATTGATGGTTACATGACAGATTGACTTGTTTGTTGAGCATGTATTTGTACAAATAATGTACAATATAAATAACTTAATTACTACAAATTCATAGCTTGGCCCCCTGACTACATGCTTTCCCTACATAGATGAGTACCATGGGTGATTGAAAAGCAGACTAACCTATTCACCTAATTACGGAAGCCTGTCCTGGCGCCACCATACAACGTAATCCTTTTTGTATGAGTTAACATAGGACTGCCTACCTCGAGAGAAAATAAGTTCTACGCACACTAAAAACACAAATCGATCTACTTTATAGCATATTTTAGCGGCAAGACTTTTCCTTCATTCTTCATTTAAACCAATGGAGTTCCCGCTGGACCGGAAGTGCGATTACAACGAAAGTGCTGATCACGTGGGGAAAGAGGGAAAAGTGGGCTAGGCGGAATAAGGTCAATAAGTTAAATGTACTTTTGTTCATCTCAAAACTACCCTGGCTTCCGAGGATAAAGGAAATAAATTAATGACAAGACCAAGGATAAAGAAACAGCAAGTAAGTATAACAATGCCAAAACTGACTGTCGGGATCCAGTCCATTTTACATGAAGATAAATATCGGTTAACTTAAAATCCCATTAAAAATCATGGTGGCAGGACAAACAAAGCAGTTGTGCTTATTGAATATACTGAAATATTTTGGGGGTTAAATCAAGGTAATGCACGGGGCAGTAAAGAGTGCAGTTGTCGAGGCAATGGTGTCCCTGCTGATTGAGGTTAACACTGTGTGAATGGACACTCTCAGGCTCGACATAGGATCAGTTCTCCTCACACCAGGGAACTGAGTGAGGGCTACAGCGGGGGACTTGGATGAAGTCACTAACCGACTCCTCCTCCTACTACTCCAACCACCTCAGAACTCGTTGGCCATTACAACCTGTCCCTCTCGTCCTGCATTAACTCTTGTGCTCCCCTCAAACATGGTGAGACCAGACCTGAAGATAGCACAAGAGCTATCCTGCTTGCTCCTCTAAAAACCCCAAAAAATGTCCACCACAAGCCTGCATCTCCACTCTCACTCCATTCATCAATGTCATAAAAACCTCCTTCAGCTCCGTTACTGTCCCTCCCACACTTACTACAATTAAACCATTCGGAAAAAACCTGGCCTGGACCCTGACAATTTGGACATTTTCAGACACATCTCCAATCACATGCTTGTCTCCAAAATACTAAAATCAAGCTAAAATAAGGTCTACACAGATTAAAAATTCGTTTTACGGCCTCCCATGGAATCAGTGCATTGATGACTTGTTAGTCACATGAACATTGGATATTTTACACAAATCAATCTACTTTATAGCATTTTATAGCGGCGAGAGTTTTTCCTTGTTCTCCATACAAACAATGGCGTAATGTATGGAGTCCTATGTGATGAATTGCTAACCGAAGATACTGACATACTGCTTTTTCTTAGAATGATTGTGCTTTAATGTTAAATAGGGTTAGGCATTATAAGTATATTGGCCCCACCCCTGAACCCCTGACTCTCTCCATCAGCACTGTCCAACCCGCCACTTCCGATTAGTTCGCCGACACTAACCTCCTCACTCCCATCATCAAGACAAAGCACCAGACCTTGGGGAACCGAGCCTTTGCTGCCCCATTCTCTGGAATTCACTCCCACAACGCATCAGGAACTCTGTCTAATTACATCACAGCTAAAAACTCACCTGTTCACTCATGTTTTTAATTTCTTTGCCTGTAAATCGTCTTTGAGTGTCCAAAACCACATTTACAAAATGTGGAGATTGAGGGTAATTATAAGTGCAAGGACGCATTGGTTCAGTATTAGTATTCATTCAGTATTGTTCATTATCAATAATAATACGAATTATTTTAGGCCTACTCAAATTCTATTTGTAGGAAATAAGTCTTTTTTTTGGTCACACTTGTCATATTGATTGGAGATATTCTTCAGTTTCCTTCACCGATTTTTGCTCTACCTGTGGGTCTACTCACTCTCCATGCATGAAATTGTTACAAATGGCGAAGTTGTTTTTTCCCATCCTCCACTTTATTACACAGGCAGAATGTTATTTCTAGCTTTTGTAATTATGCCCAAACTCCGGAGTTCTGAGAGACGGTGAATTTTCCAACTAAAAAAACACACTTGTTTGTCATGCTTCTGCATCTTTCATATTCCTACTCCTCAGATGTTTCTGTTCCCTGTGTTTGTCTTACATTCACTTCATGTTGTCTGTCTTCTACTTAATTGTAGGAGCATTTTGTCTTTTTGGGCAATCTTGCAAGGCCTTAATAGTATAGACAAAGGTAAGAATCAAATGTATCAACTCAACCTGACACATTGTATAGTAGGGAATTCAACACAGTTTTATAAGATACACAAAGAGTTAGTCTTTGTCTTTGCAGTGTTCTCTAATTGCAAGCTTCTACAATGAATCTTTTATTTTATTTATTTATTTATTTGACAGGGAAAATACAATCATACATAGTTACAAAACAAAGCTTGTAGCCGATGCGATGCACACAAAATTTATAGCCAGTGCTAATTTTCAACTTCTGTCCCTGATTGGGCTTTTCTACACTTTTTACAGATATAAAAAACATTAAAATACTTACATGTGAAATAGTTTTGTATATTTCTACTACCTGCTGATTCACTTGTACATGAAAAAAAAAGTTCTGTTTCCCCCACTGTGACACAGCTTCCAGTTTTATTAGTTTTTTTTCACTGCCAGACTGCAAACAGTATACCTGTTTTGTGGCAATCAGAAAAGAGTGGAATAAATGTCATCAATCTCTTTCAAGCAATTACAATCCATGACAGATTTATTGTTGATGCGTGGTTACATTTATGGCACTGTGGAGATTTGGATCAAAGGAAATTGCCATTGCTGCTCATTGCTTGGTTTTAGTTTGCGATACATCGACCTAATCTTAAAAATATCTGATTGGACTGGTTGAATTAACTGGGTATTACTGTTTGTAGCTTGCCAGTGGCTCGTCAATGGACCTCCCTCACGTGGACGAGTGTGGAGCTGTCACCTGCGTAAATCTTGGTATGTTCAAAATCCTATGGCCAGTGTTTAATGCATTTCAATAACCGATTGTAGAGGGAATGTGACACTAACCTTTTGGTTGACCCTCTGTCCTGTGTGCAGCCTGTTGTGACAGAAGATGTCCAAATGGACTTTTAATGCCTACCCAGAGGACCGTGCACAAATGTATATGGACTGTGAAATGTATTTGAATGGTGTTGCTCATTTAAAGAACTCAACTAAACTTGTCTTTTGTCAATGTGAAACTTTTGTTTGTTAGTTAAATACATAAAATAGTATTTTTGTCTCAGTGAGGGGTACATTCATTTTCCTGGTGTTTCCTGGGATGGCGTTGCTGTTAATTTGGTCACGTTGTTGTAATTGTATCCATTATTTTGTTTTTACCTATCCTCATCTGCTTACACAGATTTCAAGATGAAAATGTATTTACTTGTTTAGAGTTGTATGCTGAAAAAAGTGACTTTGTTTATACAGTCTTTGACAATCTACACGTTTGTCGCTGCATCAGCTTTTCCCTTCCTAAGCAGCTTCATTGTCTTGTTCTGTGTATGTCCATTATTACTGTCAAAATGTGTAAGTTTATTCCATGAATACAGTTATTTCTGGAGTGAATAAACCATAGAAAGCCTCCTAATTTTTCTTTGGCCCTTCTCACTTCCATCTATCAGCGAGTTACATCAGTGAAAGCTGACATCCTGTTGGCTGAGTCACATTTTTAATTATTGTTGCCTTTTGTCTGCCTACATCTGCACTGGCTTTGATAAGAGATTTTTCAGTGTAATTGCCCACTGCCTCTGTGGAATGGACATGTTTTAGTTAAGTAAGGGAAATCATGTAAAAAGTGACATAAAAGGCCTTATTTTCCCCACAATCTTAGCACAAAGGAAGCCTTGGCCATGGGACTGTTCCAGGTTGGGCGCCTACGACTTTCATGTTGTTAACGCTAGCGTAAAGAGGCTTTACTTGGCCTGTTGAGGCTGGAGTTGGTTGGTGCAGGTACATATATGGTGATAGTGTTGAACCATTGACTGATAGTTGTGGCAAGTGTGGGTGATGTTTGTTGACACTCTGTGTGCTATTTAAGTCACACGGACTGTCCTAATGATGATTGTCTCATCATTATAGGGATAGTAATACAACTCCAGGGTCTTGGGCATGTTGCCCTCAATTTGCTTCACTCCACCTCATATTTTGACATGATCACACTCTTGTTTAGAGTTCTGTGGAAGGATAAAGGACAAAATTGTCGGAACTGGATTCAAACTCTATCGACTCAACCTCCGAGCAGCACATTAATGTATTTTTGGACTCAAGACTACAAAGTCAAATTTTATGAAAAAAATAAATAAAAAAAAAAAAAATACATAATCGGTTCCCTAAAAACAAACCTGTACCCATTTGTTTCACAGATGAATAGTTGCTTCACTTCAAAGCATCTATCCATGTGGAATATTTGTCGTATGACCTTAGCTCACAACGCCTTAATAAAATTGAGACAGCAACACCTCCTTTTAACGCTTGGTTTATACCTGGTTTATTTGCAAGGTTTATTTTTGCAAAAAAATTTAAAGTAATTCTGCAGTATCTTCACTGACCAGATTTGGCAACACAGGTGTAACTATACGCGGATGGCCTGTGTGGAAATTCCATTCCATAAGATCTACTTTCCATGCATTCAAAAGTGAAAGAGCAGCTCAACACCATGTTTGCCATATTGTATACAGTAACTTTAAGGTGTAAATGGTGAAATATGAACGCAAAGGTGTTCAGAAGTAGCAAAAGCCTTCAAGCAAATTCAAAGTCCTGGATCTCTACTTTGTGTGGTAAACCTTTAATGGCAATTGGATAAAGGGTATAAAGTGGTGAAGGCTAGATTTATGTTGCCCTTCAGCGCATTTCAGTTCTCCTTTTATCTGTTTTAATACACACTGATGAGCACAGCACCAGCCAGCAGCGCACTTTAACTGCTTATATATTTTGAACAACAGATAGAGGTGTGTAATCCCTCATTCATCCAAGTGTTCCATTGTAGAAAAAGATTCAGTTGCAGTCATTTGGACACTGTTTTTAGAAAAGCAAGACATTTTGACTATCTACCAAGAGTAATTCTCAATCTGCAGACCTAGTCTGATAACTCAGATATTTTTCCTACTCTGAGTAAACCCTTACTACCATTCGGAACCTCCTGATAATAGCCTGTTTGTCAAATTTTTTGTATTGTTTTTAAGTTTCACCTGAAACAAATTTTCTTTGTTACCCAAACAGCCCTGTCATAGAAATCCTATTGTCAGCTAATCCCTGATGAGTACCTGATTAGCATCTGAATTTCCAGGGCTTCAAAACGTTGCAGTATATTCCGGTTAAATTTAACCTTAAAGCTCTTCTTTTTTTTTAAAGAGGAGTTTAGGTGGCCAAAAATGGCCTCCTAATCTCTTCTTTCAAACCACCTCACTGTCTTCAAGAGAGTGTTTTTTTTTCTTCTTTAAGATGAAGATGCTTTTTGTGCAGTGGCTGTTTAGTCTCACCTATGTAACGCTCTTTACAACTTTCTTCACTGCATTGGAAAGAAAACACTAAATTGCTCTGTTTTTGAGTGGGCATCTTCCTGAACCAGTTTTCGTCTTAAAGTTTTACCTGGTTTAAAATAAACCGGAATTTTGGGTCTAAAAATCCAACAGATAGATTTTTTTAGATAGATTCCTCTATGACTAGTTAAAAAGATTTTCTATTTTCATCTTCTACAGTTGCTCTAATGAGGAAGTCGCATTTCTTGAACACCTTCTCCCAGATATTGTTGATGGTCTTCAGACTTCTCCTTGTCTAAATTGTTGTTGTTTTGTCGGTGATGGGAGCCTCCTGTAAAAAAGTAAATCAAATTTATGTTAACTTTGTGCAGGGAACTTAAAAGAGACAAGGGAGAAAGAAAATAAAAATGTGTCTGTATTGTTATTTTTGTGAACAAATGCCTTCCAAAAAGCCAAAAATATGCCAGAAATATGCCAGAAATATGTTGCTCTCACCATTGTTGTCCAATGTCCATGTAAATATATTGACTATTTGTATTGGAAACATTTATATGAAGTGTGAACATGTTTAATCAAGTTTGCTTTATATTTCATCATGTGTCCTCATGAAG
Organism: Chaenogobius annularis; assembly: GCA_015082035.1. Classification (NCBI taxonomy): domain Eukaryota; kingdom Metazoa; phylum Chordata; class Actinopteri; order Gobiiformes; family Gobiidae; genus Chaenogobius; species Chaenogobius annularis. Next base: position 620,420 of record BJKM01000218.1, on the reverse strand, counting down.
CTTATAAAATCTGTCATGTGAAAAAGTGCATTGTTGTTATAGACTGTAGCTGTATAGATCAAAGGTAAAAGTCCCAATCAATATTTTTATTTGAGAACACATACATGTCTCAAAAACAGTATATAATCAGTTAATAATTTGTAGAAGAACTGTTAAAAGTCACGTACTTAGTTTAAACTTTGTATCATGACGTCAGTAGGTTGAGGTATGAATACATCTGTGTTGGACTGTACATGGAGACCTTGTGCCTTAAAAGTCTACTTGTCAGTTCTGATTCTGAATAAAAGCTAAAGACAAACTTCTGTCGGTAGCGTGTTTTGTTAGCATCGAAGACAACAGAAGGCATGAGAATAATGTCAATGTCTGCTTCAATTTGTATGTAGCCTATTTTTATTACTTTTATTACCGTCTCTAGGACAATTACATGATCAAACAGAATGTAAAATATACATAATTTATTTGTCCTGAAAAACAAATGTTTGGCACTTGATGGTACCTTGGAACAGTGTTTTTCTTTCTTTTTTGAGTTGCAGCACACTTTCACGGTTAAAAGGCACATCCCCTACTAAAACATTACCAATCAGACTGTTGAGTAAAAAAATTTAGAGTATTGACTTTATTTCGCCCCACCACCTTTTTCCTCTTTTTGCCACGAATCAGCACTTGCGTTGTAATGACATTTGCGGGCCAGCAGGAACTCCGTTGGTTTAAATTATAGGCTTTTCTTTAGTTCTCCTTTTAAACTTTAAATGGAGAACTAGGGAAAAGTCTTGCCGCTAAAACATTATATAAAGTAGATTGATTTGTGTAAAATGTCCAACAATGTGACCAACAATGCGCCGATTCCCTGGGCGACCTGAAAAAGGCTTTGTGGTCTTACAACTTATTTTCTCTCGAGGTCTTATGTCAAAATAATACAAGCGGAAGAAGGTGAATAATGTGGCGAACAATGTCCATGTCACTGTTTGGTGTTTTGAATTGACAATGGCTTTCTATTTTGGTACAGAAATATGTTCAGGACACTCCAAATGATTAATTATGAATCCATTAACTCAAATTGGACAGGTATTGCCAGGTCTGGCACAATGGTTGAAGTTGACTTAGAAGATGTGTTACAAGCACAAAAATAAAACAAAATTAGACAGATAAAATGCTGACAGATTTTAAGAAATGCAAACTGACTCAGACAAAACACTTTCCAAACAGTATTACAAAGTATTACAGTGGTGGGCCTGTTGATTACGTTGTAATACTGTTGATTGTGAATTGTATTAGAATTTCTATTGGACAACGTTATGGGATTTTACATGTGGGATAAGACACAAGTCCAGTCAGTGTTTCTATTGTAATTAAATTAATATTCCCTTGTGATCTGACATTATTTACTCTACTTCAAAAAGGAAAAACAAAAAAACCTAACAGACACCATTATGTTTAATTACAGCCTCAAGGCTGTCAAGGTCTCTACTTTGAGAGAGTTTCTAACTCTTGCCCTTTACAAGGTAAAAGAGTTATATTCAATAGATATGTGCATAGTTGAGCAAGTTTTTACGTTTCCCGGTACAAGCAGGTGATAATATGAAACTTTTTTTTTTACTTCAGGTGATAAAAAAAATTCAGAAATGTTCCATGGATTTATTTCACAATTAAAACACTAGTTAAAAAAAATGCAGCTTGCAACAGTTAAATGGCACCATAAAGAGGCTGAACCCACTGCAGAGAATCAGTTCCGAGTTTTTTTTTTACAGGAAGTCAATATTTCTAGTAATGAAGTCCACGTAAATTCAGCCTGGAAGACCTAACTCCACCCAATCTACGTCTCCTGCTACACCAGGGCTCACCTGCTCTGTAGCCTCAATCAACGCACCGAAGTTACTCCTCCCCGTGGCACAGCGCGTCGCCTCTGCTCCCAATCAGCGCACAGCCTGCCTCATTTAAACGTGCATGCAGTTTGGCTCGGTCACTTCAGACTTTACTGCGGTTTCTAAAGTACACGTAAGTGATACAATGTCAGATTTAGAATCTGACTAACTTCTCGGCTGCCCGCTCCTTTTTGATGGGGGCTCCGGGTTCCTTTTCGATCCTCCGGCACGTTAGAGAGCTCACCTTGCTGCGAAAAGCCAATGTGCTGCCTGCGCCCGGGTCTGCGGGGGTTCCTCCAGGGTCGTGCCTGGCCGTGTACCTCCACGACGAGGATTCTTCCCCTCTGCCTCGGACCTTTACTCCTCCACCAGCCGGGCGCCCCAGTGGCAAAAGAACCCGCAAATCATTTCCTCCTCCATTGAACGCCACTGCCGACCACCGCCGTTCCCCCTCCGCATCTGAGCGGGACGCCTCCTTCATCGCCGCGGCTCCTCCCACTGCTACAAATGCTTCTCTTCACCAGATCACTCCGACGCCGGTTCCTGCCATGGCTCCATCAGCTACCAACACCCCGCAGCTCCACGACACGCTCCTCTCCACCACACCATCACAACTCTCAATTCTCGGCTCCGGGGGCCTGGTCCAGTCTGTCCCGCGGCTCCACCGATGGCGGCTTTCCCCGGATCCACGGGCGGTTTTGCTCCAGGTCCCCTCTAGGTAGGCCGAACACTCCAATGCATGCTAATATTTCTCTGCATCTCCGTGCTAAGATCCTGCAGAGCAGTTATGTTAATCTCGTGTCCCTCATCCTCCCGTCCCCCGAGATGGACAGACACTTGGCGTCCTCAGCCGATTTCACGGTTTAAATCTGTAGAATTTCTGGTAGCTTTGAGTGCTTATAAGGACGTCATTTGCTCGTTTTTTCCGGCGCGCAGAGCTGAGCTTGACACTTACCTAGCATTGATCGGAGACCTGAATATGAAATACGGGCGCAGTGTCTTTTATCAATACCACAAAGCGTTTGCATCTAAGTGCACAGCCATCCTCAGCCAATCAAATATGAGGCTTGACTGGTCCATTCTGGACACGGATATTTTTTGATCATGCTTACCCAGGCCATGCTGTGCTCAACGTGTGGTTCTGCCGGCCACACCCGCGCTCTATGCCCGTCAGTGACTTTCGCCTCGCAACGTCCCGCCCTCCCATCTCTGTTGCCCGGCATGCCGCTCATGGACCGCAGGGGTAAGAAGAACGAGGTATTTAATAACATTCCAATTTGCAGTCATTTCAATGAGAGAGTGTGCTCCTTGACTAACTGTAATTTTCTTCACATCTGTAGCCAATGCAAGAATGCACACCCAAAATCCGCCGCTCCAAGGCGCCCACCGCCGTGCACGTTTCTCGCAACCTTCTGTCTCCTTTGCGCGAGCTGGAGATCGTGTCTCAGTTGATGAGTAGAGGTTGAAAACGGGTACATGATCAACTCTTTCAACTCTCCTCCTTTTGCAGTTTTCCGCAACATCCCGCTTGGTATAGCCAATCGTAAATATCCCGAGAAGAAGCGCTTGATTCTCGACCACTCTGCTCCGCATTCGGGCCCCATTCCTAGCATCAACAGTCTTGGCCTGCCATGGCGGATATCACAGACACTTTCAAGATCGTTCCCATTCATCCTTCTCATTCATCCTTCTATCTGCTTGCTTTTTCCACCTCTGGCTTCTTCTGCTTCCGTCTGTCCCATGTCTCACAGTCAACCCCCGCCTGGCCTGCTCCCATCCGTGACCATGTCTCACAGTCAATCCCTGCCTGCCTCTGCTCCCCTTGTCTCTACGTAATTTCTTATCTACTCCCAGGTGCTTCATTTCTTGTCCTTAATCCTTCACCACATCTCTCCGCGAATAGAGGCCATCATTCCAGGCGCTTCAGCGTCTTCAGGGCGCCGCCCTCAACTCTCCCCATCAACTACTCTCCCCATCTCGGGTAGCCCGAGATGGGCGGATACTGGAATGAGGGCCATGAGGGCCATTTAGCGGCGCAGACCCCGGGTTTTTTGGGAGGAGACGTCTAATACAATTCTATTATAGAGCGCCCATAATCACAATGTCTTCCGCCGGGGTCTGAGCGCCAAATAACCCATTTAATAAAGCTTGCTAAACGATTCTTTCTGTGTTTGTCTGAGTCTTCCCAGGGTGAATTTATATTATTCAGCCATTTTAGATCAATTTTGTGGTACAATTAACCACATACAATTAACCAAAAAATTAAACAATGACCTACATAAGTAATAGTTTAAAATGAAATACCATGAGAAGTAAGCAATATGTCTTCTTTAAGATTAGGCCACAAAAAGCCACTAGAAACAGACTTGACTTTGAGGAAAGAAGCAACAAGAACTGACAAGGAGCTGAACCATTCTTTTATGTAATTTGAATATATGTTAATAAATGTAAGCTTTGTTCAGCTGTGCTTTTATACATTCCCTATTATATTGGATGCTTAAGTGCCTTCGAGTGCATGCTTCAATTGATGTACTGCTTTCTCGCAAAACAGCAAGGACACATTAGCCCTGTCGCTGTTCAAATCACTTACAAACTTGTGCACTGCATAGAGATCACAAATTACAAAAGCATTAACATAAGTGGTTTGTATTCATGGTGGAATACATTTGTCTTTCCAAATGCATCTTGGCTGTAGACTTCTCTTTTTGTTCAAGATCAAATTAATCCTGTGTATTTTTTTCACATTTGTTTATTGCAGTCATTATCGCACTACTGGGAAAGACTATTTAGAGAAAAGGGAAACAGCTCTTAGTGAAATATAACTATTGAAGCCTTATGCCACACAAATATGCTCAACCTGCAACACCACTGCAATAATTTTAAGCTGTCAGAGCTATTATAAAATTAAAATTATAGGCTCAACGTTTCTGTTAGAATAATAATGGAGCGGTGAGGTCTGCCTTATGTTGGGTAGCTAAAACATTTCATTATAAATCATGAGTCATCACAGTTTGAACTGCACACAGACAAACTGCATTTCTTTTATTTTGCTGCTTTTGTTTGATTGTAAATGATAAATTCAAATACATTATGAAACATGCACATGTAACTTTTCTTGATTAGGGTCTTGAGCCACCTTCTTCTTGCCTCCATGGAGATGTTTGTGGTTCCCAAACCTTTTTTGCTGAGCTTCCCAACAAAGAATCTTTTTTATATTTTATTATTATATTATATATTATATTATATTTTATTTATATTTTACTATACATACAATTCAATTCCACCTTTCTTTTAAATTTGAAATCAGTACTCCTTGTTGGGAAACACTGTGCTAGAGCAATGACATAATCTCCATGGAAACAAGCATATGGCGGCATTACACCAAAAAGTTACATAGTGCACTTTTAAATTTGTATACGACCTAAAAAATGTATTCTAATCCGTTATGGAAAGTTTGATATGTTGTATCCTGCCATTGTGCTACAAGGTTAGACTTTTCAAATGGCAGTAATATCCTGCAACCAGAAATGAGCCTTCTTGGGGTTATGCGAAATCTGCTCACTCTACCGGTTGCACCAAATGTTTCCTGGGAGGAAGTGGTGTGCGGACTCAGCTGGGTGTGAGCTGGTGCACACAGGGCTGCCAATGAGCCAATGAGCCTGTGACACAGAGCACTGGTTCTGGCCTGGATTAGTCGACATCGGTCTCGGGTACAGCTCTTTTTCTCACTCCCTGCTCCCTCATTTGCCTAGTGTTTTCTCTGATGTGGCTCGCTGCACCATTGTTCTGCTAAAACCTCATGACTTACACATTCATTCTCTTTGGCTCGAAGTTCCCCGACAATGGCCTTTGCAAATCTGCCCCATTAAAAGTGCAGTCATTTGTGCTCTAATTGGAAAATAGTCCTAATGAGTGAGTGAGAATGGCTGGCCACCTCACCAAACACAAGGGAGTCTTATTGCCTTGGAAAATGCTGCAGAAAGGGTGTGTTTGGCGCTGTTTGTGCTGTGCAGAAGGGTCAATAGTCATTTTGAAGTGGAAAATTGTGAGATGTTTGTTAATATTTGTTGAAGAAGAAGAAGCAAGAACTCACCTAAACTTTTCCCACTTCTTGAAGTCTGTGAGTAGGATTTACCATGGAAGAAGTGTATTGTCTTTGATAGGCATTTGGTTATAACCACTTATAATAATAAAGCTACAATTCGATGATTAACCCCTTGCACTTGGGGGGCCAATTTTTCCAAAAACGCCTGAAAAAATTATAAAACTGAAGCTGTTCCTAAACCCTTTTGAGTGCAAACAATTGGCTGGACCCTTTTTGTCGCCGAGACTCTGTAGTTTTGGACTCTGATGTCTGTTTTACTCTAATCAAAAGTAGAAACAAGCTCTGCATGGAGGAATTCTGATTTTGAGTCACGCTTATGAGTATGAGTAAAGTTGGTTTCTGGAGGGATTGGCTGATTGACACTAAAATGAGCAATTGTTGGGTTTTGACAATTTGCTTATAAAAGCGGAAGGTTTAGCTGGCTTGCGTGACTCAGTCTGGTAGAGGGCTGACTTGGACTTGGGACTTGACTTGGAGCCAGACAGCTAGGTCAGGGAGCGTGTAGGTGCGGTCAGAACCAGATTGCAGAATCCCTCGGTTAAGACAATACTCCACAAAGCTGTTACGGTAAGAAGGGGGACACTTACTTAGCAGCCGGTCAACGTGCAACCCACACATGAGCTCTATGCCATTGTGTCCTTCAAGAGTTCTCAGCATAGCCACAAGGGATTGGATGGACAGAGCAAAGGAGTCCAAACTGTTGGCATCACTCATCTTCAGTGCAGGAGAGTTTAGGATGGCGCCGAGCTCGGACTGGATAAGCTGCCTTGGTTGACCATACTTATCTTGTAGTGCGTTGAGGGCAGCAGTATACGGGCTTGAGTGCCTTTGCGAGTTGAAGAGCACTGGGCAGCTTCAGATGGTTTATCAACACTTGGTATTTGTATTGCTCACTGATATGGCTGTGGTTACTGAGCAGACTGTCCAGTGCCATCTTCAAGAGGCCAAAGTCACTCTCACGACTGCTCTCAAACACAGGCAGCATGGGCTTGGGGATGCCAAAGGAAGATTATTTTCGTTAACCTGCGATGGCTCTTCATGCCTTTTCTCCAGGCTCAAGTCACTGGAGCAGATGTACACTCAATGGTTCCCTCCTTTCCTCATCCTGACGATTAACTCTTCTGTCCATGTAGGTTTGGATGTCTGCCACATGATTAAGCTGCTCTGAAATACACTTGCTGAAGGAGGTAGACTGCAGACCTCAAAAGGAAAGTCGAAGTATCTTGTAGGGCTGATCGAGGAAAAAGAGGGACTGAGACTAGGAAACAAGTTGAAGATGATGCATATGAAGTGGGAGAGACAAAAGATGTAGGTGAAGCTGGTGACAAAAGTATTCAGCAGTATCGCTGATGCTCTGGAATACTGCAACAAACACCTGCACCTTGTGGAAGAGGATGAGGCCCAGTGTCGCTATCTACGGACCTATAAACTCAGACAAGACCATCTAGAGCTTTTCTTCTCTTCTGTCAGAACACATGGACATCTGCATGATTAACCCCACACGTAGGTTAACCTGGAGCCTGTTCTGGAAGCCCAGTCTGATGACTCACTCTGTCCTGATTTTGATGCTGTCTCTGAGTACAAAGAGGGAAAAAAATCAAGGAAAAACATATTTGCACACCATGCACTGACACAATAACATCTGAGAACCCAGTCCATATGTTTTTTCTCCTGAAGAATCGAGGAGGTTTGCAGAAGCCATTAGAGGGAATCATTGCAGTTTGTACAGAAGCAGAGACTTGTTGAAAGCAACCTCTGGCAAACTTCCACCCGGACACAGGCTTCTGCTGCCATTGCAGATGAAGTTCTGCGTTGCAGCTAAAACAAGACTTTGTTTCTAGGGCTGCACAGTTTTCTGGTGAAAAGGACAACTTCAGTAGTCAGGCATTGGATTATACAAGTAATATAACATACCACTTCAAATGTTTCAGAATCAGAGTCAGAATCAGAAAGGGTTTATTGCCATTGTCAATGAACAAACTTCACAAACATGGGAACTTGTCTTGGCATTAAGGTGCAACATAAAACACTGATCAATAATAAAAACAACATATATTCAATCAAAAGGGCATGCATTAAGAAACAATTTAAAATTACTATTGTATAAAATAAAAATAGGCATTACTATGTACACAAGTTTACAGTAAGATTTACAGTTGTAGTGCAGAATTGAGTAGTTGTAGTTAAAGTGGCAGGTGTTTAGAAGTGTTCATGAGTCCAACGGCAGAGGGAAAGAAACTATTCTTGTGGCGGGAGGTTCTGGTCCGGATGGACCGTAGCCTCCTGCCTGAGGGGAGTGGTTTTTCAAATAGAACCATGTCCAGGGTGAGAAGGGTCAGCTGTGATCCGACCTGCTCGTCCCAGAGCCCTGGAGACGTACAGGTCCTGCAGAGATGGAAGTCTGCAGCCGATCACCTTCTCAGCAGAACGAGAGGATAGAATCAATGAGGCCGTGTAGAACTGCACCATCATCTGCGCTGGCAGCTTGGCTTTCCTCAGCTGCCGCAGGAAGTACATCCTCTGCTGGGCTTCTTGATGAGGGGGCTGATGGTGGGCCCCACACTGCTAGAAACCCTGCTTTACAGAGCACATGTGACACAGCAAGCAATGATTCTTTTGTAGAACAATTATTGTTTCTTGTTTAATTTAGTTTTTTAGTAATAACAAAAGTAACATTCAACCATTTTATACATTCAAAGTGCTACATTCATGTTTCTCTGTACGTACATATTCCATGGAAGTAAATCCATGACGTTCCTATAGAAAAAGCGTGTGCTTTACTGTTTAATCACAGCACACTTCATTGTTAAATTGTAATACAACCTCAAATTTAGTCTCAGCTGCCCATGTGAGTACACAACTGTTTCTTTTAAATATGGTTTCATTTATATACGTAAGATTTTACCCATTGCACCAGATTATATTTTAATTATTGGTAATTGTTTGTGATTGCACATAATAAAAACATCACTTTCCCCTTTCTTTATCTAGTTTTCCTTTGTCTGTGTTTAACTTAACCTGAAGAAAATACAAAACACTGTTTGAACAATTTGTCCCTCATAATATTTTGTATGGAGAAAGTAATGGGTTATTTGCAGAAGACATGAGCCTTGAAATCATGGAATATCAATCTGAATGCATCTTTTTAAACATTATTGTGTGTTAGCTTGTGTTAACTGCTCATTTACACTTCATATTGAATAATGTGTGAAAACTTGCGAAATGACATGAAACACAAATCTTACGGATATCGTTAAGTCTCGTCATGTCCACTTTCTTCTGCTTCTGTTTTGTTTCCATCTGACACATGCTCTTCTGAGGCTCATTCACGAGGATCGTGTGCGCGGCCAGTGCGCGTACACCGTTCACCGTGATGTCAAAAATTTAATTTTTAAGGATTTTAGAAATGTTAAAAGAGTGAAATTTCTTTCTATCTTATTTTTAGACTAAAAACGAATTTAGCACTTTCGGTAATTTTACAGGCTGCTCTCTTGAAATGGTCCGGCCGTGAGGTTGCAGTCCCGCGGAGCAGCCACTACTCCATTTGGATCGCGGGCAGAGGGGGCGTGCCTTATCCAGTTATTATAATAGATCCATGGTTGTAACAGGTTGCAGTGCATTGACTGGTGGGACAGCTGCTATGTCATGTCATTGTTCATTGGTGCTGCCACAGGTAGGTGCTGGGCTGCAGGTGCTAACTGGAATGGAACTGGAGAATGATGATGTCTGGGCTTGGGTTAAGATGAAGAGCTTCAGAGCTAAGGTGTGCAGATGAGGTCATGAGTCTTACTGGCGTAGGTGAAGCTGCAGCTGCTGGTAGTGGCTGATAGGGGCTTGAGGAGTTGCTGTTAGCACTGAGCATTGACTGCAGCTGCTGTAGTCTGTGGCTTTGGTCGAGGTATTTGCTCAGGGCCTCTTTCGCTTGAAGGGCATCCTCTTGAGCTCGTTGAGCAGCTTTTAGCTTGGGTCTGTATTTTATGAAATTCACGCTCTGCCTGTGCATCTTCTTCCATCTGTCTCCAGAGGTTAACAAGTTCAAGTTGTTTAGCATTCTCGTCCAGTATTGCAGCTTGTATGTGAGAGAGTCCATCTTGTATGTAACGACAGATAGAGTAAGCTGTGTGTCTCCCTGAGTGTGAGCTGAAGCCAGATACAGAGCTGTGGGCTCTACTCGAAGTGCTTCTGTGTTTGCTACTGAAGCTGGATGAAGCGCTTGGAGGATGTGAGCTCTACACTCCATTGTTGACTTCATAGTCCAGTAGATGTGAGGGTAGACGAGTTTCTCTCTGAGGCCTGGTAAGTTCCTCTTCCATGGGTGTTGCGTGGTCCATACTGCTTAAGTATGGTTCCAATCCAGGCTCGAAGGACCAGAATTTAATGTAGCAATGTCCACATTAAAAAAGGGGAAATAACGCTGGTTGGAGCGGACAGTGTGGGCCGTTGATTTCGGTTAGAGAATCAGAAGGGACTGGAATAACTTGAGAATGTCCTTTAATTGGCAACAGTGTATGTGTTTGTGTGTTTGTGTGGTCTGCAAACAGAGACAATAAGCCTGAATTAGTCACAGTGCAAACTAAAGGGAAACATAGATACATTGCACAGTAAATGTGATTCATAGAACTTGAGTTACATAAGTAATTGACATTGCACCGCAATGACGGAGCCATTTTTAGCGCAAGCTAGTTGACACTAAAAACTGCAATAAAATAAAGGATTGTGGCAGTTAAGCTGAATACAGTGCATAAACGATCAAAAAAAACAAGGATAAAGGTCTACAATAGGGGTCGGCAACCCGCGACTCTGGAGCTGCATGCGGCTCTTTAGCGCCTTCCTAGTGGCTCCCTGGAGGTTTTTCAAAAATTTTTGAAAATAGAAATAAATGGGGGGATATATTTGTTGTTTTAATATGGTTTCTGTAGGAGGACAAACATGACGCAAACATTCTTAAAGTTTTCCAATATTATAAAAATGTTTATAAATATAAAATTTCAAAATTTTCTGAAGATGTGCGTCATAGCCCTGCGACACACGTTTCAGCGCGGCGCACATGGGCGGCGCAGTGCCGGGCAGGTGGCTGTTGTAAACAAACTGGAACAAAAGATCGCTGATGAGAACAGAGAATTCAAGGATTGTGCGATATCAGCACTTCTGAGGAAATTAGAGGAGCTCAAAAATAGATTTAAGAAGTGGATTGCATCTCCAAACTCCACTACTGCTGCTAGATTTGTAGCAACCCAGGAGATAATAAAGCGTGGAAAACCGTTCACAGATGGTGAGTACATGAAGGATTCTGATTTCTTAATTGTATTTCTATATTTTCATCAATGCAACAAAACATAATACATTAACATTGTAATGGAAGTTAAACTTAAAGCACTAAATATCATATATAGTAGTCAAGTGGTGCATCATCTCTCCAGGGTGCGCTGCAGGGAAAATAAACATTTAATCAGGAATGCTCATTACGTATTTGTGGCCTTGTCCTTTTGATAGTAGGATATTATAGCTAATATACACTTACAGCCTGTGTTCCCTTCATATAAGGCTTATATAAGGCTTTTAATTTTTTTGCGGCTCCAGACATATTTGTTTTTTGTCTATTTGGTCCGAAATGGCTCTTTGAACATTTAAGGTTGCCGACCCCTGATCTACAATATATAATTGTGAAACATTTAACTCTTACTTACTTTTATAATAACTACACACACAATATGTGCTGCTGCTGCTGCTGCTGAATAGTTAGCTAGAACAAATGTAAAAGAGTGATGTCTAGAAACAAGGCCATAGATATAGGATCAAGCCAGCCATCATTTTAATTCACAAGTGATCCAATTAGATTTATTTATGGGAATTATGAGACAAAAATCATGAAGAAAAGATGTACCAATTCTACTCTTTGATTGATGAATCTTGGTTAGAAAATCTTCTCCCCCTCCTAAGTTCATAAACCATCGCCAGACTTGTTATGTGAATTTCTCCCATCTAAACAAGATCAGTACAACTGCATGCTGAGACCAGGACGTGAGAGGCCAGTGGAAATGTGCTGAAATCATGGCTCTATGTTTATCTTAAACTGTGTGTAATTCCCTCTGCAGCAGTAGATGGTGCCAAAACTCATGTAGCCTCGGGGTAAACAGCAGAGATCCAAGTTATTTTGTTTATTATAAACTTTTTTTTTTTTGCTGATGCTAAACTAAAGGTACTCACGAGCATGTTTAAAGGCTAATAACAATACAAATAATGCATAATATTTGTCCTTTAAAGTCCAAATCTAAATAAATAATTTAAAAGCCCAACTAACTGCAATTTAAATCTACACCGTGTATTTCATGTTGAATCTGTTTGGACACATGTTTCAGATAAATGTACATGACTAAACATCAGGTTTAGTGGGTTAAAGACCCATAATAACAGCAAGTTTGATTTTTTGTCAGGGAGCACACACTGTTCAACTCCAGATCACTGCCAGTCTTTGGTTTGATCTGCCGTGTGGAGCACGGAGCAACTACGAGTTGTACGGTTTTGCACGTGTGTTCTGTGATAAAAATAAAACTTGTGTGTGTGGTCAAACGGATGGGTTTTCATGTATAAATTTGATCAGGTGGTGTCAGAGCTGCTCCTCCTTCGCCCAGCTAAACCTCCATGCGTAACGTGAAAGACTGTGTTTGGTCAAAACAGCGTCAATGTGTGATTAATCAGAATCAATCTGTGATTAATGTGTACATTTTCTACGATTAATCGCATGAGTGAACCGTCAACTTTGACAGCCCTAATAGATTAGCGTTTGAGGTCAAGACCACTGGTGAAATGTACAAATTGGACAGAAGCCAAAGGGGAAGTACCCAAAACCATCATGACGCCAAGAGACATGGAAGCTCCTATATTGATTCTATTTTAGCAGAAATTAGTTTTTGAAAAAACTTAGGAGATAAGTGCTCTCTGCATTTGTGGACATGCGCATTGGAGGAGTTGTGTTTCCCTTTTGGTCCTATGGCAGTTCAGGTTAAGAGAATGGCTTTAGTGTATTTACTTTACAAGTCCAAAAATTCGACCGGCTCAGCAGCTTGTCTGGGTCCCGCAGATACTTCAGAAGTGAGTTTAGTGAATATTATTATTTTCTCCAAGAGCTGTGTCTGGCTGATTTGTTATCGGTGCGGGGTCTGTTTTGGTCCTTCTTCCGGGTAATGCGTAGGTACATCACTGGAGGGTAATCCCTGATTGGTTGCTGCGCCACGTCTGCCGCAAAAAAGTTCAGCTTTGTCCAACATTTCTGCGTCGGCCGCTCTGGCCGCGCACCCAGCGCCCCACTATTTGAGAAGGACTTGTCTAAGTGTGTATTTCTCAGTCTGGAGGTCTGGAGGCATTTGCTGATATTTTAGTAACCTCTTGACATTCAACCCACAACTTTTCCAACTGTTGTAGAGCATGTGATTTCCCCTGGAAAAAGCTATCGACATTTAATCTAGTATTTACGAAACAAGGATGTCAATATACACAAGGAACCACAAGCAATGATTGAAATTAATGGTGATTTGCCAATAGAGGGCATGTTGGTCAATCAATTGTATTTGACTGTTTCAAAGATTATAATACACGCTATTACTCAAATTTAGTCCGAACAAAAAATATAACAACTTCTATTTTCTAATAAGGTGGTGCAGGCATTGTTTCATGTTGTTCACTTGATACAATCGTTTTGTTTCTCCTTTTGGTTTAAATTGATCCAGTTTGTCCAATTTTGATCTTTCCATGAACTTTTCATTGCCCAAGCTTTTATGTACTTTTTCTAACAAAAAACAATAAATATCAGAAGCAGAACTTTATATAAGCAAGAAACATTATTTTGCAAAAGCATAAACAGAACACAGCCTGAGTATACAATGTGAGTTGAGTTAGTTGTGACTACCGCTTATTTCAATGTAGATGGTAATAGCTTCAATATACTGTATGAGGTCTTCTCTAGTGAGTATGTGGTCTTTACATCAGCTCACATCTAGTGGTTTCAGGTGCCACCTCTGAATTAAGCCCTTTTGTACGTGTGTGTGTGTGTGTGTGTGTGTGTGTGTGTGTGTGTGTGCGTGCGTGTGTGTGCATGCGTGCGTATGTATGTGTGTCGTATGCATGCATGCCTGTCTTTGCACCAAGCGCGGCTGTGTGTGTGCTGTTGAATTGTTGTGCTGAGGGCTGCCGACGTGCACTAAATTAGACTTGAGCAGAGAGGTCTGAGCAGGGAAAGAGACATGTGGTTTTGGAAAACACAAAAACCACAAGAAAGAAAGGAGACGGTTTTGTGGATGTTAGAGCTGTGTTAAAAGAGGCGCTAATGTGGATCTAACAACAAGAAAACAAACTGCGATGATGCTCTGTGAGGAAAACATCCGAACCAGTGCAAACCTTGACAGATCAGGAACAACAGTTAAAAACACAGTCAGAGTGTAATAAAGTATTAACATGACAGAGTGAAGCAGCTGTGAGCTCTGACTGTGTCCACACTAATGTGACTGTGAATACAAACACAATGCGCTCATTTGATTCACTACATGAATAATTTGTCATTAAGATAAGCTTAAACTATAAAAAATGGTGAGCTGATATTGAGTTTGAGCAGCAACAGGTCTGTGATATTAACATTTCATATCAGAAATCATATCACATGTCCATGTTCCTCTTTCTGCTGCTAATGCGTGAATATGGACTCAGTCTTTAACCTGCTGCAGATTTGTGCAACAGTGTCCACATTTATCTATTACTAGGCTATATTAAGCTATTTATTTCTTATATTTTTTATGGTTTTATTTTTTACGTTATGTTCGGCCCGCGACCCAGCCTTCGCGTCAAAATTTGGCCCACAGCCCAACATGAGTTTGACACCCCTGTAGCTCCTCTGAGGGTTATAGGAGTAGTAGCATTCCAACATAGCCTTGTTGTTGCATCTCGCCCATTTGTGTCTTGTTCCAGTAGCCCATTTGTCATTAAGGTGCTCTGGTTCCCCAGCATCTGAGGCAGACCTTGCATTGTCCCTGACTGACCCCAGCGTACAGAACATTCCAAAACTCAATATTGGCTGTAATAAAAGCACGGATCAGCACTTTGATCTTAACCAACTTTTTCAAAAATCCCAGACGATAAAGATGATATAAATTCATTTTTGGACACCCTCAATTTTGCCTATTATGTCAGAAGAACAAAATAAAAAATAAGGAGCTGAAATAACCGTTCTGGAAATACAAGGTGCAATCAAAAGATTAAAGAACAATAAATCTCTGGGGAGCGATGGGTTCACCTCACAGTGGTATAAAGCTTTAAAAGACACTTAGCTAGTTGGAAAGAAGCCATCATATACCTGATATCAAAAGAAGGATTGGATTGTGCTTCATATAGACCCGTAACTATTCTGAATGAGGACTATCGTATATACACCTCAATTCTGTCCAAAAGAATGGAACAAATACCCCCAAATTGAATCCACAACGATCAAACAGGATTTATTACCAAACGACAAACACAAGACAATCATAAGACGATCTTTACAGATAATGAGTCATAAACAAAAACAACAAAACAAAGCCATAGTAATTACTTTGGACGCTGAGAAGGCTTTTGATTCTGTTAGCTGGCCATATTTATTTAAAGTGCTAAACAAATTTCAAATTGACAAATTAATTATAAAAATATTGGGGCTCTTTACGATGGTCCAACATCAAGAATTAAAATCAATGGTCATCCGACAGATCCAATGACTGAGGGGGGTTAGGCAGGGTTGCGCCTGGTCTCCCCTCCTATTTGCTTTGTATTTGGAACCATTGGCCCAATTTATTAGACAGTCTAAAACAATTCACTGTGTTACAATTGATGGGACGAAACATAAAATTACCGGCTATGCAGATGATGTTCTATTTTATTTGACCAAGCCAGAAATTTCCATACCCAATGTGATGAATTTCCTTCAAGAGGTTGGGCCAATGTCTGGATACAAATTAAATGTACAAAAGACTGAAATTCTCTCTTACTGGCAACCCCCCTCTGACCTTTAAAAAGACTTACCCATTTAAATTGCAAACGGAATCTGTTAGATATTTAGGTGTGGTACTCCATAGAGCCCACAACAATTATGGAGAAAAATGATATCCCTCTTTTAAGACCATAAAAAAATTGACTCTTATCCTATACTTGAGTCGTAAATCAAAGGATTGAAACTATAAAAATGTATGTTTTGCCCAGGTTTCTCGTTCCAGACTCTTCCAATTTCCATCCCCAACCGGCTGTTTGATGAGTGTAATAAAGCAATCTCAAGATTTGTGTGGCAAGGCAAGAAACCCTGAATCCGATTCAAAACGCTGCAATTATCAAAAGAAAAAGGAGGCTGGTCTTGTCTGTTTACCTTGTCTGAGAAATTACTTTATTTCAGCTCAAATCAGAGCATTGCTGTACTGGTGTGATCCAGAATATGAAGCTCAATGGAAAAATATTGTGCCGGGGGTTCCTGTACAGACCTTACTGGCAGATAACAAACGGTTGAGTCATTTGGTGGAGGTTGAGAATCCCTGGGTAAAATCTGTGCTTGGAATATGGAAGGAGCTAATCAAAACATACAAAGTAAACAAATATATTAAAATCTTAAACTGGTTGGCTTATGACCAAGGTTTTAAATCAAATAGAACTGATTCAAGATTCAAGGTCTGGATTACAAAAGGTGGAAAGGTTTTTCACCAGATTGTAAAATATAATCAAATGAAAAGCTTTGATATGTTGACGGAATCCTTTGGCTTGGAGAAGCATGACTTTTATACGTTTTTACAAATAAGGAGCTACTATAACCAAGAAATTAAACAAGGTAGTGACCATTGTAGCCCTCTAACTGAGATGTTTATCAAGTCTTATAAATCGGAACTTTTAAGGGGAATTATATCTAAATGATATCAATGCATTTCTAATCTGGACAGTTACTGTACTAAATATATTAAAAACAAGTGGGAAAAGAGATAGGTCTTGTTTTGACAGACAAAGAGTGGGAAGATGTTTTTACATCCCTGTGGAGGACTATAATATCACCTGTTTGGAGAGAGGAAGAATATGTCACGTTTTTCCATAACACCATGTCAAAGGAAATACAGACTGTTGGAGAAATAGTGGCAGCAAGGGGGCAAACCATTATCACATATTCTGGGACTGTCCTGTTGTTCAAAAGTTTTGGAAAGACATTAAGGATGCACTACAAACAGTTTTGGACATTGCCATTCCACTCGATTTTGGAACAATGTACTTGGGCCTGAATAATACAATAAACAGTTGCCTCTGGAACAGGCAAAAGAGGCCATCACAAAAAGGTGGATAACACAAATTAAACCGACAATCAGGGACTGAACAGACATTACTTTGGACATTCGTAAACTGGAAAGGATCACATTCGAAATTAATTTGAGGAAAATGGACAAATTCGACAAACTATGGACGAACTAGGACGTGAAAAATACAAGACAGGTTATGTTTGGGGATCAAAACAATCAAGGCTGATGGACCATGGCCTCAGTGGAAACCAGAACGCCTCACAAGCTAACAAGGCTAGCATCGCTAACAAGCCCAGTGCAGTTGTCGAAAGCCCGCTGACCGCTACTTAGCTAAGCGCCGATTTGCAATCTAAAGTCTGGATAACAAAATGTATAACAAAATGTATAAAGGTATCCTACCAGATCGTAAAAGAAAATCACATGTGTGCTGCCAGGTGGTCGAGTTGTTTAGGTGGCAGCCCACATGCTAGGCTCCATGTGCAGCCAGCAGTGTCAGGAGTTTGAATCCTGGCTCTGACAGTTTACTGTATGTCCGTCCTTCTCTCTCATCCCCATGTCATGCTAAGCTGTCCTAAATGTACAATCACATGACAAGCTTGTTGTTGAAAGAAATCTTTGACTTGGAGAAACAGGACAGGTATTTACAAATAAGGAGTTTTTATACCAAGAAACGACCACTGTAACACTTTGACTGAAATATTTATTAAAGCTTATAAATCAGAACTTTCAAAGGGAATAAAGAATATGAGGAATTGTATTTGTGGTTCAAACCATTATAAATAAATGAATAAAGTTTAAATATATTTAAGTAATAATTTAAAGATGTAAGATATTATCGCCTGCTGGATATAGGCCAGGGGTGTCCAAACTTTTCCACCGAGGGCCGCATTTTGAAACTTATACGGAGCAGAGGGCCACAGACAACCCGACAATGTAGTGAATCAATCTAAATTTTGCATTTGACATAGTTTCGTTGAGCCTCCACACCTTTAATAAGACTTTCATTTCAATTGCAGATCGACGGGGGAGCTGGACCCACTCAGGAGGAGAACCAATTGTTCGAGGCTGATGAAGAACCGTTCATATTGAGTAGAGACCGTTTCTCCAGGCAGACCATTTCTCCAGGCAGTTGAGGAGCATCTGGATCCACAGGTCATCGATGTGCCTGCTCCACTCCCGTCGGGGAAGTGGGAGAAGAAGAAGGAAAAGCAATGAACAGATTGCAAGTGAAATTAAATATGAAATAT
Organism: Chaenogobius annularis; assembly: GCA_015082035.1. Taxonomy (NCBI): domain Eukaryota; kingdom Metazoa; phylum Chordata; class Actinopteri; order Gobiiformes; family Gobiidae; genus Chaenogobius; species Chaenogobius annularis. Next base: position 601,918 of record BJKM01000218.1, on the reverse strand, counting down.
TGTTTGATAGAAAAGTAGTAGGAAACAGAGGATAGTGCTCAAGCTGCCATACTTCCCCCAGCATAGTTGCTCCTAGGGCAGCATATAGCTGGGAACTGTAGGTTTTTATTTCTGTTCCTAACTGGCCTGACCATAAGCGATTTCAAAGAGGAACGTTTTAAGCCTGGTCTTAAATGAAGAGACTGTGTCGGCCTCTTTAATATGGACAGGAAACTGATTCCACAACACAGGAGCTTGGTAGCTAAACGCTCTACCTCCTACTGTGCTTTTAGAGACTCTTGGGACCACCAGAAGTCCAGCATTTTGAGAGCGAAGTGCTCTGTTTGGATTATAAGGTACTATAGCATCTTTGAGGTAGGATGGGGCAACAGTGGAGATATGGCAACATTATAGAATTTTTCCAATTTTATAGTAAAAAGTTATACTTTTGTTGTTTGGGTAAAACATTTGTCTGAGTCCCGCATTTGGCCCCCAGGCCATAGTTTGGACACTCCTGACATAGACTATCATACATTTTAATAACAAGCTGCTTTATTGAGTCCAACCAAGTAATATCATTATTATTAACTTTGTTAACTACATTAATTGTGCAGAAGTGCCCCACCCCACCCTTGTCTTCTTCCCGATTCCAGAGATTGATGCTTCCCAGTCACTTCTAATAAGCCACACTGTTAAATCATAATGATACTTTTAGATAGAGCAGTGTAGACCATTTGGGAGAGCGATGATTTATCACTTCTTAACTGCATCCACACAAACATGCGCTGGGCTCAAAGTGAAACAAACTTCCCTCCACCACCAGCCACTGCGGATTCAGTGCTTCCAGGAGCCATAAAATACACCCATTTTCATTAACCCTGAACTGAACCGGAGTGAACAAGAAAAAGGGACTTGCGCGTGACAGCCGGGTGGACGGGCGAATTTACAGCCCCGCCTTCCAAATGCTTTATGCCTCTGAGCTTTCCGGAGCATTCAATTGGTACAGTCATAATTTAGAAAATGCTACAGTAATGGTCTTTTTTTTCTTTTTGTTGGACGGCCAAATGGGGTGAGCACCAATAACGTCCCGTACCGATGCCCGCAGTAGAGGCAAAACATGAGCAGCTAATTTTTTAACCTGACTTCATTTGCCAACTATAGCGACACTCCATTCCATTAGACACAAGAAGCCATAAGTGTCATTAATCCATAACCTAGCATTGCAGGAAGAGCTAAAATGGTTCAATTTTTAGGCCTCCAAACCATTTCATTTCAGCGTTTTTCAATGCATCACAAGTCATTATCCCCATCAGGTGGTAGTAATGTAAACGATCTGCTGCATGGATGGAAGGGAGGATTAGTATGAGCTATGAACCGGCCCCATAAACAGACCCATATTTCAATTTAACTGGATTAACATGATTTTCTGTAGATCCATGAAATAGCAAAAGCGCAGTCTTCAGCTGCCGTCTCAATTCCAAAATGTCACACAGCATGCACAAGAAAGTTATTTTAACGTGTCTGTTTAAAGTTTTTACCATAACTCAATACATCGTTTTTATTATTTAATCTTGGTCTCAGTAGACAAGCTATTTCCTACAAAAATGTGTTCAGTATCTTTTGGTTTGATTTCCACTGATTGTAATCACAGAAAATAATGTCTGTGTTTTCTGTAATCAGAAAAATAATGACTAGGATATAAACCAGTTGCAAATGGACACTAACTGTTAAAGGAACAGAAGACCGAACTGCAAAGAAGATAAAGTAGAATCAATAAGTGGAAAAAAGTTATTCAAAGCTTTTTATTACATTGAAATTGAAACACAAATACAACAACACTTAAATGTTCAATGCAAGTTTTCTGGTGGGGGTCAAGTCCACTACCTTTGTCCCAATGGAAATGTTTTTGCTTTAACTGGAATGTTCCACAGTATATTAAACTTAAACTATCTCCATGGATACAAGCAGGGGACACTTCCTAGCCATGTCATAGTTGTCAACCCTGCTGACAGTAATATTGCTTTTTTTTTTTTTAAAGCAATACAACACCCGTGATTGATTGAGCTCAGGATGGATACGTTTAATTCCATACTGTGGAACATTCCAGAAATGTTACAATGTGCACCATTAAAGTGGCACCTTAATTCAAAACTAAAAAACTTTATGTATATTGATATGATTATCGGATTTTTATGGATGTCCAAAGGTCCCAAACCATGCAAATAGTTCTTTATGTTATGCCATTTTGTGAACCCTTGGAGGTCTAATATTTAAAGGCCATCATACAATTTGAAAATAAGTGAGAGATGATTTGGGAATTGGTAACAGCTGCTGCTATGAACTATTGAATATATCAAAATAATCCCTTATTGTAGCCTCTGCAGGAGACGTCAATAATGTAAGATTTCCGTTAATCCGTTAATGTCAATATACTGTAAATGACTTATTCACTCAACATGGATTTTTTTTTCAATTGACGATAATCACGCTGTGGTTTTGGTCATCCTAATTTCACAATTCAGCCAGGTGCAAAATAATTCAGTCACATGCAAAATTAAATTTAATCAAAATGCTATTGATAATTGAGAGCTGGACAGACTGCTCCACAAACACAGTTTTCTTTCCAAATTAGTCCCTAAATTTTGATGAAAAATTAAAACCACATTTAGTGGAATTAATGAATTATGTCAGTGATGTACTATGCTGATGTTTTTCTGAACCTGGAAAGACCGAATCAAACATACAAACTAAACAAACATACAAACTTAACAAAGATGTTTAAATCTTGAGATATATGAACCCCATAATGGCACCGACCAGAGATTTAAGGTCTGGATTGCAGGATTGCTGGAATTTTTTTTTACCAGATCGTAAAAGAAAATCAATTGACAAGCTTTGATATGTTGAATGATTACTTTGACTTGGAGAAATAGGACTTGTTTAGGTATTTACAAATAAAGAGTTATTATAATCAAGAAATTATTTTTTTTAATTTTTTTTTTTTATCAAGGCTGATAAATCATAACTTTCAAGGGGAATGATATATAAATATATTGTATAAATGCATTAATAATCAAGTTAGTCATTCTACTAAATATATTAGAAATAAATGGAAAAGAGAAGGTAATTTTTTTTTGGGATGGATGAAGAGTGAGAAAATATTTAAAATGTCCGTAAAAAAAAGTATCAGACGATTTTCTCTGTTATTGCGTTTTACTTGTCCTGTCTGTAAACTTTAAAAATGTCAGTAAATACTAAATCTTATGACTGTAGTTGTACAAGCATTGTTCTGTTTTTGAAATGATCAGAATCAGAATCAGAAAAAGTTTATTGCCATTGTCAATGAACAAAATTCACAAAAATAAGGAACTTGTTTCGGCATGAAGGTGCGACATAAAACACTGATCTATAATAAAAACAACAGATATGAAACATATATGAAATCAAAAGGGCATGCATTAGGAAACAATTAAAATTTACTACAGTATAAGATAAAAAATAGGCATTACTATGTACACGAGAATTTACAGTTACATTTACAGTTGTAGTGCAGAAAGTGACAGTACAGTGAGTGATTGGTTGAATTGTGGTTAAAGAGGCAGGTGTTTTAGTAGTGTTCATGAGTCCAACAGCAGAGGGGTAGAAACTATTCTGGTGGCGGGAGGTTCTGTTCCGGCTGGACCGTAGCCTCCTGCCTGAGGGAGTGGTTCAAATAGACCATGTCCAGGGTGAGAAGGGTCAGCTGTGATCATACCTGCTCGTCCCAGAGCCCTGGAGACGTACAGAACGCACAATGCGCTGTAGTCTCTGTTTGTCCCTGGCTGTGGCTCCAGCGTACCACACGGTGATGGAGGAGGTGAGGATGGACTCAATGATGGCCGTGTAAAACTGCACCATCATCTGCGCTGGCAGCTTGGCTTTCTATAGCTGCTGCAGGAAGTACATCCTCTGCTGGGGCTTCTTGATGAGGGAGCTGATGGTGGGCTCCCACTTGAGGTCCTGTGTGATGGTGGTGCCGAGGAAGCGGAAAAAGTCCATGGTGGTGATGGGGGAGTCTGTCATGGTGAGGGGGGCTGTGACTTTCCTGAAGTCCACGATCATCTCCACTGTCTTCTGGGCATTGAACTCCAGGCTGCACCAGGACACCAGCCAGTTCACCTCCCTCCTGTAGACAGACTCATCCCATCCAGGATGAGCTCGATGAGGGTAGTGTCCGCATACTTGAAATTATATGGACTACTGCTGAATTAAAAAGATGTTTTTACAAACCACAGTTGCTTGAATATCTTTGCTGGTTGTGTTTGTTTTCCACAGCACAGGGGCAGTGTGGAACTAATTCTAACGTTTTAGTGCATTTTAACAAACATACATGTGTTGGCACAAGGAGTTAATCAAAGTGACACTGAGTCCCTTTTGCAATTAAACCTACTGTAATTAAGCCTACTGTAGGCCTTCTCTGTATTTAGTTCTTTATCAATTGAAAACTAACTAAGTATCTCTATTCTCTCTCCATAGTGAGTTAAAGATTTGCACAGGCAGCTCCACAAGCCACAGTTTAAACAGACACAGAAAGATCAGGGGCACAGCTGGGAATGATTTTGACCCAGCAGATGTATTCTAGTATCCCCAAGGAGAAAAACGATCTTTAGAGGATGGAAATTGGGCTCATATTCAATTAGAAACCATGAAAAAGAAAGAATGAATGCACGTGATGCGAGTAATAAATTGCTAATAACATGACATCTAAAATGCTCCAGAATACATAACATTATATTATTTTTGTCTAGTCTTGGTTGAGGGCTAATTATATATATATATATATATATATATATAGTAATATTTATATATATATATATATATATATATATATATATATATATATATATATATATATATATATATATATATATATATATATATATATATATATATATATATATATATATATATATATACTTTTTATTTATTTTTATTTTTTTCAATCTCAAGGGAGGACCACAAAATCACTTTTTTCATAGCACCATGTCAAAGTGCTCACAATTCACAAAAAAATGCTAACTGCTGGAGAAACTGTGGTTGCCAGGAGGCACACCATTACCATGTGTTTTGGGAATGTCTTGTTGGTCGGAAATATTGGATTGAAATTAACAATGCTATTTTTGACATCACCATCCAACTCAATTTCAGAACCAAGTATATGGGCCTCAAGACTCCTGCCATGGATGCAGTAGATGGATGTCTTTGGGGCATGCTGGTAGCGGCCATTCTGACAACCACAGGTGTGAAGGAGGCATGTGGAGAAAGAAGTAAAGGACTGGATCAAAATTATAACTGACATTCGAAAAATGGAAAAAAAATTACATTTAGGCATAATCTAAAAATGTACCTCTTTGCCAGATTGTGGACTAAATGGCACAACTATAATGGACAATATGTGCCATCATTTTAATACTTATTTTTATTAAGTCAATGCTTCTTATATATGTGTTTTAATGAATACAATAATAATAATAAATAATAATAATAATAATAATAAAGTTGTTTCTACACAGGGTTCTTGCTGTTACCTGATATTCATATTAAAATTGCCAAAAACAAAATACTTGCAAAAGAAAGAGACATCTTGCAGCTGTTTCTACCTATTTATGACCATCTCCATGGTTTGAAAAACCCAAGCATGAATATGTACTATTTGCTCCTGAGAAAATTGTTAATTTATTTTTTTATAGTGTCCCCTCAACTATGTTTATGTTCTATCATCCTTTCTCCCAAATTAATCGGCCTAATGGGCCCAGCTCTTGTGCAACTGAGCAGAACACGAAATACAACTTCAGTGCGATGAATGGAGCTTATATTCACATCTTATTTTATGAAAAGTACTCATGGGGAAAATCCAGTGAGTCGCATATAGTGCAAAAACAAGCAAATTGAGATGAAATCTTTAGGCTCCATAGAATCTAAAAGTGGAGGTTCGTGTCCCTTGTATGAACCACAAACCCGTCATGGCCCTCTTTAATTAGCAGTAGATCAGAGTGAGTGGCAGCGCAATGCATTATGGGATTGACACATCTGCACACTAATCTTCAAATGTTGGTGTCGAAGGGAAGATAGAGAAAGTGGAGGCAGTGGAGCTGAAAATCTCCACTATTGAAGATCCACAAAGATAGTGAGTGCTTATGTGCATCGTGTGGACGGTTTTCAGGCTTGTTGGTGTGAAGCCCGAGGCAGGAGACATGATCCAGTTTTAAAAATGAGTATTTGAGAGAGTTTGTTTTTGTCTTCAATGTAACTGGTTAATTGCAAATAATGCAGCCCAACAAGGGTGCAATGTGAAAATCAGAAACAGAAAAAGTTGACTTGTTGCAAAATATACTGTTTGCATGCATTGTGTTAGATTATCTCTTTTGTGTTGAGATCATCAATAACAAAAATAATAAAAATAGGTTTTGATTATATTTCACTTTTCAGAACACTCAAAGACATCTTACTAGTGGCGTGTGGTCAGGTCTATGTGGACGCGAATCCTGCGTTTGGAGCGGCCGCTTGTTGCGATAAAAAAAAAATCAGCAAGACGCAGCTCTTGGAGCAAATAATGATATTCACTAAACTCTGCTCACCTCTGAAGTATCTGTGGGACCCAGACAAGCCGCCGAGCCGAGCGCCTCCGTTTTTGGACTTTGTAAAGTAAATACACCAAAGCCATTCTCTTAACCTGAACTGCCATAGGACACAACTCCTCCACTGTGCATGCGCGCTGGACGCCTCGGCCGCACGTCTGCTACGGATAGTTTATTTTTTGGCCGTACGTTCGAGGCGGCCAGGCGGAGCGGCCAGGGCAGCCTACTTCAAATGGCCACCGCTGTGTGAACGGGCCATTACATGAGCTTTTAGAACCAGAGCAGACAGCAGCTCCTATTAGAGGCCTGCGCATGCGCTCTGAGGACCACACAGCCTCAAACCCATGGATCTATGCTCAAACCACGCTGAGTAAACATGTGTGGGAATCATGGGTGTTTGCAGCTTTGGCATAAGAGTTGAGCTCAGTAGATAGGCGTTTGCCATTCTCACAGGAGACCCAGGTTCCATTCCCACCTTCCCATTGTTTTTTCTTTGTTTCACTTTTCTATCATCCACTAAATATTGATAAACATCCCAGATCTGCTTGCCCATCCATAAAGGTCACCGCACACCACTGCATTTTACAATTACTGTAGCTACTATGTCTTCTCATGTTTGAACATTAAAATGCAAGCAATTTTTTGTGCTGCCCGGTGATCGAGTGGTTAAGGCGGCAGCACACATGCCAGGCTCCATGTGCAGCCGGCTGCAGTGTCATGATTTCAAATCCCAACTCTGGCAATTTGCTGCATGTGCTCCCTTCTCTCTCATCCCCATTTCACGTTCAGCTGTTATTGTCTAATAAAGCTTAGAGGCCAATTTCTCTTTTTTAAATACAAGCAGCATTTTTAGGCCTTTGCCCGATTGCTTTCGGCGTCAGCTTGTCCAGAATAATGTGTTGAACTCAATTCAGTGATACAGATATCAATCTGGCAGAGCCAGGTTAGTAAATAACTAGGGTGTGTTTTATTCAATGTAGTTAGCTCCTCCCTTCAGTGACTAACAGAACCCTGCCAGAACTGAATAATTTATATTTGGATGAGTGTTGAAACGTTGTCATTGTTTAAAAAAATAACTAGTGTCCAGTTGAATTCAACTTGCTATGTACCCTTCAGAGACAACTGAGGGCTTACCCAGACTCAAGATTGTTTTGAATTGGCATTTCCCTGTTTTAATTATTTATTTATCATCCGCATAAAACATAATTTTTTTTAGTAAAGTAAAACATGGTTTTCTATTTCTTGAAAACATGAATACAAATAAACTAGTTCTCTTTAGGTGTTATGCTATATAGCACTTCTATAGCACTTTCCAACAATATGTTAAGCACAGTGTACAATATGACATAGAAGTTCCGAAAGTATAAAAAGTAATTTGGGGTAAAAACCTTTGGGGTATTAAAACCTCTTTATGAATCACCCATTAAGTCCATGCATTAAATCCAGTGTTTCAAGGCTAAAGGTGTAATAGGTTGATATTGTGAATTGTGAGTGGATAAAAGTGAAGCTAAGCATAATTCTCATTCATTAATTTCTTGTTAACACCAGATCCTGCTGAGCCTTGCTTTTCGCCTTGATCCTTGAGAGAAAGCATGAAGGAGATCTGTCATTCACCATTGTGTCAGACTCTCCATCAGATCGTGCTGTAATGAGGCTGGCAGCAGCAGCGGCTCACATACAGTTTGATGAATAATACATGCGATGGGCACAACACTCCACCACTGAAATTCAAGGAAAAGAGCCATTTCAATCAGGAATAATGTGGACTAATGTACTATAACTACCCCCATGGACTAACTATTAAAAATCTGTACATTCATTATTTGGCCTCAACTAAAGTGCTAATTTAATTCTGAACATGTGGAAAGCTCTGTTTGACTCTAAAATTGCCTTCAACCTGGTTCTTGGTCAGGATGAAAAGACAAAAGTCTGACAATGAAACTATTCTTTGGGGAAATGTGTAATCACACAACTTTCGGCCATTCTCAGGTCTCACATATAACAAGCACAATTGCATTTGCCAAACTTCTTAGATATTAACAGTTAAATGTTGCAGAAATGTTGCAGAAATTAAATAAACCATATAAAGCCCACTAAAGCACATTGAATGTAAGAGTAATATGTTATTTAGGGAACAAATGGACAGCAAAAACGTATTTAAAAACTGATTAAAAACTTGTTTTAGTGGCAGATAATACTATTGATATGCGGTGGACTTGAAACATGCATCACAGACTGATTCTCTAGTGAGTTACTCCTTGTGCAGTTAGATGAATTTCTGCAAAAGTTGTGATAATCCATCTTGGACTGCATCTGCATTTGGCCTCGAACCCATCAGTGAAACAGAGACTGGACCAATCACAGGGCAGCATTGTGGTTTGGACAGAAGCCAATGATGAAGGTTCCAAACAAACCTAAGTAAACATTGCGATGGCGGCTGACATGGCTGACTTTTTTCGGCCTGCTTTAGCTGAAATCCGGACTTTATTGTTCATCCCGAGAGAAGTGCTTTTTGGCTGTGCTTTTCTCTCTACTTGATTGTCAGTTTGAATTCTCAGCGTGCTCCGCTGTTGTGATGCTTCTCCCAATTTCCGTTGGATTGATCATGTGTAGAACTCAAATCAGGAGTGCTACACATATCAATATGTCTTCTGTCAGATTACACTGAGATTGGTGTGTCGTAGTATCTGGGAATGGGTCCCCAGGTGCTGCACTGTTCAACATGGTTCCTTGCACTGTTTTTCCTGGCAGGTTACCTATGGAATTATTGAAAAATGGGTCAAATGCAGAAGACACATTTTGCCATACAAAAACAATTAAATTGCACTGAACTCATACTGTACCAAACTATATGGTTAACACTAGACTTTATACAATTTAAACAAAAATTGCTCCATTTGTATTCCTGTGTTTGCCCTCCGGCACGAATCGCAGGCTAATATTTAAAATAGTGTTATGCTCCTTCTCAGCGACTTGCGAAATATATGTCGGCAATGAAAGGAATACAAATGACTATTATTCTATTTTATCTTCACTTAACCTCCTCCCTGGCCTCCTCATTCATCAAAAAGACATGCGTGCTGAAGGATGACAAACTCACAAGCGACCCGAGGAGGTGTGAACACTGCAGCAAGTGGGTGGCCTATATGTGATAAAAAATGCACTGTAAAATTTCTTCTCACAGCAAGCGTCAACTTAAATTGTCTTTTTTAAAGTGGATTTTGTTGAATAAGCCTTACTTACCTCATTGGTCGTCCCGTCCAACACCTCAATTAATTCTCTTTGTTAGTTTTTTCCTTTACAAGCATTTCCTGTGTCATATTGCTACTTGCAAAAATGAATAAAAGATACAGGTGAAAGGACAAGCAGAAATGATTAAACAGACAGGGGATAATGGCGGCGAGATACTGAAGGAGAATATATATGGAAGAAAATGGCCATCTGGGAATAAGAGAGGAGTCAGCCAAATGTACCTCACGGAGTTACAATATAAATCAGAAGAAGGGCGAGGTGATTAGCGGGACGAGCGAAAGACACAACAACTCACTGAAGAACATGAAAGTGGAATTACCAAAGGTAAAATGATGTGAGGCTTGTATGGCAAATTAACTTGATATTTGCATAAATTGTCTTGGGCCATCATTCAACAAGTTCTACTTAACAGTTTTGTTCTATTTATTTTTATAAAAGCAGACTCTGGAGAGAAAATAACATAATAAGTTTTAGGGCTGGCATGCTGCATAGCAGGCCGGCTTTATTGTTATTATTGATTTATTGGGAACAGTTCTTGTTAATGATCACATGAGATACATGTTTTACCATGGGTTATTTCCATCCGTTGTCCCTCATTCGCTCTCATAAACACTCTCATTTATACATCAGCGTACTTCAACACTGGAGGCAATTTGGGTGAAGTATTATGTTCAAAGACACAACAACATTGCTGGGCTGCAGAGTTCGCGCTGACTTTCTGGTTGTGGACGAGCACTTTAACCACTGAGTTTCTGCATAATTATCCTTGCTCCCTTACATTGCGTGACTTCAAATGATTTAATAAACAATCATGTGCAAAAACACACATTAACGTACATCTCTGTCTGAGGCATTATGTTGGTGAAGATAAAATGGCAACAGAGCAGAAGAACTGCTGGAACTCTCTGAGAAGTGAAGCAATTTTAATAATGATTTTTTTTTTTAATCCTTTTGGACATTGTCATTGCAATGAAAAATGTAAATTAAAAAAACATGGAGCATGAGTCTGGTTGAAGTGAAATAACAAAATATGATGGATTACCCAAAAACTTACAAATGAGCCCCAACAGCACAAAACAATAAAATTAAACACCAGGAATTACAAAGACGACTTCATACAGGTCCATATTCCACCCTCCTGAAGTCTTTTGTGTGATATTATTTATTTTCCTCTCTAAAGTTGTCACACTTGTTAGGTGTGTGAAGCAGATATTTTATTGTCAAGCCTAAAACCATTGTGAGGATCGGCTTGTTGACTTTAGCACCTGTAGCTAATTTGGCACAGTTTAGTTAGAGTACAAATGCCTGGTGAACTAAATAGTGCCAAAGTGGAGACTATCCCGTCAGTGTGCTATGATACATAAGAATTAATATACAGTGGTAGTTAGTCCTAAATTTTAATACCAAAGGGCCTAAGATCACTTTTGTTGCACTTTTGTCATGCATTGACTAAAAATGTAACTTCAGATGGGGTCAAGGTGCCTTTATATTTACACTACACCAGACTGCGTTTGTTTTACAGTCTCCAAAGTTCAGTATTTGGGTCTAATTTTTCAAAGCCTCACATGACTTCTGATACCCGAATGTCTGACCCGGAGAATTCCACCACACAAAGACACTGATTTCCTCCACACAAACACTGATTCCACCACCTCTCTTTTTTTCTCTCTTTCTCTCTCTCTCCTTTTTTTTTTTTCTTCTTTTTTCACGGTATAGCATAAAACACATGCTTTGAAGACGTACAACTACAGTAGGTGGCGGTAATGTAACGCTTTATGGATACCAACCGCCATAAAACACCAAAGATGAAGAAGAACTTAGATGTTCAACTACAGTAGATGGCGGTAAATGCACCTTTTCAGTTGGCTGCCAACTGCCATTAAAAGTAACAGAAGAAGAAGAAGTCCAAGGTGGGCGCTCCATTCAGTCCGGTTTCTGTTAAATTTGTTGATTTCTAAGTTGAATCCTGAAGTGATTTTGTCCATTGTCCCAATGTCAGTTATGGTGTCGGTCCGATCCTTTACCGTTGGTGCAGTTTCTGTCCTCCATGTTTTTGTGATAGCCCTTTACCTGCCGCCACAAGTATTTTCCAAAGGTGTCCATTTGTTGTGTCCATAGCAGGGGGTTTGAAGCCCAAATACATAGTTCTGAGATTGAGTGGAATGGTGGTGTCTGAAACAGTCTGCAATGTCTTATTAACTTGTTGGGGAAAAATCCCCCTTAGTGCTGGAACCTGAATACACCAAAACACGAGAACAGTCAGACACAAGATCAAGTTTTGCTTGCAAGGGTGGTGTTTTTATTTTGCAAGGGGAGACAGACACCAGTAGTGGCTCAGCGACCTGTTCCGAAGAGCTGTCTCCACCTCGACTCTTTTATTAAGCAGTATGGGTGGAACCATATTACATATTCAATGTTCAACATACACAAAGATAGCTTTTAAGTCTGCTAATCATATGACATACAGGGGAACAGCAGCCTGCTGCTCATTAGACACATAGCTGAACAATATATCTTGCATGAGTGCCTGAGACTGACAAGTGGACATTTATTTGCACATGATCACATGTTTAACAATGATAACTTGTACATAGAATAATTACTTTAACATAATTTCTGTCCAATATTATTGTGCAACAGGACAGTCCCAGAACACATGATAATGATATGCCTCCTGACAACCACAGTTTCTCCAACATTAAGGCCCTCCCTGTGAGTAGTGGGTACTTTGACATGGTGTTATAAAAAAAACATTTTTCCAACAGAACTCCTTCCAAACATGAGATTTTGTGGTCCTCCATTGTGAAGTACATACATTTTCCCATTCCTTGTTTGTCAAAAATAAATAAATGACCCTCTTTTTCACATTTAATTTTGATATATTTAGTAGGTTGGCTGTCCAGGTCAGTCATGCATTTATATACTTCAGATATTATTCCCCTTGAAAGCTCTGCCAATAAGGCAGGGGACCTACGGTACAGCATTACATTCAATATTTTTCCAATGTTTTAATGTCTTGTACTACGGGTCACACCAGTGCAGCAATACTCTGAAATAGCTGGAATAAAGCAATTTATTTCAAACCTCCTTTTATTTGGCAGTTGCACGGTCTTGAATCGAATACAAGGTTTTTTATCATGTTATGGCCCAGACGGTATGGACTCTTTGGGAGGGCTTGTTGGTGCTGCCCGCTCTGCCGCTGTGAAGGTCTCTCTCCACGCTCCCGCTGGGCCTGTGCCAGCTTGCTCTGCCTCCCTGCTGTCGGGCTCTGCCATGACCGCTTCAGTTTCGCATGTTTGAGTTTGTCTTTTGTTCACCCACATTGCACACACTGACAACAAGCAGCACACCACACCACTGATACTAACATGCTCACAACCCTATATCCTTTTTGGAAATATTATTCTTTGTTATACTTTAGTTAATGTAAATAAATCATTATTTTGTGTGTATGTTACCTCCACTGTCGTCACCCTCCTTGTTATGCCAAGAGCCAGACATAAGCAACTGGGGTTCAATCCGTGTTTTTGCCTCAGTAGATTTGTCTAAATTTGTACTAACCGTGTTTCTTTGTAATCTGGTTTTGTCTGTGAGCGCTTGTTTGCGTTGGTTCAGCTCTTATTTGTTTGTCGGTTGCGGGCCTTTGAATTGATTGCCATGTAATTCAGGCTACCCCGTGACGTTGTTTTCCTTATATGGATAGTAGTTACGCTGTTGGGAGGCATGTAGGTTTTGTTATATCGTCTAATCTAGAGATTGTTTTATTCCACTCATCAATTTATTATTAAATCATCTATTTGAAATTTGCACAGCACTTTATATAAATAAGGCCAGCTAAAAGAATCAAACGTTTTTTCAGTTTCCAAATTCATTATTACAGAATAATTTTGCATCTTTGAATATAGTTCATTGTGTGTAAAGATTGCCGTATGTTGTCCTGTGTTTGTCATTTGTAAATAAATCCTGTCCTGATCATTTTGAATTAGATTTGGTATTTTTGGTGTTGGAATATATACGAGTATTTTCATCTTGTGTTTTAAAAATTGTTCTCTCTGCCTCTTGTTTTCTAAGTTTCCAAGATAGCAATTTAGAGAACTTTGAACCACTTTCAAAGTTTGGTGAAGAGCATTTTTAAAATTATTTCTTGTGAGGCTAGGTCATTAATCTTGCCTTTTATCCTTTTAATTTCCCATAGCATTTGAGGGTTCACATTTTTTTGCATGTTTGGCTTCCAAATGTTTTAATTTGTAAATCGTTTAGTTTTTCTAGCTTTTGGTTCTTTTTAGCTGAGGCTCCTCAAGACTGCCTTAGCGGCCTCACAAAGAATGGGTGGGGAAATTTCACCATTATCATATCCTCTACAAAAGTCAATGCCTTTCAGACTATTTTTGTATTTGTTTTTTTAACTGGGGGTTATTGAGTAGACCAACATTAAATCTCCAAAGTGTGTTCTTCAATTTCTGTTCCAGATCTACACCGATGTAAATAGGGGCATGATCACTTAGATCCACCTATGTCGGCCTCTGTCATTTCTGTCCTTAAATTTAAATAGAATTAGAATTTAAATATTCTTATTGTCTATTCTAGTATATTTCTTATGTGGATTACAGAAATGTGTATATTGGCACACATTAGGATTCCCTCTCCAGATATATCGATCAAGCCTATATTGTGTATTATTTTGTTAAATATATTATTTATAGATTTACCAGTACTTTTTGAGTTTGAAACGTCTAATGTCGGCTGAATATGCAAGTTCCAGGTCGCCGCCACAGTCAAGGGTTACCCCAGAGTGGTTTGCAATCGATCTATAACTGTAGTATAGAAAGTGAGGTTGAGCATATACATTTATCAAAGTAAACACTTCCATTAATTGTTCCTTTGACCAGTACAAATCTGCCATCTTTATCTTTGTGTTCAAAACTCTGTTCAAAGGCTATTCTGCTTGAGATCAATATTGCCACTCCCCTCTTATGTTTGCCCCTGTATGAGGAGTAGTAAAGTTTATTATAACCAGTTGTTGTTCATTTTTGACGATTAAATCAGAATCAGAAAAGGTTTATTGCACTTGTTAATTAACAGAATTCACAAACATAGGAACTTATTTTGGCATTAAGGTGCAACATAAAACACTGATCGATAATAAAAACAACATATGTGAAATCAAAAGGGCATGCATTAGGAAACAATTTTACTATACTATTACTATAGTGTAAAATAAAAATAGGCTTACTATGTACACAAGAATTTACAGTTAAATGTACAGTTCTGAGTGCAGAATGTGACAGTGCAGTGAGTGATTGATTGAATTGTAGTTAAAGTGACAGGTGTTGTTGTGGTTTTCTTGTAAGTATACAATATGTTTTTTTTTCTTCTCATCTTTGTTGGTATCTTTGACCGCTTAACTGGGCTCAGTATGCGATTAACTTTTTTTTTATTCTTACGTCTTCAGATGCCATTTTATTACCCGTATTAAGATTATTCTTTCCAAACTGCTCTTGTTACAAAGTTCTCTGGTCGAGCCCAACACACAAATACAAACATTACAGGAATACAAAACATAATGTAACTAGTAAACTACAAAAGAAATGTCTTGCCAAAAACATACAAAGAACCCACAGACTGATCCAAAAAGTGATCAGAAGATGGCAGGAAAACCATGGGAAGGCCCTCCGGTATGGCTCGCATAACATTTTCACCTGGGTATTTACATCATCTTACATTGAGCAAATACTCACATGCATCTAAGGTCCAGTTCCCTTGAGTTGAAAAAAGAAATTATGTGGAAGAATATCAGACTTCAAGGGTCTGACATCCTGTATATAAACGCTGATGCCTGGTGGGTTTTTATACCATCCACGTTAATCCTCAGCTTTGCGGAATAAAGTACAGAATATTCCACTTTCTTCTCTATTAGGCGAGATTTCACTTGGTCCAAAGTTTTGCGTTTCCTGACCACTCTTGCTGCGTAGTCAATGACGAAAGCGAGGTGAAGCTCGTTTGGGCTGGTCCAGTCCGCAGCTAGGTGTCTAGATGCAGCCATGACCTGCTGTTTATTACTGAAGTTATGAAACTTAAGTATAACAAGTCTTGGACGCTGGTTCGGGGCAAAGACACTGATTCCACTACACAAAGACACTGATTCCAGTCAAGGAGAACAACTCACTTTTATTCAAGATCACATCATGAAAGTTAACAATCCCTGTTGCAGTAATTGGTTTGGTGATGCCACACTCTTTTAACACAGTTCCTGGATGTCAACAGGGCTGACTTGCCAAACAACACTGCCATCTAGGGGTCAGATCTGGATGGAGTCAGTGATATATGTAGTGTAACAGTGAAAAATAATAATAAATAGAAACAGATGAAAAATCCTACTTGTTTTGAATAATTTCTAGTTATTTCTTTATTTTTGTGGAAGATCGATACTTAACTATTTTCTCTTTACATTTTGTCATAAATTACATGATTCTGTCTCCACCCAGTGTTTTGAAAAAAAAAAAACATAGGATACTACAAAGGGCATACTAGAAAAGTATGCACAATTAGTCTACATACAGTAATTACTGTGTTTGTCTTTATGTCTGTCAAAATGGCCTTTTGTAAAATAATACCCATTTACATTTTCTCCCCCTTCTTTCCGTTTTGGTGCAGGTTCACCTCTTTTGACCTGCCATGTTACTGTCACTCTGGCTTACATTTGTATTTATTTTTTAACACATTTTATCCATGGAGGTTTGGGTGCCTCTTGACCTTTTTCTGTTATGAATGAAAATTAATGATAATAACTTTGTGTGGACATGCTGAATACAATACTAAGGCAATTATGTCTAAAACATATCTGGATGTGATCCAGGTTGAACTTGTATCGTTGTTACTGTTAATGAGTTGTTGATTCTGCTACAGATTATAATAGGTTGGGTTCACGTTCTAGGATTTAATAATGCAATTTCTTTCAGGGAGGGCATGGGCCAAATGTGCAAAAAATTCTTCAGTAAATTTGGTTAATTATTACTGACAGAGCTATTGCCTTTTGTCCAGTTTTTACTCATTTTTGGTGATAATCAATAATAAAATAATGTTCAAGCACAAGTCAAGATGGCCATGTTAATTGTTTTGTCCGAAATCAATTAATTTAATCTACTTTGTTCTGCTCAATCATCTCTTTTTTACCATGTTGTTCCTTCATATGTTTATATTATAACAACAGCTTTTGTGTGGCAGTATTTGCAAGCAGGCTCTGGCACTTAAAATGTTGATTGGTTTGTGTCAGCTGTTAGTCAATATAAGGGCTTCACTTACGACTTAAGTCTTACTTCATTCGCCCTTGACCTCATCTACTTCTGCTCCCCTGTGGTATTGTCCCTTGTTGCTATTTGTCTCCAGGTAGAATAGATCTAGTCTCATCAAGTTTCACCTTTTGCTGTGGTATAATTGGGGTTTCTATACCCATGTGGCCAGACCACAACAACTGGGTGACGTCTAGCGTCAGAGGAAATAATAAAGTTAAATACTAAGAAGAGACAGTTTAGCTTAATATAGGGCCTTTAATGACTCAATAAGGAATAAAAATGTGTGGGTAAAGCACTTATTCAGAACAGTAGGGAGGAAAAGTCAGAGTAATTAATGTAAACAAATGTTGATCCATTGAACCATATGAACTGTAATTACATTCGGCACTTATAGGAAAATTATTAGGTGCACTTTTAATTAGTCACTGTAAGATGGCCATGTAAAAACACACACTTCAGACTCAGTGTGGCATTGTAAACTAACTGCCAGTTGCAGACTGATCTGTTGACTGTTTGTTTTCCCCAGCCTTCTCTTCATCTGCTTATTGTATCTGTGCTTGCCCCAGGCATGACTCTACGACCCCGGATAACATTTACTGAATTTATTTTCCTGTTCAGCACTTCTCAGCAGCACTCTCAAACTCTCATACTGTACCTACGTTTGATATGTGCATCACGTCTCAGAGCAAAAGGACCTTGTGAGATGGCCTTGTTCAAGTAGATGTTATAGAGGCCAAAGTAAATAATAAGCAAACCTTTGACACAGTGCGTATTTTACTCTCCAGTGCTTCTTCCGCATGTGGTGTATACTGTAACTTTCAATTGTTCATTTCTCCACTGCAATTACTTTCGGTCGACAATTATTAATAAATGCCTCGGTTTGTTCCGTGAAATGTACCAAATATGCTTACATTCATAAAACAAAATACTTTCAAAAGATAGTAAAGTAGAAGTTCTTGACATCTGAACACATCCAATTTGTAAATTCAAATGTCACTAGATTAATGACAAGTTAAATTGCACATGAGGTCAGACTAAAATTCACTAAATTGAGTGAACGCAAGCTTTTACTAAAAATGTTGCTTATTTCTCTCCAGTTTGACAATTTTGGTGACATTTAAAATGTTACTTCCTGGTTGGACAAGCAGCAGATCCACAACTATTACCTAGACACCATATTGTAAACAACGGCCAAAATCCATATAAATTACGCATGTAGCAGTGTGGATTTTATTTTAAGATTAGCTTGGTCAACACGGACCCCAAACCAACAAAAATGAGGGCACAGGTAATCTTATTTAACAAAGAAGAGCAACATTGTTCCATTAAGTTGACATGTTTATTTGTAACACATTTTGCTTCTTTTAGTTCATGGAGTTCAGCAAAGGACAACTGGAGAACACAGTGGCCCTTTCTCAGCACTCAAGAAAGCAAGAACGTATTCGTGTTCTCGGCAAGTACGTTCTTGCTGAGAACACGAAAAGTGCGGACTCAGGAAGAATGGAACATGCGTGCTTGATAAAGTATAATACATCCATGGCTTGATCCTCAGCCCGCCTTCTTCTTCTAATTATTTCCGTCGTGCTGTACGCTACGAGGCGCACTGCTGCCCTCCACCGTTAATAATAGATGTCGTCAGATTCTTGAATACGAGCCAGAACGGCGAAGAAAAGTGAGAACGACTTTTTCAACTTGCTTTGCAAACGAGAAAAACATGGACTTATATGAAAAAGCATTTACCCCGAGGTCAGTGAGCTCCGTAAAGAGCTGCCTTCTCTCCCTGCTGTATGCTGCTTGTCAACATAACCTCATTTACAGTTTCAGGATTCCCACACTCACACAGCTCATTTGGATGTTTGCCCACTCTAAACAGACAATCTGGAAGACAACAGTACCTGAGTCTCACCATGGCTCAGCTCGTCCGTGTGTTGCTTATGAAACAAATACACAAAATTGCAATGTACAGCAAATAACCACTTTTCATTCAATATTAAGGTAATAGATATTTAGAATATGTTTTTATTTTTGAACTCGACTTAATAGTTTATCCGCATGTTTGTTTTTTTTGTTTTTTAAAACGCCTAAATATAGCTGTGATAGACTTCTACCACTAATAATTAAGTGACAAGTAAGGTGATAAAAACCTTTGACCAGTATTTGGTTTGGAGCGCCCCCTCTCTTCACTGCTCACATTTACAATCCAGCTGGAGGCACAGACAAACCTTTTTAGACAAATTTAGGATTATGTTTTAAAACAAGCCTAAAGTAAATAGGAATATTTTTAGTATACAATAGTGGACACGTTGATTAGTTAATTACCTATATTTAATATGAACCATTTTCATGGATAAGATGAGCAATATGTATTATACATGTCGGTGTAATCCCTCATTTGTCCAGGAGTGCTCCATTGTAGAAAAAGATTCAGTTGTAGTCATCTGGACTCTGTTTTAGAAAAAACAAAGAAAAAAATCCAGAGTCCAGATGACTGCAACTGAATCTTTTTCTACAATATATATTATGCTGATATAATTCACTTTGAAGTAAAAGGGAGTGCATAAATGTAGACGGTGTGGAGGAGAGCGTGAGTTTGAGGAGTACATGAATGATCCAAAGTGTTTGCATTGTTCAGAGGTGCATCGTACTGGAGCTTGTGAAAATGGAAAGTGAGGTTAATAGAGTCAGGTTAGAGAAGCGAATGTCATATTCTGACGCAGTTACAGCCGTTAAAGGACAGGGGCAAGAGGACTCAAAGTAACCAGGAGTTGAGAAAGTAAAATCTGATCAGAGGTTTACGTTAGCGGAGAAGAATCGTTTCCGTGCGTTCATTGCAGTGGTGATGAACTGTTGTGGAGAAATACAAGACAAAGCCGAGCGCGTCCCACCAATAAAGTATTGGTAGCAATACATACAGTAAACCTTTAATATGCACTTTAATGTTTCTTAACGTACTGAACAAACAACAGTAGAATTATAAACTAGTATTGAAAAGTTACTTAATCATTTACTATTTAATACACCAAAAAAATTACTATCGTTATCTAATAAAAATAGTTAGTAAATATCAGTCTTTCTGTTGAGTGCATTTTCTAGCGTGAGCCTCGTACAAACTGAAAGCTATCGTGATCTGAACTGCAAGAGTATGTAACTGTTTTATCCCCAGTGTGAGTGCTCTTTTCTGAAGTTATCTCCACTCAAAAGCCATTCACTCTCCAGGAATCTTCACAGAACTAAACATCTAAAAGTAGAGTCAGATGCCAGAGTTTCATCGATTTAATAAAATGTTAAACAAGAGCACCTTTTCTTGAGAGCTAGTTTTGATTTTATACAAGGATTTCATATTCCGTCAGTAAATTTGATTTCTCCATAAACCTCAGTGAAAGGAACGACAAAAAGGTTTGACTGTGCTGGGATACATGAAAAGTGTCACCACCATTAATACTTTAGCAACTTTCTCTGCTTGATTTGTAATATGTTTTCATGTTTTTTGAGTTACTATAGGAGTATTTTTGTTTCAAAATGGGTTTGCCATTGTATCAACAACAGATTTGACACATTTCAGAGTAAAATTCTATTCTATGTGAATACCACAAGATCACATTGGCAGTCACCTCACGGGTCTTCACAAAAACTGCTCCATCATACAATTTAACAGTCATCACCAGTCTCAGGAAACAAGCGATTGGATAACTGTTCCTGGACATCTCCTGCCATCAAAACCTTGGAATATTCTTCTCGGGCGAGGAAAAAAAAGAGGAACCACAGGAGAGGACAGTCTCATACATTTACTATTTACGCAGAGGTGGGAGTAGCCAAAGAATATACTCAAGTAAGTGTAAAGTTACTTCAAGATGATATTACCCCAGTAATTAATCATTGGATTTAAATGGTGCCTTTCATGACACCCAAAGCACTTTACAGTGCATTATTCATTCACTCCATCCTCAGTGGTGGTAAGCTACGATTCTACCCACAGCTGCCCTGGGGCAGACTGACAGACATGAGGCAGCCAATCTGCATCATAGGCCCCTCCAACCGCTGACATTCACTCACCCGCTCACCAGATTCATACTGGGCAATATGGGTGAAGTGTCTTGCCAAAGGACACACCGACAGCTTGCTTAAGCTGCTGCAGTGTGATGCCTGGCGTTCTCCCATCCAAGTCCTGACCTGTAACTGAGTACTATCCACCTCTGTGTTTAAGTCTCTTGATTCTATTAAAAATATTCCAAATCACAAGAAACTTTTACTCATTCACTTATTAAAAAACTCAGCGTGGGCTTATAATATTTCAGAAAAAATGCAACGAGCATTTTCAATTCAAGTAGACGGTATATAGCCCTCCATCCACTTAACTTGACACAATTATGGGAAATAAGACTTTTAATCATCAAAGTGAAAACAACATCAAAGTGGATTGCGAGGAGCGCTAACCCCGGTCCTTGTCTGCTCCCGTGATTGGATAGTTCTCTTCTACTGTGCCACCAGAGTGCATTGATTCATGGTGCAGTCCTCGTGTGGACAGAGTGTCTGCTGTGATGAGGCGTAATGAAAATGTAACTGTGGAAGAATGGAGGTGGCAGGAGGGGATAAGTGAAGGTCCAGGGCGGTAATTTAGTCTGAGTAGTGGTTAAAGGGCCGGGGTCACGCTTGGCCACAAAAGTTTTACTCACAAGTTACAGACAATATGAGGTTTGTTTCTAGACTTGAATTTCAACAACGTTTATGGTCATCTGCACTAAAAAGAAAACATGTTTCCTATGGCAATTCAATTATGTTTCGCTTTTATCATGGTGAGTTTGAAGTAGGCTACACTTTTGTGGGTCTCCAGTAGACATTACATGTGTCCTCTTCGGTCGACCCTCATAGTGCTCGTAGAGAAGTGGCGGTAGGAGACTGAGATATGCCCAATTTGAAAATGAAGTATAATCTATAATTAAAACTATTTTAAATTACAACAAAATAGATGTCTAGGGTAATTTCCCAAAAAAGAGTTTCTGCACTTTTGCGGTTACCTCAACCTCAACTAATACAATTGCAGGCACATTTCTGATGCATTTTGAAAATATGTTGAGCTTTGAGGATAACTTTACGGAAGAACATGTAAACTGCACATAGTCTAGCAATAAACCTGTGATCTTTTGTCTGTACTGAAACTTTGCTCCGACTGTGTTAATGATGTTTGCTAAGCATTTCCTTATTGTTTTAGTTTCTCCAGGTTTGGATGGAGTCCTAATTACTTATTAGTAGCTCATTACTTTCAGAAGACAACATAATTACCTCTCTAATGCACTGCAAATGTAACCTGTCCATTGCGTCCAGAGACTGTGCTGAGAGGGAGAAAATCGCATTTTGTTTTATTAAGGTTTTTGCATCTTTTTTAGGTCAAATAATTATGAGAGGGTCAACTTGTGAGTAATTTCTACCACCAGAGGCTACTTTACCGATACTATATTTCCTGTAAAACATTTAGAAGGCTGAATTAATTATATGATATTTATGTGATCTTACTACCTGCTGATTCACAGATAAATTACCCATGACAGCTATGAGCAGTCCAGCCGATCCATGGAGATCCCATGGAGACCCCATGGAGACCTGGAGGTCTGCACATTCAACCATTCAACCTCACTCAGACGCCCCACATTCAGACGCCCCTTCTTCATTCTGTGGTTCGCCATCCTTGGCGCCTCTATCTAAGTAGAGGAATATTTTTGTAGATATACATCTGAAATGTACAACGGAGTATAAAGGCCAGCCCAAATGTTTTAAAATGCGGAGCACTACTAGAATAAACTCGTAAATTAACGAGAATAAACTCGTCGTAGAAATGCATTTGTGTCCATGCAAGAGTTTTGTACAGTGTGAATGTAATTTAGAAATAAATAATATATAATATATGATATGATATTTTGGTGCGAGGAGCGACTAGTGTTCCAAAGCTCTAAATCTAACCAAATTAACTGTACCTAAATCTAATCCTAACCCTAACCTTACCCTGATGGTGAAACAATATATTGTTAAAAATAAACATTTGCAAGAAAAATACAAAAGTTGGAACGTTAAGCTCCGCCCCAGAACAAAATGTCATACTTTTATAAAAAGTGAAAAGTAGATCCCCCAAAATATCCATACCAATAGTTCTTAGTAAAAAAAGGAAAGTTAGTAAAGTGTTGTCAATTTACCCACAGCCATCCAATTCTAAATTATTTATTATTATTGTAAAGATTGTATATCTAAAAAATATTAACTTTAAATGATTTGCGTATGTTAATGATATACGCCTTATAGCGCCCATTTCTTCCTCTGGTTCTGCTGATTTATTGAGAACCTTAAGTCCGTTAATATAATACATCCACGCTAGAGTCCATCTCCCATTTTCAAGGGTTAGACTGACCTCTAGTGGTAATGAGGACAAACTGCATCTACAACCGAAGCAAAAAAAAAAAGAAAAAAAAAAGTGTTAAATTTATTTTTAAGTATGAACTGTGAATTTACTAAATGTATAATAGTTTTAAAGATTAAAGTCAAGCCCAATGACTAGAGCAATGCTAAAAGGCCAACTAATACCCCAAGGCAACAATCCCCCAAAAATGAACTGTTCCAAGCACTGTGTGTGTGCGTGCATGGACAAAATTAAGAGACGAGAACATCCACTAGAGTAGCCTATGAAAGTTACGTGAGGTAACGGATAAATCTGGCAAAAAAGTAAAATATTGGCTTGTTTGTTGTCTTTCTTTTTTGGCTATAAGTTTGCGTGTTGATTTACCCTAATCATTAGGTCTGGATGCAGTCTTCTGATCCTAAAACCTGCATATTCGCTTAAAAAGCACTGTCAGGAGTGGGATTTGAACCCACGCCTCCAATCGGAGACCAGAAGTCCCTGCTCCACGGGAAGGAGTGATCCTTGAGTCTGGCGCCTTAGACCGCTCGGCCACCCTGACATGAGAGGCGGAGGGTGCTGTTATGTACATAAGCTACAATCGACTCCACCAGTTTTATTGACCGTCATAATGTTTGATCCTGTTCGTCTTCATTGCGGAAGAGAAAGCTGGCAGTTGAAAGCTCATTGGCCTTGTTTTACAGAGTGTAAATGTTTGCGCTTGTGCTGGATGACTCATCAATGATGTCAGAATAAGTTAAGGCGACAGCGCTCTCTTGTGGCGTAATATTGAACCTACAGATGAATTTCCACAAATATTTGCCGTATTTATTTATATATTCATTGCACTGTGGGGAACTCGCCTACCACGACCCAACAGCCGTGTTATAGTGCCTACTTCTGCCGCATTTCGCTCTCTCGCTGCTCACTTCCCCGAGGATCTGCAGGCGAGCACGTGAGGCCCATGGACTTACGGTGGGGGCTATGCGCATGCGTACAGGAGCTCTTTGTCGTCTCAGGTGTGCGCTTGGCAGGTGACGGTTACTACTCTGTAAACAACCTCCGTGACAGCGACGTGGACCCCTTTTATCCGCCACAGCCTCGAGAAAAGAGAGTGTGGAGATTGTAAGCACGATCTAGTCCCCATAGTTTTGCAGCGATTGGAAATATTAGAATTTTCCGCGGAGAAAGAGTCCGGGGAGTGGCTTTACCAGCAGCATATGGCAGCAGCAGCATCCCGCGTGAATAAGTCGTAGTAGCAGGCTATTGTAAACCTTTGGGTGCGGTTTTGCTGAATATTGCAGAGATGAATGCAGAAATTGAGCATTTCTTCAAAACGGTAAGCAGTGACTATCAGTTTTGAGTTTGATGCATAGTTTCTTTTTCCGTTCTATTTCGTGCGCGCAGGTGGAGGATGTGAAAGGTCTCATTGACGCTATTACAGCCCAAACAGAAGAAGTGGAGAGAAGGCAAAACGTAATACTCTGCAGTCAAAATCATGACAAAAGTAAGTCACACTTTTCTTAAAGCATGAAGGAACGACACGTAGGTTTAGTCTTGTTTATTTTGTGTGCGGATAAAGTGGGGGAAGGGACTGTGTTTTCTGGGTGGGTCATAAGGCTCGTCAAATGTGTTGCTGTCGTTTTATATAGCATTCCTATGGCTTTAGGATTCAATAATAGCCTGTTACTTAGATGAACACATGTGCCATTTAGGCATGAGAATGTCCTACTTTTTACTAATGTTTTAATTGAATTAAATACGTCAGATTGACATCAGAATCAGGAAAGTTTTATTGCCATTGTCCGTGGACACAATTTAAAAGCTAGGATAGGTGAAATATGATTTACACGAGTTCATAAAGTGAGACTTCTTTATAAAATGTCCACAAGTCCAAAAGCTGCTTCGGTCATATAAATATCACATGATCAAATAAATATTTTTCCTTTTAAAAAAAGCATTATCACTTTTTAGGGTAGTGTTGTTGTAAAATGTTATGAGCTACTACTTTTTCAATCTCTCTCTGTGTATTATTGTCGATGAAAAACAGAAAATGATATGTTGTAGTGTCGTCTAATAACGTAAATCCATCATGTCAGTCCTAGCAAATCCCACCACATTGCACACCTTGACTATAATTTAAGGTGGCCGCCCTACGCATAAATGTGTATATACTGTATGTATATATATAATTTATATGCAATAGCCTTCTTCAGCCTGCTGCTTTTTGTGTATGTGCTAAGGATAACCATATGCATAACATCTTATTGAAATGTGTTAATTTCATTTTTAGAAAACACACAAGAACTGGAGAAGCTGAACAAGGACATTAAGAAGCATTCAACTTTGGTTCAAGTCAAGTTGAAATGTAAATCGACACTGGAATGTTTGTTTTTGTTCAGTGAAAACCGGTCATCTGTAGATTTTTAACATTAGTAATACCCACGTTTTTGTTGTGTCACCACCATAACACGACGCAGATGACATCACGCTCGTACTTTCATTTCACGTGACACTGACTACAGTAAATTTGATTGGCAAATTAGACTGCAACGTAAACTCTCAGGCCTGGAACTTATCTTTAGTGACAATATTTTTGAATGTTCTAATGTATATACAGTATGTTGTTTTTTCTCCTGAAGCTTTTTCAAATCTGGTATTGTACATCTTGTCAATTACGGGGAAAAAAAGTTGACCTCGGTTTGATTTCAGCCATGCAGAATGACACGCCCACAGATGAGAACTGCCAGAGTTTTTCAGTGTTTCAGCGTATTTACAAGAACCAGGTATGGCATGTTTCATCATTGTAGCTAGTTGTACTGTATTATTGTTAGCTTCAGATTCTCCATTCATAAGGCCTATCAATTATAGTTTGACAACTATTTTAAGGTGTATCAAAAGGCTAAATCCACGCGTGTTTAATCATTTTTATTTGAGACAAAGTACAACACGCATATGTTTTAATTATCCAGCCATACTCCTAAAATATGAACTTATTTACCATGCATTAATGTCCATATAACTAATTTGAAATGTTTGAACGTTGAATTTACTTAAACAATGCACTTTGAAGTTTGATTAAGCACTTAACTATTTTTCTTAGCTTGCTTATTTCACAACTTATGTTCATTGTTTACGTGGTTGTTTGTAATGTTTTTTCTGTGCACTCTTGAGCTTTTTGGGATTGTTTTTACCAATGTGATTCTCAAACTACAAATGTAAAATAAAATAAACAATGCTTTTCCAGCACTCCCACCTGACGCGGTGCTTTGTTGAGGTCATGAGGCGCTATTACAGGGCGCAGACGAACTTCAGGGAGAAATGCAAAGCACATATTCAGAGGCAGCTGGAGATTGGTGAGTGGCCAAAACAACAATGAGGTCACCTTCACTCGTCGCACTGTCCTGCAAAAACCGACTGCGTTTGGACTCAGATTGAATGCATTTCTGAGATCCTGTGCCAAAACGTTGTCATTCATGTGGACTGAGTCTATAAGGCGTCTGCTCATCCGTAATTGTTTCAAGGGGCTTAACAGAAGATTAATGAAAAATATATTGTTTTTCCTCTCAACTACAGTGGATAAAGTCACCACAGATGAAGCGTTGGAGGATATGTTGAATTGTGATAGTCTTTCAATCTTCATATCTGATGTAAGC
The DNA here is from genome assembly GCA_015082035.1 of Chaenogobius annularis. NCBI lineage: Eukaryota > Metazoa > Chordata > Actinopteri > Gobiiformes > Gobiidae > Chaenogobius > Chaenogobius annularis. The sequence continues at coordinate 574,740 of BJKM01000218.1, read as the reverse complement.
AAACCTATTTTCCTTCCAATATATAGTCACTATTTTTGTCTGTGTGTGTGTATTTTTCATTTTGATTTGTTTCCACATAGATGAAATGCGATTCACGACTATCAAGCCAGGCTTTAAATGAAATAGAGTCTCGCCATTTTCACATCTTGAGCTTGGAGTCCAGCATCAGGGAGTTACATGAATTATTTACCGATATTGCCTTGCTGGTGGAAATTCAGGTAAGATTTATTTGTCTTTGAAGTAAATAAACAATATATAGATAACTCCATTGAAGGCCAATGTGTTGTGTTGTTACCAGGGGGAGTTGGTGAACAACATTGAAAAGAACGTGATGAGTGCAGCAGACTACATTGACCACTCCAAAACAGTGACTGAGAAAGCCATTGATTACAAGAAAAGTACCTTCAAGTTGGTGCCTCCGGTCTTCCTGAGGTCTTTCCGGAAACACTCCAAAACTGCCTCTGGTCAAAGCACGACATAACTGCAGCGCAAATACTTGGTTATCTTTGTTTGGGTTTTAGTTATTTATATATTCACATTATCAAATTTGTGCTTTAAATGTGTTTATAGCTGTGTATGTACCCATGTTATGAATGATGTTTTAGGTTGAAAAGATTATTCAGTTTTGTGATTTGTCAAAATGCTGTTTAATGTTGTTATTATATTGTTTCTAGAGGCTTAAACTTTTTTAAATTTATTAAACATTTTCCACAATCAATACCGAACCAGGAACATTCTCTACTGCTTTGTTTCATTTTGTCCAGTAGGGGGCGTAGTTGTCACACTGAAGTTTTTGGCTATTTTTCTATAAATGGCAATTAGTCAATTAATCAACTAAAGGGTTTTGTTGTTAACAATCTTTACGGTTATTACCGTTATTTAAACCTTACTTTCATATAATAATGTTGAAAGTAATGTCTAAATACAGGTAAATTGTATTATCAGAAGCAGCTGAAAGATTGCAAAACTATATAGCACCACATAGCAACAAATATAGTATACATTTAGTAAAGAGTTAGTTATATATGACTTCATTCTAATGGAAATGCATGCAGCGTGCTTTGTTGTTGCTACCACTTTAAATATCTTTGTTTCAGACTCTAGGGGAAGCTAAATTCAGACTCTCTTTGCCTGCACCACAGGATCGCAGCCAAAATGAACCCATTGACTTTTCCTCTCTGAAGATGCGCCTCTCTCCCCTTCATCTCGGATTTGATTTCACAGCACCTTTGCACTTTGCTGAAACCACTTGTTTCCATATTTGAAACCCAAGTCGGTAACAGATTGGCATGACAATGAAATTTGAAGAGGGAGTGAGGGAATTAGACATTAGAAAGTTCTGGTGTGGAGACATATTTACACAAAAACAGGATTTATTTTGAGACAGTGATAAATCGGACAGTGCCTTTCACTGTTCTGCACATCTCTATTAGTTAAACTGTTAAACTGGCTTGATTTTAGGATCTGAATCTCATTTTCACTATGTGTTTAAGTTTAGATTTACATGTTTGTAGGTAGGTATGTTTTGAGGTATTTATTTTTCTAATTTCAGGCAGAAAATTAAAACTAAATTAAGTCATACAAGTCAGACTCTATAGATGATATTTAAAAAATCAATCTCCAGTCATTTAACTCATAGTGATATTCAGTTTTTGCAGTTATAGAATTTACTAAAACTTGTTGGAATGGATGTTGGATAAAAAAAAAAAGTGTACAGGGATGGACTAATAGCTGGATTTAGTGTCCTTTTGCTCATTTATGTGCACTTTTATTTCTTGACTTTGCCCTGAGCAGCCACAGCCTCCATGGCCTTCTTCACGGTCTCCTCGTCTCCCAGGAAAGACATGGGCTTAACAGGCTTAAGGTCGGCATCCAGTTCATACACAATTGGGATTCCAGTGGGAAGGTTGAGCTCCATGATGGCTGCGTCGGACATACCTGTGGAGACAGACAGAAAGGTGAGCGGGATGAGCTGACAGACAGAGCTAATGTAATTGATAGCACTTGGAGCTGTCTGGTGGTCAGAGAGATGGAAATACAACGGTACATAATAAATGTCTGGCTCAAAATATTTAAATTGCATTATAACAGTATGTTTACTATATAATGTGATATGCAAATTGCCATCAGTGTTTTAAAGCAATTTAGTCACTAAACCAATCTCCAATAGTTTTAAATGTTTAAATTTTAACTGTTAAGAAAAAAAAAGCAATAACTGGATTTATTTGTTCGACCGTGAAGCCCACAAAACTGAAGGCTATATTGGTGTTATTTGGGCTAGACTGTTAATTCATCTTGTCGATGTATGATGGCTAGGTGCGTGTTGTGTACAGAACTTTGCAACATGGGGCCAGCTAAAATACCCTTGTGTATCGTATTGATTACACAGATTACTTTGTTAAGTTTGCTCGACTCCTTTCACTTATGTTGGATTGCAACATTTAGCAGGCACCATCTTTGTCACCCTGATAATGTAGATGCATTTCTGAGTATGCGGAATAACTGAAATCTACGTTTATGAATGACATTTCCTGTTGCCCTTTGACAGTATCACTAGATTTCTCCATGTCCGGCCCCTCTGTCAGTGCACACAACCTTTCTTCATAAAGGTCACGACTGTAACTGGAACCACCCTCATGACTGTCTGCACTGAGCTATTTATACGCACCATAATCACAACCGTGTGCGTGGGGCAAATGTCTTACTCCTTTTTCACTTCAGCTTTTGCACACAAATGAACAGACATGTGCACTTTATTCTTTGTTTACCTTTGCCGTATCAAACGTACCTTCCAAGTGCTTCACGATGCCACGAAGACTGTTGCCATGGGCCGCGATGATTACGTTTTTCCCAGCTTTGATTTCTGGAGCAATGACTTCATTCCAGAAAGGCAGGGCACGGGCAATGGTGTCCTTGAGGGATTCACAAGTGGGCAGTTCACCAGGTTTCAGGCCCTTATAGCGACGTGACTAAAGGGGGCATAGACAGGAAGTCTTTATTTATACGCCAAACACTTATTGCATAGTAGATATTACATTTGTAACACATAAAAAAAATACATGCACTACTGAGTTTTGGCCAAAAACTCCTAAAAAAAAAACCATTTAAAACTTCTTTCAACTTTGCTCAAGTTGTCTAGTGCTTGAGTTATATATGACTTAAAATATATACGTTTCATCTTGTATTTGAACTGTAATACAATTACAGTAACAATGTACCTCACTGATGATCTGGTGGTAAGGATGGTCCTTTTCCATGGGAGGAGGAGGGATATCAAACGAACGTCTCCATATCTTCACCTGCTCCTCGCCGTGCTTTGCTGCCGTCTCCGCCTTATTAAGACCAGTGAGGCCACCGTAGTGACGCTCATTCAAACGCCAGGTACGAATCACAGGCAGCCACATCTGGTCCGTACCCTCCATGATGGTCCACAGTGTCATAATAGCACGCTTGAGCACGGAAGTGTAGCAGATGTCAAACTTCATGCCGGCGTCTTTGATGGCCTGGGCTCCACGCTTGGCCTCCTCCACACCTTTCTCACTGAGGTCGGCATCGAACCAGCCGCAGAAGCGGTTCTCCTGGTTCCACTGGCTCTCACCGTGGCGGACGATAACCAAACGATGAACAGCAGTCATGTTTGCGTAGTTTCTAAAATGCTCACACACACGGGCCGACCAACAGTGAGCCCCAGTCCACATGCCACTCTTTTTATAGCAGTCTGCATGGGAGCGGCACAGAGCGGGTAGGACTCTGTCACAAACCACCTGTAGGAGCTGGTGCTTCTGTGATGGACACAAAGTCACACCAATAACAGTCAGACACTGAAATGGTTGGTGTGAACGTTTGGCTGCGAAGGCCAGAGGTCAGGTATTAGGCCAAAATAGCAACATGACTTTTAAAGGGGCATCTGTGAAACAAAAGTATAAAGATCAGGTCTAAAGAAGACTTAGTGCATGCATATAATGTAATATAATATGGATTATATCTTGCTATACCTGATAATAACTGCAATTGATTGATATACAGTTATTGTCAATACTGTTGACTAATATGCTTTTCATACATGCAGTGAGCACTACTGTATATAGTCAAAACAGTGCTATATATAGAGTAAATATAATGTTCTTCTACTCTGTTTTCACTTTCAGTTCTACTTTAGTTGTAATTTTACTACCACTACTACTACTACTACTACTACTACTACTACTACTACTACTACTACCACTACAACTATTACTACTACTACTACTACTACTACTACTTTAAAGCCTGAATAAGTATAGGAGGTCATCAAGTTCACGCTAATCTAGAGACAGCAGAAGAATGTGATGACACTGGAAAACAAAGCCACAAAGCAATATATTGAGTGAAGAAGAGTCGCAGCATCCTGCACCATTGAATCAAATTATATCTATGTATAGGAAATGACAAATACAAGCAAAACTGTAGCATAATGTCATAGAGACTTAGATCATTTACTTTAAGTCATTGAAAATACCTGTAACGCTTTCGAACAACTAAAACTTTTTTATTGCACAAACAAAGAGAAATAGTTTGTTAAGAATGAAGGCTTAGTTACACTTTAACTCCTAACCCTTATCCCTTAATTAACTAGATACTAATCCTGAATCATTGTTAATAAAGTATTTGTTATGAATTAAGTCTCTATTAACGCTAAATAAGGTTTTGTTAATTCAAAGTTAATTCTTACTGTTTTCTTTTCTTATTTCAACCTAACTTCCACTCCTGACCAACATATAAAAAGCATATGGTGTATTCCAGCTGGTGTATTTTAGTCGTTTTCACAAGTCTAAACTGCAATAACCGTTTGTTCTAAACGCACTGTCTACCCAAACTCTTGGTGCACACAGGTATCAGCCCGTACACATTATTATTCATTAAAATACTTACTTTTATGCAAAACTTAATGACTTGTGCATGTGGGAAGAAACAAATTTCCTTTTGTGAAATACTCCAGGCTGATTACACTTCACTTGTGCAGGGAAAAGCTGCAGACTGTCAGAGTGCTGTTAGGTGGAGAAAAGTGTACACAGGGGGGTTTGTGTGATCATCAACCAATACGATGAGTCAGCTTTCTGCTCCATATCTCCCCCGCCTGAAGCACCTCTGTTTGGGTACTCCAGTGGTAAGCACTGGGGGGTGGGCACTGCTGCAGCCGCAATATATTGGATGAAATTTAGTACACCATATGCATATTCTATTATACAATAGAGTGCTGCAAAATCAAACTTTAATTGTGAACCAATTGAACATTGAAATCACAAAAACACGAGTCTAGTGTTATAATTTTGCACAATCATTCGATATTTTCATGATTGAATTGCATTGTAAAACATATTAAAATTTTGAATAAATCTTTTGAATCGTTACGTGTGAAAAGTTAGGCACTGAAGCCATAGTAGTTTTATTTAGAAGAGATTACAGCAACTCTCTCTTACTTGAATTATCTTATTTATGTATTTATTTATTTATAAAACATTAATTGTAAGTTGGAATTCAAGTTGGAATTTATTAATTTTTTTCTATTTTTTCTATCTTGATGCATATATGGTGTATATATTCAGTGGTTCAGCGGACAGTGTCTCGCTAGGTATGCGACCTCTCTCACTTTAACCTGTATTTTAAGTGTCGGTTCTTTGAGGTCAGAGCTGTACTTCTAATTTCCACCACAAGGAGACATGCTGAGTCACTGCTGTGAATGAGGACAGCCCCTCCCCCACAACACACCCCTCTCCTCCTGCAGTATGCATACAGTATCTTACAGTTAGGTCGGTTTTACTTTGAAAATACATAATTTGTTATGTTTTTGAAAGAAACAGAATACAAAATTTGGACCTACTGTACAATTGTGCTTCAGGTTTTATTTCTGATCTTTATTGACATTGTTGCCGTTGTTGTGTTCTACATCACTGGTATAATAAAATGTAAAAACAAAGAAAAGGTAAAAAAAGGTGTCAAACCTCTTGTATTCTCCCTCTTCCCTCATTAACCCTGTCCAATATTCCTCCCACATGTATTCCCAGGGTCCCTGCTGTCTTACTGCCTGCCATTGCGGTGTAAGACTATCGAGGCTGCATTGTCAGAGTTTGGGTAAAGCGCTTGCGTCAGAGCTCCCTCTCTCTGTATAAAAGGCACCGGTGCTGCAGCAGTGAGCAGTCGAGGCTTAGACCTGAGCCCAGCCGACATCACACACTCAGTCAGAGGAGAGGGAGAGCAGCTTTGTCCTCACCATGAGTAGCATCGGATATGACCCCTACTACTCACCTTCCCCATCCTACCGCCGCTGGTATGTGGAGTCTTCCCCCCGCGTCACCTCCCGGGGCAGGACCCACTCTGTGTATGCCCCCCACACCGTGTCCTCATCTTCCCGTGTGCAGTACTCCTCTCCGGGTCGGGTGCTGCTCTCCTCCTCCTCCTCCTCGGCCCAGTCTCTGGAGCTGGAGCTCAGCCAGGCGGCCCAGATCAGCTCAGAGTTTCGGGCGGTTCGTACCCAGGAGCGCTCCCAACTGCAAAACCTCAATGACCGCTTTGCCGGCTTCATCGAGAGGGTAAGAGAGCTGGAGCAGCAGAACCGTGCACTGGAGGCTGAGCTGATGATACTGAGGCAGAGGCACACAGAACCATCTCGTCTGAGGTCACTGTACGAGCAGGAGGCCCGAGCTCTCAGGGCTGCTATTGACGAGGCCAGGGCAGAGCAACAAGCTGCCCTGGGGCAGAGGGAGCGCCTGGAGCAGACCCTGAGTGCCCTCCAGGGTCGTTATGAAGAGGAAGTCCTGGCTCGAGAAGATGCAGAGGGTCGCCTCATGGAGGCCAGGCGTGAAGCTGACCAGGCTGCTTTGGCAAAGGCCGAGCTGGAGAAGAGCGTGGAAACCCTGCTGGAAGAACTCGCCTTCCTCAAGAGGGTCCATGAAAATGAACTGGCTGAGCTCCAGGCCCAGGTGCATCTGGGAGTGCAGGTTGCTGTCGAGTCTGAGGCTGCTGCTCCAGACCTGTCAGGGGCTCTGCGGGACATTCGATCCCAGTACGAGAGGCTGGCGGCCAGGAACATCCAGGCGGCAGAGGAGTGGTTCAGGGGGAAGGTGGGCTCGCTGACTGAGACCGTGGCCCAGCACACAGACGCAGTAAGGAGCTCCAAAGATGAAGCAGGAGAGTACAGACGCCAACTGCAAAACCGCATCCTGGAGATCGATGCGTGCCGAGGCCTGAATGAGTCCCTGGAGAAACAATTGCAGGAGATGGAAGACAAGAACGGTGCAGAAATAGCAGCTATGCATGTGAGTGTTACAGGAATGGTTACCTGATACCTGACATCCTTTCTGTGTTTGTAATAATGTCTGCACTATCACTGCTCATGTGTCTTCTTCTGTGTAGGACACTATTGGTGACTTGGAGAATGAGCTGAGGGGAACCAAACAGGAAATGGCTCGCTATATGAAAGAGTACCAAGACCTTCTCAATGTCAAGATGGCCCTGGATATTGAGATTGCTGCATACAGGTACAACTATATAGCCTTCAACCGAGCTGGCTACATTATTAAAGAATGACAAAATGTTAATCCTAAAGTAGATTGAGAATGGGTTGATTTTCAAGTAAAAGCTAGATTAGTCCACCATGAATTATCAATTACAATTACAAATGCCTTATATAAGAAACTAAAGATTTCTTCAAAGCCACACTAATCTTTCTACTTCTGTGTTTGTCCGATTCCCCATACAGGAAGTTACTGGAGGGGGAGGAGTCTCGCTTCAATGTGGGCGGAGTCGGGGCTGTGGCCTCTCTGTACAGCCACAGTCTGTCCGCTCCCTCCTACAGTCGCCCCGTCTTCTCCAGCCTGAGCTCGGGCACCTCCTACATGATGACATCACGTCTGCTCAGCTCCAGCACCACCGAGGGACTCATCTCCTCCAGCCACGCCCCCCAGGCAGAGGCTAGCCCACCCGCCGAGGAGGAGGAGGAGGAGGAGGAGGAACAGAAGGAGGAAGAGGAAGAGGGAGCAGAGGAGACTGAAGAGGCCAAGGAGGAAGAAGAAGAGGCTAAAGAGGAAGAAGAGGAGGGAGGAGATGACGAAGGACAGGGAGAGAAAGGGGAAGAAGAAGAAGAAGAGGCAAAAGAAGGAGAAGAGGAGGAGGCTACTGAGGCAGAAGAAGGTTAGAAGAAAACCCTATGTCAACACAACATATAGGATTTGAGGAAAACATATAATTTATTCTTATACCCAACCAGACGTACAATATTTCTGGCATCTTTCTAACTTTTTCTACCTTTTAAACCCAAGGTTACAAAGGATTTCTATCACTGTCCATGTGAATTTAAGTTTATAACAATGTTCAAAATATAACTAAGGCACTGAATATAGAATAAAGGTATTATGATGTGATTTAATATTTACAGTACAACGTAAAGGTTTTAGGAAACATCTCAACTGTTTTATACCTAACCCAACATACAAAATAAATGGAATCTTTCTAACATTTACTACCTTAAAATCAAAGTTACAAAGGGTTTCTATTACTGTTTCTATGAATTCAATATACTACAGGAAGGTCACTTTACGGTTTCACACACTATTCATTCAAGCCCCCTTCAAGCTAAAAGCTAGTTGGTTGTTATGAAGTAGAACTCCATGTGTTACCTATTTGTATTAAAACATATTCTTACTACTATTTCCAAGCAGGTGGTGATGAGGTAGACCAAAAGGGCGAAGAAACAGAAGCTGCAGAGGAGGAGGAAGAGGCAGCAAAAGACGACAAAGGAGAGGGGGAAGAAGAGAGTGAGAAAAAAGAGGAAGAGCAAGAGGAGGACAAGGACGAAGGAGGTGACGACAAAGACTCCGAAGACAAAGACACAGACGCCAAAGACGAGCAAAAAGGCGAGAAGGAAGAGCCAAAAAAGGGTGATGAGAAACCGGAAAAAGAGGAGAAAGTTGACGCTAAGAAAATAGAACAGGTTCCTGAGAAAGAGGAAAAGGCCGCCCCGGAAAATAAAGCTAAATCTGACAAGGAAAAGGAAAAGGATGAAGCTGTGAGCAAAAAAGAAGACAAGCCAGCACCAGAGAAAGCAGAAAAGGTTGAGAAAGAGGAGAAACCTGGCCCGGAAAAGAAGGAAAAAGAAGAGAAATCTACTCCAGCAAAAGAAGAGAAATCTGCGCCAGCAAAAGAAGAGAAATCTGCTCCAGCAAAAGAAGAGAAATCTGCTCCAGCAAAAGAAGAAAAGGCTGTTCCGAAGAAAGATGTCAAAGCTGAACCAAAGGAAGAAGGGAAAAGCCGCCAAACCTGCAGAGGACAAAAGCAAAGACACTGACACCAAGAGTAAGAAGTAAGCAAGCTGTAGTCCCAAATATCTGCTCCATTCTCTGCATATCTGCTTGTTCCATGGTGCTCTGTCTTCGAAGTACAGTAGCTATTTGCAGCAACTTGACAAGGGTACCTGCTTGCCAATATACAAACTAGTCCATAATTATGTCTGTATACACTTGAATGTAACGTGTCAAAACGCGTGTGTTTTGGTGATAGAATAAAGACTTCTTACAACCCTTATGAAGCGTTTTAAGCATCTTTTATCTTATTATAGACTAACACAGTTTATTTTTAGAGGTGTTAGAGTATGACATTATCAATTTTGTCTTATCTTGTATGGCATTCAATATGCAAAACTGCATTATGTATATTATATGCATGTTTATACATGTCACATTCAGGCGTAAGATGGTCTTCTATTGAGGAAATTCTTCAAGTAGTAGTACACGGCAACACTGACGAGTACACCAAAAACAAATTCCCCAATCCGCATAAGATAGGTCATTATAATAAATTTCGCATACACAACATCTGTTGCCAATTATTGCTAATTCCTGACAGGCCCATGCACTTTCCAGTGTGGTGTTGACATAAACTAGAAATTACAGTAATTACAGTTCTACCATTAACGCTTAAGCTACATATTCTGCTCATATTCTATATAACAAAGATATATATATATATATATAATTTTTCTTTTCTTTTCTTTTTTTCTAGACAGTGATTTACAGTTTAATATATAATTCACATCCTACATGACTGTCATCTGACCATACGCAATTACTCACTCACAAATCATATTCATACATTCATACATACATCCACACATACATACATGATGAAGTGTCTTTCCTAATGACAAATCATCGCAGTTTTAAATACGTTTGAATTTAGTTAGCACCCTGTAGTGACTTATAAAACCTATGTTTAATTCCTTGTATTATTATAGTCTCATTTTGAACACTTGGAATTGATTTACTGCCACCCCCACACCCATGAACCCAACTCATTTTATGTTCATATCCTAGGTGTCCTCACTTAAATGTATTATTACAAAGGTTAAACTTGTCAATCAAGTATCTTCTGACAATAATACAAGCCATTTTACTAAAAGATTTAAAGAAAAAAAAAAAAGAAAAAATTATGTTTTATCTAAATATTTATAGTGTAGTTTAGTTTCGTCTTTATTTGAAGGGACAGTGTTCAGAGACATTAAGCTTGTAAAAGACAAAGATGTTCCACGCCAGATTGTAGCTAAATAGCTCATTTCCATCTTTAGTCCTAATTGACAGGAATGAATGATACGGTGTAAACAAAACACAATCAACATTAAGATCATTTCACAAAGTCCACATTCTGACCCAAAAACACTCACACACAGCACACAGCTCATTCAACAAACATTTACATAAACACGAGTATACATGACCTACTAGTTTAGCTTTGCGCTATTAAACAGTCAACAAAATACATATTACACTTAATTATCATAAACTAAATGTATTTGTTTTGTTTGCAAAGCCTGTTTTATTGCCAGGGGTTCTGTAATAAGAGTACATTTTTTAGCAGATTTTTGATTGTGGATATGATTGTGGAATAGAACTCACCGCTGTATCTGCTCTTTTCTAAACTTATAAACACACACAGCGGCACAGCATTGCCTGCTGTACTTTTACTTGAGTAAAAATGTCAGTGCTCTTTCCACCATTCCACTATATATAGCTCTGTCATTATGTGTCAATGTTTCAATCAACTGCAGTGAGTAAAAGAAAATCTAAGAAATAACTTATCACACAGCTTGTTTAGTTTGTTTGGACATTTATTGAGCAAATGCTGCTGGGAAATTGTTCATGATGTCTAAGGACATGGGATCGCAAACAGTAGCACCTCATTTATTTTGTATTTAAATTCAAGTCCATCCTATGCATACAAGAATGCACATATCAGCGCATGTACAGTGATTGATTATTATCAGTTGCACTCAGGTAAACATAACAGACACTGATAAAAAGCATGTTTAAGGCTAGTAGTCTTCAGTAGGTTGGTTAAGCTTCGGGAACTTGATGTAATATGGTCATATGTGTCCATCCTTCAGTTGCCCCGGGACTTTCTTTGCTGTCGTTTGTGTTGGTTACTTTTTTGGCTCAGTAGATTGAACATCACAAGTGCAGTAAGGCTTCTTCATCTGTGTAGAGGACCCTCCCTTCTTAGCTGCCCCTTTAACCCTTTATAGTAATCAAAAAACTTGATAATATAATTCTCACTTTCCCACCCTTAGTGCATTCATTGCTTTGATATATATATATAAATATTATTATTACCATATCATTGCTTTGATATTGTATATATATATTTACTCTTTTTTACAATATATTCCTATTATACACATTCAAGAGGACGTAGCACCCTCTCCCCTGAGCTAGCATGCAGAAACCCCGCCCCCCACCCCCTTTCCCAAAATGAACTGCATAAAGAAATAAAGAAGGAAAAAATAGTCAAATGTCTGTCTTTGCTCCACCCATTTAAAGCTTTCACTCGACATGCATTTTGGAGATGTTTAGCGTTTTCTTTTTGGCTTGTCTTCTAGGATCGTGTAGTTCGCCACTCTAGCTGTTATGATTGGTTGATTGCTTCATCTGGTTCCGCCCTCTGTCACAATGGCCGCCTCCCTCCTACTCTGCCTCGGTCACCTGCTTGACGGTCTGACTGGAGTGTTTTTCTGTCTTCTTCGTGGCCACCACCTTCTCCTGGACTTCTTCCTCCACATCTTTCACTGTTTCTGTGACCGTGACGGATTTGGTGACACGCTTGGAGCCATCTTCTCCAGTGGTAATGGTCTCGACTGTTTGGGTGATGACAACTTTTTGGCTGATGTCATCTTTCACTGGGCTCTCATCGACGCCATTGGCAATCACGTCTTTACCTTCGTCGTTTTTCTCTCCAGAGCTGCTTTTATCTACGTTTCCATTCATGGCTGCATCCTTCTTCTCAACCTTCTTTTCATCTTCCTTCTCTGGTTTGTCATCCTTTGGTGCGGTCTCCTTCTTTGGGGACTCGGCTTTTGGTGACTCTGATTTTGGAGAACTTTCTTTGGGGCTACCAGGCTTTGGAGACTCAGACTTGGGAGAACCAAGTTTAGGGGATTCCGACTTTGGAGAAGCAGGCTTTGGAGACTCAGACTTGGGAGAACCAAGTTTAGGGGATTCCGACTTTGGAGAAGCAGGCTTAGGAGATTCAGACTTGGGAGAACCAAGTTTTGGGGATTCCGACTTTGGAGAACCAGACTTAGGAGATTCAGACTTGGGTGAATCAGTTTTGGTATCTTTAGATTCTGTCTTTGGAGCTTCACTCTTAGAGACAAGGTTGTCTTTCTTGTCCTTCTTGATGTCATCTTTGTCCTCCTTCTCATCTCCACTTTTAGATCCTTTCTCATCATCTGCTTCTTCTTCTTCCTTGTCATCACCAGCTTCTGACACAAATGAGACAACAATCGTGAAGATAAATCCAACACCAAATAGACTACTATTACTACAACTACTACTGTTATGTTAACAGTATCTAAATAACATTCCAGCAGTAACTTTCAGTCAGAAAAAAGCATAATAATATACTGGTTTTCAATGTATGCATCGCTCATATTGTAACTATTGAAGTAAAAGGAAAAATATGAGGCAAGAACATACATACATACAAAGGTTTTAGCATATATTATAGGGTACACTTTGTCTTAAAAACAAAGAAATAATTACCTTCTTCATCTGCGTTGTCCTCGCCTCCACTCCCCTCTTTCTCTTTCTCTGGAGAAGCTTTGGACTCTGGAGCTTTAGAGCACAGCACTGTCTCCTCCACCACCTCATTGTCTCCTTCCTCTCCTCCTTCCTCACCTTCAGCCCCTCCCTCCTCATCCTCAGCGTCCTTGTCTCCTTCCTCATCTCCTTCTTCCTTGTCGCCTCCTTCCTTGTCTCCCCCCTCCTCTTCTTCATTATCTCCTTCCTCGCCTGCTTCCCCTTCAGCCTCTTCCTCTTCTTCACCCTCTTTCCCCTCTTCCTCCTCCTCCTCCTCCTCTCCCTCATCTGCTGGGGCACTAGAGCTGACTTTAGCTTCAGAAGAGGCTATTACTTCCTCGTCCTCTCCCTCTCCTTCTCCTTCTCCTTCTCCCTCCTCTTCTCCCTCCTCCCCTCCTTCCTCATCGTTTCCATCCTCATCCAGAGTCGCAGACAGCTCCTGAGCAAGCTCAGCCAAAGCTTCATCCATGTCTGCTTTGTCATCCTCCACCCTGGTCTCTTCAATGATTTCCTCTACAAACTTGTGCTGGACTTTCAGCCTCGGAGCCTCAAACTTAGATTTGGAGATGGTCTGGCGGTATGGGAAAGTGCTAAAGTGAGTCTCTTCTCCTTCCAGAAGTTTCCTGTAGAAAGACAAATATCACATGTAGTCTAAAGTAATTAGAGTGATTTAAACACATAACATTATAATGTACCTGAAATGTTACCAAAACATTGTACATTTGCGTTAATGTATGTCTACACATTGGTTTACGTGTGTACATAATTGCAGTTTTTGTAGTAGTCCTCACTATTCTTACAAATAAGCTAAAGAGCACACACACAAAAATGTTATAATACAATTATAAAAGATGTTATGAAGAAATACAATAAAACCAGCCTAGCTTCTATTTTTAAATTTACTTGATACAACTTCAATAACCTGTATCTTGCATAATAAACAAAATGTACAATAAAATTTAGCTTTTTAACAGCTTTTAAAGAAAAAAAAAAGTGTTGGACTGCTTGGTTATGGTTAGCCACTTTGCATTAAATGGCAGTAGGCACCTGCCATATCTCTCTTTGAACTCTAATGTCAACCACTGTCAAATTTACCTCCATCAGTCAATGTATGTTTTTATTCAAAAATCGTTCACAGGTCAGATATGAATTATACTTTTTAACCTGTATGCAGCAATCTCAATGTCCAGGGCCATCTTGACATTGAGCAGATCCTGGTATTCACGCAGGTGACGTGCCATCTCCCATTTGGTGCTTTTGAGCTCATTGTCCAGTTGGTGGATGGTTTCCTGCACAAAACAAGCATCACACTTTGTCATTGTCATGTTGACCATGCACAGTGTGAGGTCATTGTCTTTGATTACTTTACACTCCTGTTTTTTTTATTTAATAATTTATTTCTGCCGCAGTATACTCCTCTGCATTTGTTCAGGGTCTTATTTTCAAGGGCAGCCCCCCACAGCCTACCCCTCCCACTCCCAGTGGTGTGATGTGAGGAAAAAACAAGAGCCAATGGACGCATCGACCCACGCCTCTGACTCAGCACTAAGCATTCAGCTCCTGCTGCTGCTGCTGCTGCTCCTCATACCTGGTCCTGAGATCGTGATTTATCTCGGAGTTTAGGGAGGGACTGTACGAGTTTGGGAGAGGTGGTGATGCGAACAGGACCAGCATGACGCAGCACTAAAATGCTGCAACACCGCTTTACGCACACGATTCTATGCGTATCTCAACATATATAAACAGAAAACTGTACAGCTGTACAATAACCATTCAAACACTGTTTGCATAAAAGTAACTTGTAAACTTGTGCCTCTATAACCTCATTTAACCTTTAAAACGTGTTAATTATTGTCAATATTAAACAACTTTCAGTGTTAATTTGATGAGTCATAAACCGTGACACAGCAAGAGTAAATGTGACAAGATTATGGTGCTTTACCTGGAGACTCGCCAGGTCACCGTTGTGGCGGTCTTCAATGTCATTGAGCTGCCGCTCGAGGGAATCCCTGGTGCCGCGCACGGACTCCAGCTCCACAGTTTTGCTCTGGAGTTGACGGCGGTATTCTGCAATCTCATCACGCGCAGACTTGATAGCATCCTTGTTCTGTTCTGCAGCCTCGGTTAATTTTGTGTAACGATTTGAAAACCAGGCCTCTACATGCTGCAGGTTCTGTGTGGAGTGACCCTCGAGCTCGGAACGGATCTCGCGCAGAGCATCGGTGATGTCAGCCTTGTGCATATCCCGGTGCTCCACGCGCACCTGTGCCTCCTGGATTTGCGCAAGGAGCTCACGCACTTCTTCCTCGTGGTTATTCCGGATGAAAGCCACCTCGTCCTGGAGAGACTGAACTTTCTTCTCGAGATCTGCCTTGAGCAGGTCTGCGTCGCCCGTGTCCTTCTTCAGGATCCGGATAATGGCTTCGGTGTCCTCTCGGAGCCGAGCCTCGTCCTCAAAGCGCTCGCGAAGCCGCTGAATGTCCTCTTCTAGGCGCTCTGAGTCCAGGTGCACCTGCGCCTTCTCGCGGTGCACCTGCTCCAGAGCCAGACGCAGCTCTCGCAGCTCCTGATCGTATGCGTCTCCCAGCTGGGTCCGGGACACCTGCCTGTCCCGTAGAGCCTGGATCTCTGCCTCGAGCTGCTGGTTGTGCTGCTCGAGGAAATGCACCTTGTCGATATAGACAGCAAAACGGTCATTGAGCCCCTGCAGCTGCTCCTTCTCCGAAGCGCGCGCGTATTCCCCGTTCAGGCTGAAGTCTGCGCTCTCTATGTTAGCATGTGCGCGGGACACTGGCACGTTGACACTGCGCTTGTAGCTCACAGTAGACGCGGGGCTGGCGCGGGACCACGATTGGGAGCGGAAGCCGCTGGACTGGGACCCGACGGGTCGGCTGTAGTAGCTCCGGGTCTCCATGACTCTCCTAAACGGGCTCCCTGCGGGATCCATGTCTGACTAGGACACTGCGGAACTGAGGCAAACTGAGTCAGAGGATAGAGCACACGTGGAGGTGTGTGTGGTGCGTGTGGAGTGTGTGCAGGTGAGAGATGTGGCTCTGAGCGACTGAAGGCTCCTCTCTGCAAGCCTTTTATATGTGAGGAGGCTCTGAGCCGGAGCCGCTCGAGTTCGACCTCAATGAGAGAGAGAGAGAGAGGGAGAGGGAGAGGGTGAGCTTAAGGAGGTGGGGCATTTCAGGCCGGGGTCCCACTGGGTCTGGAGTACGTGGATCGAAGAACCCAGTAAAACTAACCTATTTAAATTTGATGAAGGGGTTTCTAGTTCTAACTAAACGTTATCGGTTTCCATTTCAGCACCACGGACAGCGCTTCGCAGACATCTGTTTCTAAAACCCTCCCTAAAATTACCAGTTGAATATAATCACAACACTTAGCCTATAAAGTAGTCTCAGAGGAGTCCAAAAGACCTGCTAGAAATGATCAGCAAACAACATACATTTTCCACATCTACAAATGACACTGAAACTGAGTAATCACAAACCTGTTTTCTCTGTCCTACACTTTCAGGCTGAGCACATTTCAGCTGACACACATCTACGATTCAATTAATGCAGTCTGCTTTCAACTAACATTAAAGCTTCTGAGTATATATGTCTTTCTGTCACTTGGCCTGGTAAACAGTATATTGATCCGCTAGCTTTCTGAATCCTTTACTCTAATCTGAGGTCATTTGGGTCAGTGTAAACGATTATAAATCTTGCAGTTAATGTGCAGAAACTGTTGCATCAGGACATTTTGCAAATGTCCCAGCCTCATTCCATTTGTTTAATTCTGTCATTTGTTTAATTCTGTCAAAATCCACAAACCATTTCCCCCTGTGCCACATGAGTCACTCAGGCCCATCCGAGCAGAGATTTATTCTGAGGCTATACAATCACTTAAGATAGTATCCACTTCTTTCAAGACAGTTGATTTTCATTGGTACAGTTTACTGGTGCTTGGTTTATTTGTGCAAATCAGTGAAACAGCCAAGCCTTATTTTCACCAGATACTCCCCATTCTGTCTTGCCATGTCTGAATATGCTATGAGTGAGAATGGAAGGCTATCTCTACCACTCGACTGTCACGCTGCACTTAACGCCTAAAATACGAGTTAAAAACCACCATCAATATACGGGTTACCTAAGCTTTTAATGGCTGTCTACAGTTACTCTGTTATTGCTTTGCCAGTGACGGATGACGCACTAATGCATCAAAGTTGTAGCCGTTGTATGAGGTCATGATAATTATAAAAGCTAAACACTAAGCCTCAGGTTGTTTTAAGCACTAATATCTAAGTTTGCGACACTTAGCTCCGGCGGTCAGGACTCAATCTATTTACAACATTACTGTGTCCTTTGTCACTGTCCGTTTAGTCAACCTAATCTAATCCAAAGTCATATTTCTACATTGTTCTGTCGGTGGGCCTCCTGAATGCCCTCTGCGGCTGTGGAGTGGTGTGATAAACTGGCTGGCACCAAGGTGTGTGTCCAGGCCCAAAAAGTGTCCACATCAGTTCTGGGCTCAGGCTTCAGCTCACTGCAGAAGAGTTGGAGGGTTTTGAAATAGCACTGCAGCAAGTAAATGTGCCCATCCCAGTGCTAGCCCCAGTGGCTGCAAAGTTAATCACAAGTAAATTGTGGAAAAAAATAATGTTTGCAATGAGAAAATCACAAACACCACAATGATTTAGGCTGAAGGAACCCTTTGCAGAAGCCAAAAATAGTAACCATGGGGTTTTGAAATGGTCTGCAGCTATACTGTAGTTTAAACTTCTAACAAAATGGACTGGATCCTTTTAGTTGGGACAAAGAGCACTGTGCTGTAAAGGCTGAAACACAAGGTTAGTGTGACCTTTGATTCAGCTGACATCATCATGAAGCACTGCCCCGTGTCATGATGAATGTTTAATACTCGCACATCATGCACTAAAGCTATATGCATGTCTGCAATAATTACAAGAAAATGCAATTAAATGGTTGTAACGCAATGGTTGTAAAGCAATACAACATATTTTAAGCCTATGTGCTGCAAATTTGAGCGTAGAGATGTCACAACATTTGCTTTTTTTTTTTAAAGCAGGTTAATATTTTTTTTTTAAAACCACATTGTAAAAAGAAACGTCACAGTTTTATGATTACTGACACCGGTTAATGTCACACAAGCAGCCAGATACCAATGCAATTTTATGGGTACTTTTTGTAGTTTAGATTGAACTGAAATGGCTTGGTTTTTAGTTAGTTTAGTTAGTCTAAATTTGTCACAATTATTATTTTTCAGTGCGTTGTGATCTGAATAATCAGGATTTTTTTTAATCAACCGAATAATCTCATATGAATGCAATATAGACTTTAATTAGAGAAACAGCTTTTTTTTTTTTTTTACATGCTTTACACATTTTACACAACAAACAAATAATGAATTAGTTTAGACTAATTTTTCAGGTTATGCACCTCTCACAGTATAAATAATATTCTTTTAAGAATCAGTATTTCAAATCCTCTCCAAGAAGAGTCCGGTTCTACTTTGTCAGTTATGTTCAGATGGTAAAGTTTGGAACGCACTAAAACAAGACAAACTATAACCGTGGCTATAGAAGCCACGCACAGTTTAGATCAATGTTCAGGTGTGTGTGTGTGTGTGTGTGTGTGTATATATATATATATATATATATACACCCACACACACACACACACACACACACCAGGCTAAGTATAGACGCAGTGTCCGACAGCTCGGTATTTATGCCAGTGTTGTTTGCATCGGCCCACACTGTCCTCAATGACTTCTTATCAAGCAAGCGCACAGGTTATGATGCCAGAGGACAAGCGAGGACTTAACAATCACTTATGGCTGCTGTCATACTAATACTGTCATACTAATAAATATAATATATATATATATATATATATATATATATATATATATATATATATATATATATATATATATATATATATATATATATATATATATATATACTGTATACTGTATACTGTATACACTGTATGTATATGCTTATATATACTGTGTATATATATATATTTATATATATACTGTATATAAAGTGTGTGTGTGTATATATATACTGTATATACTGTGTGTGTGTGTGTGTGTGTATATATATATGTATATATATATATATATACAGTGTGCATGTATATATGGGTGTGTATGTGTAGCGCAATATATATATATATGTATAAAACCACACTGTCTATAGGACACTGCCATAAATACTGAGCCGCCAGGACACTGCACTACTACTAACCCTATTTTATACAACTCATGTCTCATTCGATTTCCTTCTATCTTTTACTCTATTTTTTATTTTTGTTGTTAGTTTTGTCTGTACGTTTTTACCTTTCCATATTTCTAATGATGTAATTGTCCTGTCTTCATCCGTCCGTATTTCTCCGATTTACTTCCTGCTCCTTGTCGAGCAGTGTCTGGCTCGCTCTGGCCATTTACACCAGAGCTTGTCTACACCGTGAACATTATCTCTTTTCCGCTCTGTATAAGTAAGCCTGTCGCGCTCACTGGTTTGTTCACAGAGATGGGAACAAGAAACTCATTTGTACATATTTCTCAAGTGACCTCCTTATACTTTCTAATAGCGTTTGTGCATGTGTGTGCAGGAGGGTTATTGCGCGTTCAGCTGCTGTTGGGAGCACTTTGGTTAATTGATTTACATTTTCCCCAAAGGATTTCGGAGCTTTGCTGATGCATATGTTGTTGACTATGGAGATCTATATTGGTTGAGTTTTGAGGCGGGAGGAATACATTTAGGAAGGAATTTTAAATCAGCCCAACAATCCCCCTATGCAAGCCCTGTCACAGCATAATCCTGGGCAATGGTGATGCATTAACCCGGCTAAATAAAATCTATAGGTTTTTAAGCATAGACAGCATGCTGTTTTTTTTTATTTTGCTTGTTTTTTTTTTCTCTCTTTTTTGTATGCAGTAGTTAGCTAAATGATCTGATAAAACTAAAACAAATAAAACATTTAAAATGTATTTATTTCTAATATTGAATGCATTTTTCCATTGACCAGGATTTTGCAAGAGAAATTTAGCACACAATAACACTTAGTCAGGAAAGTGTTCATGTTTACATGCTTAAAATAGTATAATACAAATCACCTAGGAATATTGTATTCGTCAATTTTTTTTTTTTTTTTCAAATAACACTTTTAATCATTTGCATATATTCTGTATTTTCGTCTTTGCTTTGATAATTGATTTTGAGTTGTTTTTTGCCTTTCTGTTGTACTGTCCTCTTTACACAAGCATGTAAACAAAAATATACATTTTAAGTTAAAGTTAAACAAATACATACATACACACACAACTTAAAAGCAATCATGAAATTGAACAAAATAAAACATAGATAATTCACCGTTTCTTGTTTAAAGCAAATCAGCGAATCAATATTTAGAATTCTCATGTATTCTTTTTGCATAGCCATTCATAAATAAAACCACCCAGCATGGACCAGTGCGATCCAGTGTGATGTGAAATGTACTGAGGTGGACAGAGAACTGTAGTCATCCGCAAACTCAGATGCATGAGCAGCACAGGGGCCTCACCCCAGAGGACAGACTCAGCAGTCAGCTTGACAACAAACTGTCCTGGGAGAATAGACCAATCAACAATCTGCCCTTTGCCTTGTGAAGACGAGACGAGAGGACAGGTCAGTAACTAAAAGGATGAGTTTAGTCCCCAGACACTTTCCCTCTCAGCGATAATTAACCATGACCTTTTGTGGTAAATGGTGTCGTTACCTCTGGAACGGTAACTAAAATCCTTCTGACAGCTCTGAAAAGTATGCAATGCCGTGCTGGTGGTTAAGGCACAGCACACATATCCCAGGCTCAGGGTGCAGCCGGCCACGCTGTCGTGAGTTTGAG
The DNA here is from genome assembly GCA_015082035.1 of Chaenogobius annularis. Taxonomy (NCBI): domain Eukaryota; kingdom Metazoa; phylum Chordata; class Actinopteri; order Gobiiformes; family Gobiidae; genus Chaenogobius; species Chaenogobius annularis. Next base: position 553,733 of record BJKM01000218.1, on the reverse strand, counting down.
TCCCGACTCTGACAATTAGCTGCATGTCCTCCCTTCTCTCTCATCCCCCATTTCACCCTCCTTTCCTGTCGAGAAAAGTATGCAATGCCACTATGATCCCTTAGAATTAAAAGGTTTTAAATCTGCCTAATACTTTCTGGTCATAATAAAGAGTTTTAAGGGTTTGGTGGAGTTTTCTATTTCCTTAATTTTGGCAATTTGAGAAAATACTAAATATATCTCAGAATATATACTGTAGATGGAGGACTTCAATAAGAACACATTATAAGAAATCAGGTATAAGGTATAAGAGCTTATACCTTATTACAACATTGTTTCCTCTTCATTATCTTACTCCTAGTTATATTTCTTGTTTGAATAATCCTGTATTGTGCCGCACTTGACGCTTGAGTGCTCAGAAAATTCCTGTTTTTCCTTCCCCCTATACTTATCTTAAATTATTTTAAAAATTAGCACTCTGAGTGATACATGTAGGGTTCTAAAAATGTCACTAGACACTTTTCAAAAATAAAAGTGTGGAGATGAAAATAAACTGATTACTTTGATAAAATACCAGTTTATCAGTTCAGCCGTTTTGAACAGGAAGTTAACTGACCTGTTTCAATCACTAAGCCATTTTAGATCAATACAATACAATGTTTACAATGAACATGAGCTTCTTATGCTGTAGATATTATACTATGATATAAGTTCCTGAAAAAACATAATAAGTCTCGTTGGGCAGCACAGTAGCGCAGCGGTTAGCGCAGCGGTTAGCGCTCTTGCGGGTGAGGCCTTTCTGTGAGGAGTTTGCATGTTCTTCCTGTGTCCATGTATGTTTCCTCCGGGTGCTCTTCCCCTAACACAAAAAACATGTACAATGGGCTCCTCCCCTCTGAGGCCAGGACTCCTCTGAAAAAGAGATGCTACATCTCTTTGGGACTTTCATGGTTAAAGAACGGTCAATATATAAATTGAAATATATAAACTTAAAGTAAATGTATTCTGTATCACACGAGCACGCCTTTATACCTTGAATTTCATGATGAGAAATTCCACTAATTGAATTTGTTAATATATTGAAGGAGCAGCAGTGACAATGAAGAAGGCAAACGTGGGCGATGAGGATGTGTGTGTGTAGATGTCTGACAGATTGTAGATACCTGTGTGTGCTGACAGGGGGCTCTGGTGACGTCACCTCCACTGGTGGAGCAAGAAGAAGAGCATCCACACAGACAGAGGGAGGGGATACACTGCAGTTTTAGCTGCAATGCATCATTAGCTCTCTCGGCCCGCCTCTCTCTCTCTCTCTCTCTCTCTCTGAAATAGACACGAGCGGTTTGTTTTCAGCAGGTAATTCTCACACACACACAAACAGCAGTACAAGTGCTCCACAATCTGCTTACACAGGCAGAGGACACACACAGGGTCAGAGAAGCAACAACATGTATCAGGGCAGTCTCTGTAAACAGGCTGTGGTATATAAACATGCTTTATGGCTCCTGAAGTCGATTGTGCCATACATTCTAAAGAAAGTGGGTTGCATGAGGTAATGTTATGTAATCTGAACAGAGTATACTGTAGTGGCTCATAAAAACCGTCAAAGGCTGTGGGATCAAGACCGTATTTTGCACGTCTCAAGTAAGTTTCAAGGCTTTGCTTCAGGTCTGAGTCAAGTCCTAAGTCAAAGACAGACAAGTCTAAATCAAGTCCAAAGTCAATGGCCCAAAAGTCCAAGTGACATTACTTGGACTTTGCTTTGCTTTGAGTCCTTCCAAGTCCTTTCAAGTCATTATATGTGTGTAAACGCAGCCAAATTGCCTTTTTGCATGTTCTGCATCACTGCTTTTCATTTTGGTTCAGTCGTGACTTGTGGGGTAGGAAAAACAATAAAAGGGCTATATGAGAGTTTGGCTACGTTAGCACTGCAGGGCGATTAATATGATTTAAGTCACATTTTATTTGCAATATGAACCACCTTTCCAAAAAAAATCAGTCTAAGAATTGATCTTCAAAACCTGCAGTGTCTTTCTCATGTCTTGTTGTTTTCAAAATGAATAAAGATGGAAATAGCTTTACATTCTGTAGCCTGCCTCTCAAATTGATAATGAATAAAGCAGCACAACTAACTGTATGAAACATTTATTATTATAACAAAGCAACTTATTGCCAAACAAGGCACCACCCATGAGAATCAATTAAAAACACCTTGTAAAACCAACTCCATCAACTTCTAGCGCTACAGTCTCACTACAGGGTTTATGCAACAAAAAAACTGCATGAGACGCACAATTAGCTTTAAATAATTTGTTACTGCTTTGGAAACGGTTTAATATGTTGCAATATTTTTTCCGGAAATGAGTACACGTTTGTATGGTCAGCTAGTCGTTAGTTCTTTCTGTTGAGGGAGCAAACATTTTCTGGTAATATCACTTGTGTTTGATGATCGAATAACAGCCAACTCTGCAGTTAACCCAACCTTGACCATGTGCAATAACCTTGACCGCTGGAGCTTGCAATTTCTATTTATAGCATAATTGATTCAGTGCTGTTTCATTCACAAGAGTTCACTGCGAAAGGGGTCTTCACACTGACCTTGACTGGTTAAACTAACTGGTGTGCGTTGGGCCAAATAAGTAACTATTGCATTTTAGTCAGGAGTATCAATCGTCTGCATAAAGTAGTCAAACAATTATGACTACTTACTTGTGGGGAAACTGCACTACTTCAACAAGGACCCCTCCAGCTCAGTTAAGCCTGTGACATTAAACGTTACAATACTCCCTACTATTGAAGCATATGGCAAGACTTGAATGTTCAGTACTATGTGTCGGTGTAATCCCTCATTTGTCCAGGAGTGTTCTATTGTAGAAAAAGATTCAGTTGTAGTCATCTGGACTCTGTTTTAGAAAAAATTATACGTTTCGACTCTCATCCAAGAGTCATTCTCAATCAGTGAAATTGGTCTGAGAACTCCTGTTTATATCCGACTCTGTGAAAGCCCTGCCCACAGAGCGGGACCTCCTGATAATGGCCCATTGAAACTTAACTGGGATGGGCCTATTGTTCCCTGGCGTTCACCTTGAGTACCTAATTAGCATCCGAATGCCCGGGCGTCTCCAGGGTTTCAGCTGACAATTATAAACAACAGGAAGGTTGAATCTTAAACCTCCATTACGATTTAAGGAAGGATTCTCTTTTTTAACAAAGATGACTCCTCTTTAACTCCTTAACTCCTCTTTCAAACCATCTTTTCTCCCTGCTTAGAACCTCACTGTCTTCAATCGAGTGGTTTGTGGCTTTGAGATGAAGATGCACAGCGCTCTGGGGTCCTGAACTTGCGTGTTTTCTGTGTTGATAAAGCCTCTTGTGCAGTGGCTGTTTAGTCTCCCCTATGTACTGCTCTTTACAACTTTCTTCACTGCATTGGATAGAATACACTACATTGCTCTCTTTTTGTGTCGGCATCTTGTCCTTAGGGTGAACCAGTTTTTGACCTACGTGTTTCCTGGTTTGAAATAAACAGGGACTTTGTGTTGTCTAAAAATTCTTTACAGTTTTTCTGACAGTCCCGAGACATAAGGGATAGAGACACCCTTTCTTCTTGGTTCTGTTTCCCTTTTGTCCCTTCCTCACAGAGTAGGATATAAACAGGAGTTCTCAGACTTGTTTCACTGATTGAGAATGACTCTTGGATGAGAGTCGAAACGTATCGTTTTTTCTAAAACTGAGTCCAGATGACTACAACTGAATCTTTTTCTACAATGTTCAGTACTACCCCAATGTGTCGTGTTTTCACGTCTTTTCTGATAGTAAATATACTGTACATCTCCTGTGCTAGTACTTTAGAGTCTTCTGCGTCCAACACTCGCTCGGCTTACTTTAATCATTTTAATTACATACTTAATTGTATGTAAATTTGCAAGAAGAAACCAGTTATTTTGTTCTAATAAGCGTGTTTTGCAAGCGCCAATATTACAGCCCAAAACTAGGCTCAAGAGGAAAATATAATTTATCTGTGTTATATTGTCTACCACTTTTTCCGTGTGTTTTACTGTGAATATTTTGTGTAAATACCCTGGTAAACATGAGCAATAAGACATTTTTTAAAGTAAATTTAGAGCTTGTACATGCATTTTCGTCCAACGTTCCAAGAAATCAAATGTAAAGAAGAAAGAAAAACATTTGAGAACCACTTGTAAGCTATTTAATTACTTGGTTGTTGTGGTTGACAAGATTAATTCATCTTAATTTTACCCCTAACAAGCTCTTATGGCATATTAATACCCATATCCTGCATACATTTCACTAAGATGACCACAGTATTTCCATATCTTTAAATTAAATCAATAATAAATGACCTATACCAGACCTAGAATAATCTGTACAAACAAATGGATTAAACTGAAATTTCTCCTGCTGGTTTGATGTGCAGGACTAATAAATGTGTCGTTATCTCAGCCCCATTTGACCCTGGAGAAAGCTGGTCAGCATGTATTATTTAAAAGCTGGGTGTAAAGTCAGTACGCCCAAGAACCAATGTTGCACACCAAATCATTCACGCATGTTTACACACATTCTTTTTAGAGAAGGTGACCTGATCGGCAGTCACAGTGTACATCCTCAGTGTCCAAATGCATTATTTTGCAGACGCTAAAAGGTCTAGCCCAGTGATTTGTTTGATGAGTCTCGAGGCAAAGTCAGCACGTTTTTAATTTGGTGGAGGAAGAGTCAGCTGCCAGGGAGCACTTTCAATGGAATCAAAGTGATCATTGGAAAAAAGCAGTGCCCATATTCTTTGAGGGTTAAACCATTGTTATAGTTAATTTCTCTAAAAATTTTGCATTGCTGTTTTTAAGTGTGTTGTTGCATTGCTGTCAAAACAAGTTTGTGGCTGAAAACTAATGTTTAAAAAATCTAATTGTAGATCAAGATGTTTTTTGTGGAAATTATAGATACCAAAAATAATTGATGTTGAAAATGTTGACTTCCTGTTATTTATAATGGTTTGCTGAAACCCTGGAGACGCCCCAGGCATTCTGATGCTAAACAGGCACTCAAGGTGAACGCCAGTGAACAATAGGCTCATCCCAGTTAATTGTAGAAAAAGATTCAGTTGTAGTCATCTGGACTCTGTTTTAGAAAAACAATTTTTCTAAAACAGAGTCCAGATGACTACAACTGAATCTTTTTCTACAATGGAACACTCCTGGACGAATGAGGGATTACACCGACATCATCCCAGTTAAGTTTCAATGGGCCATAATCAGGGGTCCCACCCTGTGGGCAGGGCTTTCACAGAGTAGGATATAAAAAGGAGTTCTCAGACTTGTTTCACTGATTGAGAATGACTCTTGGATGAGAGTCAAAATGCATTGTTTTTTCTAAAACCAGTCCAGATGACTACAACTGAATCTTTTTCTACAATGTTCTGTACTACCCCAATGTGTCGTGTGTTTTCACGTCTTTTCTGATAGTAAATATACTGTACATCTCCTGCGCTAGTACTTTAGAGTCTTCTGCGTCCAACACTCGCTCGGCTTACTTTAATCTTTTTAATGCATTTAATACATTTGCATTTCTAAATTGTATAGTTTAATGTTGATGTGATACTCCCACCAGACATGATTTTTGTAATGTGCAGAGTCACTTGTCAGCCGCCAGCTCTGCACCAGTTCTCCCTCCTCCATTTCAGCTCCTGAGCACATTCATTGCCTGACTTTTTATGTCTATCCTCTTTTATCACCTTTCCTGCATTTGAGTTTGGCCCTCAGCAGACTGTCTGCTTCCCACGAGTTTGTCTCAGAGCAACCCTTTTGGATGATTTGGTATAGATGACTTAAATAACTGAGACATTCAGGTAATTCTGGAAAAAATGTGCAGAAGCAAACCACAAACTTTATATTATATACCAGTTATAGCATGGTGGGGAATCTTAGCAGCCCTGTTTTAATATTTTTACTAACAATGTATCCTGGTTGTTTAAAGTCTTCATTCTAAGTTAGGCATAATAATTTTCCCATAAAATAGGCAAGATCTGTCCTGTTTCTATGAAGTACGTAATAATACATTTAGTTACTTACATCGTATTGCTGTGCTATTATCGTACTGTGAAGTCAAGTGCAATTAAACTGTGTTCTTTCATTTTTGCATTGTAATCGATCAATGCTATGCTTTCTTCCCCAAAAAAATTTACGCATCTACTGTTGAGGTATAAAGCTGATAAATGTGATGAACACATTATTAAAAGATAAAAGGTGCTATGACAGACCCCTGTGGTAAAATATGGGTTGTAAAGGAATGTTTGTAATTATTAAGAAAAACATTTGTTTTCAAATGTAATGAATATATATATATATTTATATATATATATATATATATATATATATATATATATATATATATATATATATATATATATATATATATATATATATATATATATATGTTTTTTTTACTGTTTTGGTAAAATAACCTTGATATTCTTAGAATCTGGAGCTCTATCACGCTGATGTTGAATGTTTTATCACTCTGAGCATACACATTTTTGCTTAATTTGATGCTTCTAACCCATCTGTCTTCTTAATGATTCTTTAAACAGTTATAACCTTCTGTCACTTCTTCTATCACTTCTGCCAGTAAACCTGTTTCGTCATTGGATTTATGTGCCACCATGAGCTTTTTTTCATGCATTTACAGTACATTGATCTGACTAGTATTTCTCTAAAAGCTGTCAATAAAACACACAGCAAGGTGCACAGAGGATAGGAAAGGCATTCTGCAGAAGCTCAGTTGCAGAATAATGATACACTCCCAGCAAAAACCCAGAGGAAAGGGATAAAAATGTAAAAGGAAAGCTCTGGGCCGTGTGTGCTGTGGGGCTGCTTCACGCAATACTCATTATGTAACCCGAGCTGTTGTTGCAGTATGGTGGTGCAGTGACGGCAGCTGCCAAATGCCACAAGTCCTCACAGAAAGTACCCTGAAAAAGTACGGTTACTTTGATTGTGGAATAAATCATGTGTGGTTCCGTACACCCTGAGGAACCCACTGCTTGTCGAAACGTGCAAGCTGTGTCCATGTTATAATAAGGGACTTTTACTCAGGTAACAGACCTTCATGACTGCATTTTTGCACATATGCACTTTTTTTTTAGATTCCAAGTCCTTATTTGTTTTCAGAAATTAAAATATGTTAATTTGAAACAATGATTTATGAACATTAAACTTGAACTCGCTTTACAGTTACTATACATTCTTAGAAGTTATAGACAACATTAAATATCAATGCTGAGGTTTTCAAATTAGTACAAGAAAGAGAGACTTTGCAATTGTTTTATTTAAACCAGAAAGAAAACTCTGCTCATCACTTCTAATGATTGCAACTTACCAACTCACCATTTTAAAGTATGTTGGATGGGCTATCTACCCTTGCTAAACTCCCTTCTATTTGCTCCGACTGTTATCATTGTAAAGTAAGTGTCACATTGAGACTGGCTGGAGGTGATGGAGGCTGATTGAATATATTTACACAGAAGTTAATGTGTTCAGTGTGGCTGTGTGACTCAGAGCTGCTTTTTAGTATTCTGTAATCGTAAGTAATCCTCTGAATGGGCCCATATCCAGAAAGTGTTTCTGTCACTGTCCCATACTGTAACTGTGTGTGCATTCATCAGCACTGACCTTGTGTTGGGGCTTTGGGACCTTGATGCATCGGTACCTCATTGTGTGCTTACTAATGGAATGAGTGCACCGGTTTTGTGGCAAGAATTGAGTTTTTCATGCTAGTGTAGAGAAGGTCTTTTTCTTTATTTTGTGTGTTTTCACTCTTATAAGTCTTTGGTTAAATCAATAAGGGGAAATATCCATTGTTCTAAAACTGCCTGGGATCCAGATGAATGACTGAAGCGAACACTGGTGCGGACTTAAACTACTTTATCTATTCCCGGACCCACTTTTATTCTCTGGCTTTTAATACAATGCGAGTTGTGTGGTTCTCTGTGTTTTTTAGTTACTATCAAATTATTATTTTTTAATTTAAAACATCAATGGTAGCTGTCATATTATGGGTTTTTCCACTATTATTAAAATACATTTGGATACATTCGGTTTAGCTGTCTAATAAAAACTTTCAGGCAAGAAAACTTGAACATTTGAATGAAACAAAACCTAACTCCAGGTAGGTTTTTGAGAAGGAGCAGTATTAAAATATCTAAAGGCTGGCATAGACCCTTTCAAATTTGATCAGTTATAACACTAAAAAAAGACACTCTACTTTCTTTCTTTTTATGTTTTTTATTTTAGATTTTTTTGGATCATAAAACAACAAAACAAAAGAGAGGATCAATAATAATAAAAAAAAAAGAATGATAATAAAAAAAATAATAAACCGATCTGGGCAGGACCAGAGAGAACACAAGATAAGTAAAGGAATACAATTAGAAAATAAGGGGGTGACATCCAACAAAAAAGAAGGGTTAAAGCATAGCAAGTCCAATTTTCAAGTTGAGTCCAAAGGTTATTTTTTCCATTTTGCGTATGTCTATTATGATATTAGTCCAATCCTTAATAGTCGGAACGGTTTGAGTCATCCATTTTTTCGTGATGACCTTCTTACCAGCCGCCAGGAGAACGTCCGAAGATATCCATGAAAAAGCCAAACTATTTCAAATGACGGGCCCGTCTTTCAAATTGGATCAGTAATAATCTTTCCTGTATTCCAATCACAAACTATCAACACATTTTCTCTTCCATATACTGTAGTCCTGCCTCAAATCTAACCTTGTGACATTAACAGCAACCTTAGACAGCTCGGCGCTCCCCTAACGTCCCCACGACGCACTATAGTGGAAGTCTTGCGTCAGCTCTGTCTTTAGCTATTCTCCCCCTGAAGTTTTCCTCTTGCTTTATGACTAAAACCATCCACAGACCTCCTCCTCCTCTTCCAATCAGCTTCACCTCGATACATAATGTGCACAGTAGCTTTGCAGCACAATGACAATTTATTCCACGCTCCAGTGCCACCCAGACTTCACTTGAAGGCGAACAAAGTTGATTAGAAGAGTTGCACCCCAGGGCTTCTTAATGAGCCCACTGCCAAACTTATAATAACAAGGAACTGATAAGTACTGCTTTATTTTAGGATTGTGAATAAGCTGTGCATTGTAATCTTACCCCCAAGGCAAGATGAGTCAACTTTTGTACAATGCGCTTTTCAATTGAGCGGGCCTTATAGGTTTACGTACCGTACGTTAAAAACTCCAATAGCTGTGGTAGTAGTGGTGGTGGAGATTGCGGTTGAGTAGGCTGTCTCTTCAGATTGGGTCATGAAGCACAAAGTCACGCAAGTCCAACCGATGAATTGCAATGGCTGAGCTGGAAGCTGCATATTTTATGAGACCGACAAAAGCTGGGGAAGGCTGCTGCTTACTGGCAAACTGCTGTCTGCAAAAAAAAGACACAGCTTTACACATATATTTCAACATTGTATGTTTAATGGACTGAACTTTATAAATATAGATAAACTAAAATGTATTTTCATAATTTCTTAAATATCATATAACATATACTGCTGTAGATATACTTCGATATACATTTCTCATAAATTATTAATTATATAAATGGTGAATTATGCAATGGACAGTGCATAAGGTTCAAGTAAAGTATCATAGTACGCATTCAGCCAAAAAGGAAAATAAAATCTATATATATTTTAAGTTAAAAGTCTGACAATTAGGTTAATTTGTAATGTCGTCTCTTATTCAAGGGTTTCAGAAAAATGATTCTTTTACTGATTTGAAGGATTTTGTGAGGACCTTTCCACATTCAATAGACATAATATTTTGATTTGATTTGAGCTTATACTATGACAACGAAGGACCATTGCATTGCCAAATCCTTCAAATCCAGAAAGAATCCTTATGCCTGAAACACATGAATAGAGTGCGTTCACTGCACTGTTTGAGTCCCGTTTAAGTCATGGTTTAGTTCAGTTTGATGTCGTGAGTGTGTGAAAGTAACCTTGAGTCCAAAAAGGTGAAATCTCTCCCATAGAATAGCCTCCTGTCCCCAACCGCATTATATTTCCTGGGATTTTTTTAAAAGGCCCTGTTTTTTCTGCTGTGAACAAACCTTTCCTTGTGGTTGCAAGTCAGACACAATATGCGGATGAAGATACACATTGCCAATGCTATTAAGCATCTCTATGATTTCACCATGTATCTGTATCCAACGACTGACCATGATACAACAGAAAACACCACAAACATTTGTAACAAAATAGTACTAAACAGTGCATTTATGAGTAAAAAAGCATCTTAAATTCATAAGTCACACTCAAATCTCAAGATAGCTGACTACATGCCTTCTTTTATTTGTTGTCGTGAATTTGAATCCTTTGAAATTCCCCCAAATCATTAGTCGACTTATAAAAACCACCATCGACTGCTTAATTGATTAAACTAATGGTCCACAGCCCTCTCCCCATATCTTCTGTAACTGGAGGTGTTGTAGCCATGATAGCGCTCACCCCAAGGCCACGCTGGGCCGGGGTTTAGCCAAAGATCTCATCAATATTTAAGTGTTTCAGAGCAAAGGCAGGCTTGGTGCAGCAGTCAGAAACTGCATTTCACTGCACCAACAATAAATACCCACCTAAAATAAATATAAATTGGTCAGATACTCGACAAAGTAAACTGCTGAGCCAATGCTTTTCTTTCTTCCTTTATTGTTGATTATTTTCATTTCTTATTTAATCATCAATTAATCATCTGATCATGGGGCATGTACCGTATATGACCTAAACGGAACTAATAAAATGGTCTATATTGGCTCACTTTTTGAAATACTATTCAAAAAAGATTTAAAGGTCTATGCAGTTCTTATTTGATGGTAGTGAAAATAGATTCCTCCAAACTCAAGATCAGTGCTTGGTTTTACAGTATTGTGTGTCAATGGGCCTATCATATCACCAGTCTAGTGTTTGAAATTACCCACTTCTGTGTCGCTGATGTTGTCTACCTCGTGTGAGAGCGAATTACACAAATCACAGCAGAAACATTTTACATCATATTCTACAGACCTCATTATAGACTGGAGTGTGGGAAGATAAGATTTTGGTTTTATAGTACACCTGATGTTGTTGCGTCCTTGGGCAAAATACTTGACCCACGTGCCAAAGTATGAATGACATGGGTGAATGACTGAAGGTGGTCATTTTTATAGGACTCTTCAAAGCAAGCAAGGAGAATAGATATCCTAAATCCATTGGCAGAGTGCTCGTCCTCTGATCCGAAGGTTGACGGTGCGATCGCAGCTGCTTCAGGTGAATACTGCTGTTGTGTCCTTGGGCAAGACACTTGACCCGCCCCCAGTCTGCGTACAACTGGTGTGTGAATGCGTGAGTAAAGCGCCTTTAGTGCCTTGAAGGTAGAAAAGCGCTATTTACCATTTTAGTACCCGGCTAGTTCCGGTTGCCGTAAAAGTGTGGATCTTCACTTCTTTTCCCATTCCTTCTCTATGGGAATTAGCCGAGTCATGCGCCAGTCAATCAAAATAAAAAAGATCTCACAGCAGAGAGCGAGTTACAGATGGCAGTATGTTAAGACTTTTACACTCGATGCACATATTTCACCAAAAGTGTTTTTGTCTCAACACATGCTAACTTCAATATAAAACAGACAAACATAAAAGTACGTAGAATGCAAAGTGGAGTGCTTTTGTAAGCAGGTTAGTTCAGTTTATGGTGTGATTTCAAAAAATATTATTGTATGTTAGCATTAGCTTAGAGACAAAAAAAAACAAAACGTACTTTTAGAAGCATAAATGTGTCCAGTTGAAGTATTTACATGATAACATGCGGCCTGTGATTATCCATCTGTATCTCACTGTCTGCTTTGTGTTCATTATCTATAAGGAATGACTCGAGCAGGAAGTGGAGCTCCGCATTTTTAAAGCAACCGGAACAAGCCGATCGGTTTTATGAAAGGGCTGAAATATTTTATCTTTTGTATGGGAAAAGTCCAGTCCTAAAAATGTTATAACAAGAAGCTGAAACCCACACATAGCCTAAAACGTGTATTCAAAATCTATACTACTTATTAGCGATTATTCAAAAAGTTCACACTCCGAGTCATACATTTGGGTTAAAAAATATCACATTGCCATTTTTCAACATTAAAAAGAAGAGTATGAAAAATTGTTCTTTGTAATGGTAAAATGCCTCTATAAAGAGGTGAGGCATCTCAGCTCAGGAGTTTTAGACAGAAAGCAAATTGACCCGTTTTTATTCAGTTGTTTTAGATTAATTGCGGTTCACAATGACATTTTCTTTTTTAAAGGATTGACTTCTTTGAGATTTTAAGCATGTTATTATAGATTGTTCATTCATCACAAACATGCCCAGTGTTGCATTTAGCTTCATTCACGCTTCTCTCCGAGCCTCAGAAAAACACTTGGTTCAAAATTCTCCATTTTGGTAAAGTTATAGGTACAGTTCCGAGATCTTCTTTGCTGTTTTTAAGTCCATAAATCATCGGCAGACTCATTCTGAGCATTTCTGCCGTCAAATTGTGCTCATTACAACTGTATGCTTACATTAGCAGGTCGACTGGAGCTCTAAAGTCTGGAACATGAGATGCAATAGCAGAGGTACTCAACTCAATCATTTTTGTAAATTAGAAAATTAATTATAACTTATTACTAAGTACACTTAAAAAGTAAAATGTATCCTTTCATGATTGGTCATTTGATTACTAGACTTAATTTTGGATGGTGTCAAAATGCATTCTTATTAATTATTACCCCTTTTTGTTATTTTCAATTAGCAAACTTCCTTGTATTGATTAGCAGTATAAATGTACTCGCTGGCAGATTTTCAAATGCTCTGGCTTCAGCAGAATATTTGGAGAGGAAGACGTAAAGTGGAAGAAATGAGGAAAAATAAGGAACTAAACTCAAGAAAACTGAATCTAGTCTCCTTACAATGGTCTCTATTGCTGTAGTTGTCTGAAGTTTTTGTCAAGGTGGGAAAAGTGCTTACTTCAAAATCGTAGAGGAGTAGGCCTACATCTATAAATTAGCTAGTAGTTGTTTTAGAGTCTTAAGTCCTCATTTTGCTGCCATCTAAATATAATATTTTCTTCCTGTTGTGTGAAGCACTTTGAATTGCCTTGTGTACGAATTGTGCTCTACAAATAAACTGGCCTTGCCTAATAGTTCTGAATTGTAAACATTAAGTTCCTGTACTCTGAAGGAGAAGTGGGAGATATATTGAGAAATGGTTAATATCGCAATGTTGTTTTCGAGATATGCTAAATTATATTATCAAGCGTATCAATCATATGTAATTAAAACTATTAAAAGGTCCAGTGTAATCTGCAAAAAAAGATTGAAATGTTCTTATTTGTCACTATTACCCACCCCTACTCTGAAAGATAAGTCAGCCATGCTCCAATACTTTTGTGATTTATAGTCAGACCTGTCATTTATATCATACTTTGCTCTTTTTCATCTTGCAGGTCTTTGGTTAAAAGCAAACACAGCTCTCCGGATCGCAAAAGCAGCCTTATCAATTACTCCTCGTCTGCCGCAGCAAATATCCTCCCTGCTCACACAGCAATTCCCCGGCCAAGGCAGACGAGAGGAGCAGAGTAAAATCAACGAGGAAGTGACAAAGCAGGTGGTAAAGTGCCGGTTTACAGAGACAGAGAGAAAAGTAACAGGTAAGACAATCAGGGTGGAAATGCTTACAGCGTTAAACATTATATGGCCCTTCTTGTGGCGATAACCGAGCTGCTTGCTTGCACATTATGACTCTATACGCCAGAGCTGGGACCAACATTCCTGTAGTGGCTGCCCGCTCATGTCCTTATTTAACTGCTGCACTTAACCGCTCTGGCCGTTCACCTCACTAAACATCTGGCATTACAGACCGCATTGTACACTTATATTTGTATATATATATGTATGTATGTATACATATATATATATATATATATATATATATATGCACACACGCACACACATATATATACATATATACATATATATATATATATATATATATATATATATATATATATATATATATATATATATATATATATATATATATATAATATAATATATATATAATATAATATATATATAAAATATAAATCCGTATTGTAAATTAGGGAATACATGCTACAGTCAGCTTTTATTAGCTGCAGGAAAAAATAAAAAAAACAGTGGTACTGTTTTATAGTTTTGCAGAATTGAAGGAGAGCGGGGGTGGACTCGATGATCCCTGGAATGAGAGCCTTATTAAGACATCAAATGGCCAGGCCAGGGACAGAGGATCAGTGAAGTTTAAATTTTAATACTGTAGATGATGCATGTCTCCATGAAACTTCATAGAATTGTAATTGATTATATTTTGGATGTTTGTTCTGCATTATAATTTACATGTTTATTTACCAATATAAGTAGAAAAACAATCAACATGAGCTCAAATTGAGTGAAAACACTGAGGACAAACTGATCTGAAATACAAAATTAAATTATGTTGGTGTGCTTTCTTCTCTCCTACGTGTCTTTACTCTTTTAGTTTCTCTGATTTGCTCATCTCCGTTCGTGAGGAGCCAACGCCCAGTTGCTGCAGGTGACAGCTCACTTTACTGTTTCCAAAAATGTGCCCCTCCCTTGCCTGCTTTGAGCACTCTGTACCCCTGTCTCTGCAGTGTGGGCGATGGGACAGCAGGATGACTTTGGCCTACAAAAATAATGCAAACATATTTATGAACCTCCAGAGAGAAATGTTCCATATCAGAACATATCTATCAATCTTCAAACAGAAAACCTTTGATACCTTTGTATTTGATGGTCTAGCGTCTAAATACAACTCCTATGCTTTGATCTAGTGGGTCCTGTGGCTCTCTTTTTCTATTCTTTTGTAATTGGCCACCTCATTTTCCCAGCAACATATTCAGATTCATTCTATATTGACGTTAATGGCTTTGTTAATTACTCACTGATGTAAGTTTGTTATTTCTAACATAGATTGACAGGGCCACTTTACCTTGAGTTTAAATGACACAGTTAATTAAGACAGCAAAAACGAAACATCACACTAAAGTAGACTTTGTGAGCATTCCACCCTCCACATCTGCCGTCTTGTTCTTTCTAATGGTGCAGGGCTTCTACAAAGCAACACATTTACTCTATGTATCTATCAAAGTGTGGCATAAGAGAAAAGCATGCCGTGCTCTTCAGTGCCGTCAGATCATGACAGGTAATCCAACTCTTGAGGTCAGCAGATTCCCGGCAGCAGCACAGGAAAAACACACAGTGTTTGGGGATGCCCAGTGTGGCTGGTGTGAGGCCTTTACACATTTGATTGTATTCATGTCAGTGGTCGACAACAAACAGTTTAGTGAGTTATCGGGACAGGCTGCAAATTACCCCATCACCAGAAGCCTTCAAAAAGGGCGTTGACACTGGAAAAGGACATTATGATTAGATCTGCAGAAGTGTGAGCTAGTCTCATCAATGTTTCAGACAAAGAGAGAATGTTTGCATTTTTCTTCTCCTGACAGGAAGCTGCTGCAGTATAGTGGCATCTTGGCTTGCACAGGAGTGACTCTGTGATTATTTCTGGAAGTTTGCCAACAGAATGTCGCCCTCCAGTGCTGAAATGCCCTTGGAGCGACTTGAGCATACAAAGTTCCAATCAGAAATTGTTCCTAATGAAAAAATGCTCATTCACAGCGTGCAATTACAAAAAGAGATTTAGTGCAGGATAAATCAATTGCTCAAATTCAATTTTGCCATCTGTTTTCAAAGGATATATTTAACTGTCTAAACTTTTGACTTGAAGAAAACATTTTCATTTTAATGAGCTCTAATAAGATCACATGTTGAATATAAAACTAGTGTGTATGGTTTCAGTACTAGTGTCAACTTATATACAATGTTGGTAAGTAACCAAATACCTGTACAGAAAATATGTATTCAAAATACTAATGAATAAATGTATTCTGATGGTATTCATAATACAGTTACTTTCTTCAAATCAAAGGAATACATTGTGGCACTTGATCATGCAATCAAGGCTTAAAATTACATGGCTTTAGTGAGAAAAATATAAAATGAGTGCTTTTTTTTTCTTAAGTTAGTGATATACAAATGCAGAACAAACAGTATTTTTGTACTTATGTAAAATGCATTTTAATGCAGGTTTTCTGTATTTTGGACCTTAATAAATTTTCAAAGGTCCTAACACTGTTTATACAAACCTTTACTGACATCTAGAGGGGAAAGTGTGTAAGTGTAATATTTTAGTAGAGGCAATATGTAACAACATAAACCACAGCAAAGCTAAGTTCTATTGTCGAGGTGTGTAGTCTTTTTGTATTCAGAAAAACAGAAAAGGAATTACAGAGGGGAGTAAGTAGATAGGAAAATATAATATATACATTATAACAAGTATGACCCACATTTAAACTACCATGGGAGAAACATTTGATTAAGATGAAAAAACATACCAAAGTGTTTTTATTTTTGCTGTGTTTCTAAAGACAACCAGATCATCCAGACTCCAGAGGGAGTAAAGTAATATGTCCCGATGGTATGTGGCTGTTCTGTATCTTTTAGTTAAGACAATTGTCTTGATTGATTGTCAGTGGCTTTTTTGAAATATATTATGTTGTTGTTGTTGTTTTATTTTAATCAAATTTAATCCGACATCTTATGGTATATGTTAAATGATACTTTATTACTGTTAGTAATGATTTAGTGCGGAAACTGGTATTTGTATTGAAGCCATCTCCTATTATCAGCTTTTCAGTGTCTGATAATAGGCTCGAGCTCATGATGAAGATCTTCATCTTCATCTCAAAGCCACAAACCACTCTATTGAAGACAGTGAGGTGGAGATTCTGAGCATTGAGAAAAGATGGTTTGAAAGAGGAGTTAAGGAGGCCATCTTTGTTCAAAAAGAGAATCCTTCCTTAAATCGTAATGGAGGTTTAAGATTCAACCTTCCTGTTGTGTATAATAGTCTGCTGAAACCCTGGAAACGCCCGAGGCATTCTGATGCTAATGAGGAACTCAATGGGGAGGGAGCCAAAGTCAGTGTACAATAGGATGTAGATGGCCCATCTGTTAGTTTCAAGTGAAACCAATAACTCCCTTTGTCAGGAGGACCCACCCTGTGGGCAGGGTTTACACAGAGTAAGATATAAACCGGAGTTCTCCGACTTGTTTCACAGATTGAGAATGACTCTTGGATGAGAGTCGAAACGTTTTGTTTTTCTAAAAACAGAGTCCAGATGACTACAACTGAATCTTTTTCTACAATGGAACACTCATGGACGAATAAGGGATTACACCGACTTCTTCTTCTTCTTTTTTTGTTTTTGTCGTTTTGTAATCGCGCCCCTGAACGTCGATGAAAAGTCTCACACAGGGGTATAGACGCGATCGGATCGGCGAAAAATTCAATAATTTGAAGATCTGGGATCATCTGATGCGACCCGACTCGACAGCGCCGCCTAGAGCAAAAATGAGACGCGTCAACTTTGGCCTAGGCACATGAAATTTGGAGCAGTGATAGAACTCACTGTGAAAACTAAAACACACTTGGCAGAATCACTGTATGACGGACAGGAAATCGGCCATATTGGATCGAACGGGCGCCCCCCTTAGTTTTCAAAAAAGTACTTGTCCTAGGTGTTTCGTCCGATTGAGCTCAAAACAACACTTTCCGCATTTAGAGACATTGAAATTTAATAATCAGCCAATTTTTTTCTAAACTCCTTATGGCCTCCACGTGGCACACCATCAAACAACACCTTCATTTCCTGTTTTTTCAATGACATGTCACGACCACATGCATTGACCTAATAAGCCCAAATTTCACTCACTAACGCGGGTCTGATTGTAAATAATTAATACAAATGAATACAATTTTTTTTTCTATAGCGCCCCCAACCTATTATATGAAAAGTCAACATTGTCTGATTTGTCTGAAAATCAGGGTTTATATTCTCCTCAGGACGCCATGAAAAATAGTGCGTTACAGCTATTGTGTATTTTTCACTGTTGGCCAGCAGGGGCACAATTAATGCTTACAAACACATACAAATAATTCTGGAGCAAACACGCTTCATCTGATTTTTGGGAAATTTGAATAATTTGTACACCTCCCAACACTGATTACAATAACGTGTCAACCATTATGATTTGTGCACCACCTACAGGAATGCATATACATTAGTTAGTTATTACCTGTTATTAGTGAAATTCTGCAGAGCATTCCTTGATGTGCCCTCCTAAAAGTCCATCAGACCTAAGCCCCATTTTGTACAGTTTGGCCTCTAGAGCCCTCCACACCAAATAATACAAAACAGGCATAAAGACACATTAAACATTAGCACAAATGCACCAAAGTTGTCAGAGTGAACTAAATTATTTATAACATCAATCTCTTAACTATAATTTACAGGCTCCTCAAATAAAGGCTGTACAGCGCCCTCTAGAAAAACATAGGAAATGAGTCGTGTAAATTTTGGCCTACGCTCATGAAATTCAGAACAGTGGTGGAGATCAATGAGTTGAGTAAAATATATTATTGGAGCATTGTCCTATAACAGACAGGAAGTTGGCCATTTTGAATCAAAATGCCGCCACCACTTTGACATTTTGTTTTAAAAAAAGTACTTGTCCGAGGTTTTTTGTCCGATTGAGTTCAAACCAAGACTTTACACATCTACAGATTTAAAATTCAGCCATTTTTTTAAATATTCTGTATGGTTTTTGTGTAGCGCCCCATCAAAAAATGTCTTAATTTCCTGTTTTTGCATGATTTTTCAAACTCTCATGCAGCAATTCAATTTCAATTAAATTCAATTAAATTTATTTTTGTAACGCCCAAAATCACAACAGTAGTTGCCTCGAGGGGCTACAGTGGAAAACAAAACAAACAATGTTCATCGGGACTTGGAAATGTCCCAGCATCCTGTGTCCTTAGACAGATGTCCCAAGCTCCCCTGTCCTTAGACCGTCCTTCTCGGCCCAGAAAAACTACCCAACCCTCTTTGGGAAAAAGTAGAAACCTGTAGGAGTTCCACAGTGAAGGAGAGTTCCGACTCCCTCGGACGGACAGGCGGACGCGCCTCAGATCGACGGGGGAGCTGGACCCACTCAGTAGGAGAACCAATTCTTCGAGGCCGATGAAAAACCGTTCATATGGAGTAGAGACCGTTTCTCCAGGCAGACCGTTTCTCCAGGCAGTTGAGGAGCATCTGGATCCACAGGTCATCGATGTGCCTGCTCCACTCCCGTCGGGGAAGTGGGAGAAAAAGAAGGAAAAGCGATGAACAAATTGCAAGTGAAATTAAATATTAAATATTGTTTGATAGAAAAGTAGTAAGAAGCAGAGGATAGTGCTCAAGCTACCATACTTCCCCCAGCATAGTTGCTCCTAGGGCAGCATAGCTGGAACTGTAGGTTTTTTAATTTCTGTTCCAAACTGGCCTGACCATAAGCGATTTAAAAAAGGAACGTTTTAAGCCTGGTCTTAAATGAAGAGACTGTGTCGGCCTCTTTAACATGGACAGGAAGCTGATTCCTCAACACAGGAGCTTGGTAGCTAAACGCTCTACCTCTTACTGTGCTTTTGGAGACTCTTGGGACCACCAGAAGTCCAGCATTTTGCGAGCGAAGTGCTCTGTTTGGATGATAAGGTCTATAGCATCTTTGAGGTAGGATGTGGCCAGGTCATTTATGGCTTTGTAAGTCAGGAGGAGGATTTTGAATTTGATTCTAAACTTAACAGGGAGCCAGTGAAGAGACTCGAGCACCGGCGTAATGTGCTCTCTTCTTTTAGTTCCTGTTAGTAATCTTGCTGCTGAATTTTGAACCAGTTTAAAGCTTTTTATGGCGCTTTTAGGGCACGCTGCGTGCAGGGAGTTACATTAGTCTAATCTAGATGTTACAAAGGCATGGACAAGTTTTTCAGTTAAGAGCAGATAATTAAGTGTCATCCAGGTTTTTATATCCTTCACACAAGCACCAAGTCTGTCTGCTTGATCGGTCTGATCGGGTTTCATTGATAAATACAGCTGTGTGTCATCTGCGTAGCAGTGGAAGTTAATGCTATGCTTTCTGATAATGTTACCTAACGGAGCATATAAAGAGTAAACAGAATTGGACCGAGAACTGAACCCCGTGGCACACCGTAGGTTACTTTAGAACAGGGTGAGGAGCTCTGGTTTACATTAACAAACTGGTACCATATCTACCTAAGTCTTTCAAGGATTTTAGAGACAAAGGGTGATTTGAAAGAGGTCTGTAGTTTATCAACTGGTCAGGATCAAGATTAGGCTTTTTCAGAAGCGTTTTAATGACTGCATGTTTGAAGGACTGTGGAACATAACCACTTCTTAGTGAAGTATTTATTTATATTAAGAATAGAATCTATAAATCAGGGGAGAATGTCTTTGAGGAGTCTGCTTGGAATCGGGTCTAGAATACAAGATGACGTTTTAGAGGACATAATGGCTGAAGTTATCTCTGCTTGATCAACTGCAGTGAACCTTTCTAGTGTTACTGATGGATTTATATGGGACCCTAGTTTTACAGCTTGGGCTTGTTCAAGGCTAATCGTTGGGAGTAGTTTCATCTAATTTATCTCTGATTGTTTTTATTTTATTGTTAAATAGAAGAAACTCATCTGAGCTGAGAGTAGCTGGGATATGAGGTTTGTTAGCCTGGCTACAGTGCTGAAAAGAAATCTAGTGTTATTTTTGTTGACTTCTATTATGTTGAATAGTATCTGGTTTTGGGCCTTACGCAGAGCCTGCTTATAGGACAGTAGGCAGATTTTCCATGCTTTTAGGGATTCCTCCGTATGGGAGCGACCAAATGGTCTTTCTAATTTTCTTAACTCTTTGTTTTATGTGAACGCAGTTCTTCATTGTACCATGGGGAGGCTCGTTTGGCCTAATGACCTTTCTGCTTTAGCGCGAGCAGCAACATCAAGAGTGAACTTCAGAGAGTTTCATGGTCAAGTCAACAAATTGATCACTTACACTGGGACTAAGGCCGTTCTCAGCAGGATCACATGACATGTCGCTGAATATTGGCTCTATTATTTCTTTGAACTTTGAGATAGATTTTTCTGATATTGTCCTTTTCATTATGACTTTATTCTGTGGGGCTGGGTAATCTTTAAGAAACAAACTGAACGGTAATTAGGAAATGATCTGACAGTTATAGGGTTTTGAGGGAAGACAATGAGGTCACTAATCTCTATTCCATATGTTAGAACAAGATCTAGTGTGTGCTTGTGACTGTGAGTTGGTTTTATTTACATTTGCGCAAAACCAATGCTATCTAACAGGGCGTTGAAAGAATTACTGAGAGAGTTATCGTTCACGTTCACGTGGATATTGAAATAGGCTTGAGAGTGAGATCACTGCCACACCACCACCTCAGCCTGTGCTCCTGGCAGTCTGAAAGTTAACATGAGTGGGTGGGGTGTGACTCATTTAGTCTGACATAATCATCTTGTTGAAGCCAAGTTTCAGTTAGAGCTAGAAGATCTATGTTACAATCATTAATTAATTCATTAACTAAAAGCGATTTAGAGGAAATTGACCTAATGTTTAGCAGTCCACATTTTACATACTACTATTTATTTGTTTATTTGTATCATTTGTGAGGGTTATTTTTATTAAGTTCTTTGGTCTGACGCCTGAACTAGCTTTTCTGAGGTTTGACTTTTTTGACATTATTTGCACGAGGGACACACACAGTCTCTATCTGCCTTGAGTCTGAACACTTTAATTTAGCATCAGGCTAAAAAGCTGAAATTGCAACCACTTGTGTGGCAATGAAAACTAAACAGAAAAGTTCCCAAAATGATTACCACAAAATTTGGGGAGATGATTTTATACATAAAAAGAAGCAAAAAAACTCAATTGGACCTATGTCTTATTTTGTACCATTTGGCCTCTAGAAACAGGATATTTCCTACACAATCCTATCAGACTTGATAGATTCAGATCTATATAGGAAGTCAAAAATTATTTTGTCAGGTCAAATCACTTTATAAAGTACATTACATCGCATCTGTATTGTGTACGGGTTGCCAGTTCAAAGCCGTGATTCCTCTCCTATTTGTGAAAGTTCAACTATCAGCAACTACACACTTCCTGTGGCACTTACAATAAAAGGCGCTTTGTTTTTTACAGATATAGAAGCATTTTTATTTTGACAGTGACAGATGATTTAACGCTGCCTAAATAACAAATACAGACAAACAGAGCTATTGTCACAAATATATTCGCTTTTTCATTTGTTTGCTTACAAACTTTGATATGACATGTGCAAATGTGCATAAAACAGATTTATAATACAACTCCTTTGGCTAATTTACACGATTAAACTAGAGAATCAATCCAACTTTATATGTATAGCACATTTTACCAACACAAAGTCTCCAAAGTACAAAACAAGCACAGGTAAAATAAGTTAAAAAAAAATAAAAACATACAAACAAACAAAAATAAAAAATAAAAATATGCAAAATTATAAAAGACGGTCAGAGGACCACACAATTCTCATGCTGGGTTAAATGTTAGTGAATAAAAGTGCATTTTTGAACATGACTTAAAAGCATCAAACTGAAGGCGGGGGGAAGAACATTTCCAAAGTTTGGGGCCGACTACAGAAAAGCGAGAGCCACCATCACCGCTTGCGACTTTAATTGGAGTTTGCCTTCATAGCTGACACAGTCGATGTTCTCCACAAGCAGTATTCCTACTGTCCACCAGAATGGTGCTCTGACACAGCAAGCAAGATTATGCTTTACAAGACACTAGTTAATGCTTGTACTTACTTGTAATATAATTATTATTATTATATTACTTACTTGTAAACATTATCACACATTATCATAAATATTACACACTCTTAACACAAGGTAAAATAGTTTTAAATTCCTGGAAAGAGTTTTCCCACATGATTTTATGAAAACTTCTGAAGTGTCAGGAATTCACAGTAATATTTAAAGGTGATCTCCATGCTTTTACTTTGCCTGGAATGTTCCACAGTATTTAATCAGTCATTTAATCCATCTATCTTATATTTTTGATTCATTTACAGGTTTTTTGTTTGTTTTTTAACGGTAAAAAAAAAAATCCTTGAAAATCTTTGCATTCTTACTGTGACCTTACTCACCTCTTTCTTTCTTTCTTTCTTTCTTTCTTTCTTTCTTTCCTTTTTTCTTCAGAATTAAAATTCTGTGGCCATGTGAAAAAGGAAAAGCCACAAACATCAGACACTCCTTCAATTCACCCATAATTCGGCACTGAGCAACATAATTCTGATCTAAAACATTGCACCCTCTAAATTGACTGGACCTCTGCATTAAAACAGCGCTGGGCAGTGTGGTACAGTTTGAATGCAAAACATGAAAAAATAGTGTCTGCACATCTCCATGGTGATATGGATGTTTTAAAGCCTTACTATGGAATATTCAAGGCATAGAAAAAACAAAGACAAGCATGCGCGCATCTTTAATGACTTTTTCGTCTTGTGATGTATGTTTATGAAAAATGCAGTCTGAAAGTTGTTCAAATACATACTGGTCCCATCCTTAAACAGATCAGACTGAGACTTCTTCCTGGTCATCACATTTTGATAGCACAGTGAGTTAGTGGTTATCACTTCTGTCACACAGCAAGAAGGTCCTGTGTTTGAATCCTTGGTCTAGTGGAGCCTTTCGGTGTGGAAGTTGCACGTTCTCCCTGCATTCATAGGTGTCACTCAAAACATGTACAAATGGATTCACTCTGAAGCCAAAATAAGATTCGGAAAATCAGTGAGAACATTTTTAAAATATGTGTGACTAGATACTAGCAAACAAAATATTCAGCTTGAACATTCATGAAAAGTAAATAAACTGTATTATGGTTTTCTGGCGCTAAATTGATGCATCAAACATTTATGCTTGTGCTCCTGTAATGGATGCAAAAAGAGGAGAGGAAATGGGCTGTTGATGATCACATAGTACGTATGCTGTTTGGACATTGTTCACAGCACAAACTAGTATGTATTTGTACCTCACTGTCCCACCTGTTTTTTCTGTCACAGATAATGGAAACCTCTGGCACTGCTTCACAAAAGGATGAGGAAACACACATCTGTTGTACAAGCTCACTCACTCTTCTGTCTCCTCATTCGTTTTCAGGAGGGAGGTGCCGTGGCCAGAAGAAGGGAAGACATGATGTTTGGGAGGCTGTTGCCCTATATTTTGATGAGTTATGTAAGCCATAGCAACAGGTATTGTTTAAACCCACAAAGCAGATCTATTTTAAGAAAAAAGAAACATGGAAAATAGATTGCTGAATGAGCTCTGCAGCAAATTCCCATCGTCATGAGTACACTGCGTGACTGCTCTGTGCAGGCAGAGGAGAGGGAGGAGGAGAGAGGAACGAGCAGAGGAAGGCACGATAGAGAGAAGGGGGAGGGGAGCCAATTCAGCGCAGTGCAAGCTGACTGTACGAGGAGCATCCGCGGCACAAGCAGCACCAGCCCCGCCACTAGCTCTAGCATCTTTGTTTGAGGTGCTGGAGGCTATCTGGCCGTAGCATCTCTGTCATCCCTCACTCCACTCTCTGCCTCTGAAGCACATGCGGTGCCGGCTGTCAGAGGAGAGGGAGTGAGGGGCTCAGGGGAGAGGGCCACAGGAAGAGGAATCAGGGCCCACATCACAGGAGGCTGGAGCCACGGTGACAGCAGCACAAGCAGCAGCACCAGAGCGGGACCATGGCGCAAGCTGCCAAGCAGCTCCGCAAGACCAAGGACCTCGCAGAGGCCGCCGCCCAGGAGCAGAGGGAGAAGGAGGAGGAGAAGATCAAAAAGAGGAATCGATCCAGGGACCGTAGACGCAAGGTATGACTGGCTGTCTCCAGAGACATCCCTCCACCTGCCGTGTCTTTTTCATGCTGCTCTCGTTCTTACTGTGATGCAGTGTTAGGAAGATGCAAATGACAGGTTTAATTACACACTTCTTGTGGTCTCTGCCGTGTGGAGTTCACATCTTCGTGTACAGGTGGAGATTGCTTTGCCAAAGAAAAGACAAATATATTATTAATAGTGAAGACACGCCAAAGAGGCTGATCTGGTCCAGATCTAAGAACATTTTGTGACATTGTAGCCGTGACCAGTTCATTCCTGAGCAGTGAACATATTATTTGTCTTGACTTTGTCATGAACATGTTCTTCTGTCTGTTTAGCTTTCCTCACCAATCTGTGTCTTAGATCTGGTGTGTGCTCCCATATTTTTCATTGTGTAACGTAAAATGGAGGAAGATCTGGGAGATACACTTGTTGATGCACAATTTAATGAGTGTTCCCTATAATTACCCTTTTAATATGAATACGCTGGTGAATGGGAGACAGACGTGAGAGTTCTCAGAGCCTTCTGCCTGCTCCCTCCTTTCTCTGCACTTGAGCTGTGCCTTTGGAGCACGTTTTATTAGCTTGTGCTGTCTTGCACCACTGCGTGCAGCCAGCTACATGATTTATAATAGTTCATCATTCATCAGCTGGTGTTGGTGAATGCATGAATTGTGATTTGAAGTTGGTTTTAGCTGTAAATGGTATGAAAAATGAAGACAGCCAGAGTCATCTCTTGCTCAGTTTTTTAAAGACATGCATATTTAATGTGCACAAGGCTTGATTTGCTTTCAGTTCTTCTCATTTTTGAGGTTGGGCTTACAAAATGATTGATTTATTTTATCATTGTTAATATCATTATTTATATTTATTTATAGTTATACAAGCTTTTGAACTAGTCTCTAATCAAATCTGTAAGTCGTGGAGGCAGAAAAGAAAATGAGATCGATAGTGTTAAATGTTTTTTTTATGAAGTCTCACTCAGCAGCAGCTCTTCCTTCTCAAAAGGTCGTTGACTGCTCCTCTTCCAGCTGAGATCATATCACGTGATGAGAGAGGCTGGACAGTGATTTTCGAATGGGCAAAGAAAGCCCTGGAACACACGCCTCGTTTTGCTGAATAAGGTGCACGAAGCCATAGAACTGCAAAGTCTGAGTTTTAGACTCTATGTACAGCCTTGTGTGAACATGGGGATTCCTGCTACATTTGGCCCAGATGTTTTCAAAGATGCTAAATAAATAGCTTATACCTTTGTGGCTGGTATGGAATGAACACGCAGGATGTGTCCACCAAACGACATGTTGTCGTGTACATGAATGACTAACAATGGCTTAATTATGTAAAATTGTGGGTTGCTTTTTATTTACTCACTGAATTTGTGTTGAGAATTAATACAATATATATATTTTTTTCAAGGCAATCAAGGCTAGAATCATTGTTGATTGGTGGTAAGCTCTCGGATCATAGAGATTTTCCCCCAGGCGTGTGCTTACAATGGTTCCACACATTTGTTAGTTGTTCTACAGACTGAGAATAATGTGTGAGCATGTGTGGTATTTCCAGTGTGGAGGGCTTTAGGGTATCTATTCCACTTACGTCATCGAGTGGATACCCAACCCCAATTACCCAAGACCAATTATTTTACTCTTTCTGTCAGTATGAAGCAAAAGGGCTCTATAATGTGCAATCTAAGAACATTCATAAGTGCTTGTTTGGTATGAATCTTTAGACTGATGATGAAAACAATATGTTAATTTGTTGTTTGTCATCAATTCATCAAATATAAATCAAATCGAGATCCAATCATTTCAAATTGTCAATGATCAGTTTGAGAGATCTGACCAAACCTGTCAGTAAATCATGTGGCTTAGACATGCTTTGGCTGAATAAAGTGGACAGTTTTTGTGTTAAATGACAGTGATTAACGCTGTATTGTTTATGTTCAAGAAACTAATGTTGAAACAAATTTTATTCAAGACAAAACTTGATCCATCGTTCAATATGAGGAAAAACATTGTGATTATTTTGTATTTTTTTATCATTCCGCCTTTGCCCATCGAGGCGCCAATGAAATGTGACCACATAAATATGAGCTTCAATGGGCTGGGAAGATGATAAACTCCTCTACGCTATGACCTTTCATATGCAGTAAATATTTGTGAAGCCATTCTCATTTAAATCTGATTTATAATAATTGAATAAATCGGTTTTCTGTTCAGTCAAGGAAAGTCACTCTGCATCAAAGGTGTAGAGGTTATGGGCTTGTCCCGCTGGTAAACGCCATTCCCATTTAGAAAACATTTGTTATGAAAATAATAAGATTGCACAATTATTTCAAACCTATGAAAAACAATAGTGCTTGTGTATGATCTGGTGTTTTAATGTGTTTTACCCCCTTTGAGTAAAAAAAAGGGGGCAGAACCGAACCAAGGTCAAGCAGCCCAGTCAAGAACAGCCAGGGTCTATATTTACCTGGTGCCTTGGATTACAGTACTGCTCCGCTCTCATCCATCTCCACCACAACTGCACCAGCACCTGCTCCGACACACACGATACTGTCTGCTGCTGGCCCCGATCTGGGCATCCTCAGAAAAAAAGCAGGAGAATTCAAGAATTGGACCTTAATGTATGATATTTATCAGACTCTTTGCACCCTTATCTTGGTCTTGTGCCATATTTTGATCTAAAGTATCAGAGGGAAGGACGATGGTGAAGATAAATGTTGAAATATTGCAACATTAACTTGAGGAAGTTGGGCATACTTTTCTCTTAAGTGAAGCTGGCCTTATTTTTTATATTTTAATTGCGATCCTAATCAACTGTAGAAAGTGTTACTTTCTTTATCCAGAAACTGGTAAAGTAGCATTTCAATATTCTGCACCCACAACCTGCAATAATTTCCAAAAGGTTTGGAAACAAAAGAATGGGAACTAAAATAACTGATTCCTACTGGTTAGTTTAATTGCATGCCGAAAGTTGGGAAATGTGATTTATGGTCTGGGACTTGAAGTGGTATCATTTATATTCAGGATAATACAAACGTTATAATTGTGGAATGTGGCCATTCTCTCGATACTCAAGGTCACTTTGCAATTACATAACTGGAAAAATACTACAGGCCAGGCGGGGAAGTGTCTTGCCCAAAGACACTATAGCAGTGGGTCTAAGATAAAGCAGGATTTAACTGACAATGACAATTACTTTAGCTAAGTTCATGATTTGTTGGCTGTCACAGTGCAACCATTATGCATGTTGATATTAGAGGTACTTTGTTCAATGAGCTGTCCTTGATGTAGTCTTGTGCGGAGCCCAGTTAATCTGGAGATCCATCTCTATAGTTAGCAAGGCCGGCCCTGTGGACATGCAGAGGGAGGAGTCGCTGCCGTAAATCTATTGGCACAAAGTTTATTGTGACCCTGGGGTCATGTAGTCGGCAGTCAGAGGTGACGAATGTTACCATGGTGATTACAGTGTGTCAGGAAAGAGCCAGATCGAGAGGCGATGAGATGGATGTGGCCATGCTTCAGATTGTACCAAGTTGTACAACTGTTGTTGAACCCGCGAACAGAGCTTCAACTGCTGCTTTGTGTTCATGTTGTTCAATGGCCGTTGTGTGAACCTATTCACTGATGTTGTCATTTCTTTTAATCTCTATGGAAACAATGTTAATAATAATGGCTTTTTAGTGCTTGATATGTTTATACTGCAAATTTAACAAATCTCTATTAGGACTATTAGTATTTTAGACTTGTATCTGTGCATTGCTGTATTGAGGACAATTGATACTGAGTGGAGGCTTTAAAAGTGCACTGTGTGGCTCTGCCGCCTACTTGTTCTATTGACATCATTCCGTCACCAGATTGTCCCACAGTAAGGCAATACCGGTAAATGATCTATCTCCATGTAAACAAGCAGGTGATGCCATCAGCTACAGTCAGTCAAAAGTTACAGGTCAGATCGATGGAAAGGCTATAGTCAGAATGTGTGTTTTTTAACAAAAACATCCATAGTGAGCATGGGGTTGCCAACCCCCACCAGAAAACTCATACCATGTACCTTAATTTATACATACACATTTCGGTTGCAGTGGTTAAGGGCGTTGCCAATTTAAGTGCTAGTGAATTAGATTCCTGGCCTCCATCAGGAAGTAGGGTAATCCTTGAAACAGGAATATCGCATATCGAGATTATTTGGTTAATTGTGATTACTCAAAATATCAAAATAAATAAACTATTGTGATAATTTTTGAAGCAAAACATTTAATCTATTCCCCAAAAAAAGATAAACCTGAATGTAAAGGGATTTTTTTTATCTGGCAGTTTATTTACTGTATCAATCATAAAGTTCATAAAACTGGACACACTCAAGAGGAATGGTAATCTATTAGAAAGTGATAATGAAAGTGAATGAAGGATTTCACTGTTGGTGTCAATAATCATGAATAACACAAAAATTGTGTATTGTTACATCCCTAGTTGCATGTGTGACTTATAATTTAACTATGAACATAAAAATACTTCTCTAATGGGTTGATTTAGCACATTAGGAGTGTGGCAGCACTTTCTAAAAATGATTAGCGGAAGAGGGAAACCGACACCGGCTGGCACTATGCCCTACACTGGCATATGCGCCATCACACACACAGACCTGAGCATGGAATTATGTAATGGAATTAGAGCTTCTCAAGGTCTGAAGAGTTCGTGTGGTCCACATCAGCCCACTAATGCACAGAGGCACGCCCCGACGCCAACACTTCAATGTGCTAACCTAAAGACTTTCACAACATGTTAGCTAATAGCCAATATGTGAGGGAGAAAATTAGGTTTTTGTGTGAAGACCCATTAGAACTCTGAAAATGAGAAAGGGCATCCTATAGCAGAGGAATCCATCAGTGTCAAGATTTATTTTGCATGTTTGAGTAATCCTGCATTGTCCTGCATTCGGGACTTGAGCGCTCAGAACAGTTCAGTTTTCACCTGCCCGCTATCTCCGCCCACTGCTCCGTACTTAGTTAGATTCAAGGTCAAACATGAAGGGTATAAAAATGTTATGTAGAATTTTTTCAACAATAAAAACGCATAAAGCCAGTATTAAGAGACACGCTTTCTCAGTTCTGCAGAAGACATGGACATATTTCTATGACTCAAATCTACTTATGTTTTAGTTTGACACTAAATACCACAAAAAAAGTTCTAGCTTCACCAATTTTAAGATAAAAGATTCATTCATTTCCCCACCAGTTGAGTGTGTTTTACCTATTATGTCTTGTTAAGTAATAATTTTCAAGCAATTACCAAACTCATTCTTTCATGTTAGCGAATAAGAGTAGAAATGATAGTGAGCTGTAGCAGAAGTAAAGCTATTAGTAGTAGGATTTATACTGTTTTATTGATTGTGTGCTGCCCAGAATTACAAAGCTTTATTGAGTAATGTGCTTGAAGAAAGAAGGCCTGTTAGAATGCCCTTAAAGGTTAAAGTTGATGTTTACCATTGAAAGACTGGTATATTTACTTTTTACCCATGCACAGCAATACCTATAAATACTGGAAACATTTAAAAGAAGATTTTGGCAAAGCTGTTTCCACTTTTTTCAGACAGTGAGCATGGCAGCTTAATTCATTTGAAACGTTTTGTATTTTTTTAAACTTGTTTGTTGGATCCAAAATATTAGGTGCAAATCAACAGATGCTTTCGTCAAAGGAAAAAGCCATGATACAAATGCACTGTGCTGGAAAATCCGTACTTATAAATAAATGCTGCTTTGCTTATTCAATTTTAAAATGCACTTGGATGAGAGTGAAGCCTATGTGTTTGTTCCTCCTCCATACCCTGGATGCTTTTCTCAATGAGCTACATCTGTCACTGTTACTTCTATACTTTTTCTCATTTCTCGCCACTTACATTTTTCCCCAGCCATGTCGTTTCTGTTTTAAAACAGCAAAGTAAAAGTAAATTCAAGTGGCCTGCAGCACACAATAGAGAAGGTGCTTGAAAGCTTTTTGATCGACAAAACACTTCCACAGTATGAAGTCCCACTTGTAAAAGCCTGTCACATCAGCCTATATTGAGAGACAATTCATCAATTTGCCTTCTCGAATCCCGGACCTGCTGAAGTCTCTTCAGAACGCGGAGGCTCACTCTTAACTCTTGTACCGCATCAAGCATAGTGAGCCACAAACCACTATGCAAACAATAAAGATAAGCAACCAAAATGTTCCCGTGTAAAGAAGATATTTGAAAATGTACAACAGAATGAGCTGGTCATATTTTCTCAGGCGGTTTGCCAGAGCCACAGCTGCTGCTTATAATTGACTAAGTTTAAGAGACATGATGTTACAGCTATTGCTTTACCATAATCTAATACTGACCACAGGCTATTGATCCTGTATGGATTGTTGTTGTTTGACCAACCTGCACAGTGTCAATGCATGTCACAATCTGCATGACTGTGATGAAAGATGGCTCCGTGCTCTCACAGGGAGTTCAGCTGTGGTCGTTTCAAGCAAGGCCCTTTTATCTTTTTTTACCAAGGCCATTTTCACAGACCACATCAACATTACTGGTGATTTGGTGGCTCCATTGTGTCCAAAGTGATGTTTGTCTGTTTTAGAGATGGGTGATATATAAGTTCTGGTCCCAGTCCCGATAGTGGTGATGCCCCAGTCTGCGTGTGTCCATGTGTCATTCCCAGTTTGTGCTCAGTGCATCAGATTTGTCATTTTGAACAGATTAAAGAGTAAAAAATAGAAATAGAAGAGCTAACAGGCTAAAGATATGTTTACACAATCGTTGCACTTTTCTTTTTATATCCCAGAAAAATACATTTTGTTACATTCTGTCACCAAAGTAAAAAGTTATTTTGTGATTTGTAATAGATTTGTGGGCCTTTCTATTTGAAATATCAGTATCTGCACATATTGGTCGCAGCTCAAAAAATCAAACCATCAAACCATCCCTTATTTGTTTGTTGTCTTTTTTGTTCCCTTATTGGTTGTTTTTATAATGTTATAATGTGATATTAAATTATAATCCACAGCTGAACTCTTTGTAGCCCTTGTTGGGTAATCTGCACGGTATTATGTGCTTTTTTTCAAATTAGGCCACATTTTTATGAATAGGCTCCACCATGTTTGATGGTGATTACTTTATTGTCTGATGCTGCTCTAAAAAAATGTCTTTGGATGGAGAAATAAAGCTATCTGAATATGAATGAATAACACTAAATACATGAAAAAGCATATGTCATGAACGATTCACCTATTTTCAGCAAACAAATTGTTGTAAAATGTAAATATAACAATCCGTTTTAGCTGCCCCCATCTTTTTTTCTTTTATATTATTGGCCAAGAATGTTGTGATGTCATCTGAAACTCAGCAATAGGAAAATGGGCCCTTTGCCATTCACCCATTCTTCAAACAGTGGCTCAGGAGCAGTGGGCGAGCGCAGTTCTGCACCCGGGCGGGGACACATCTCCAGATCTTGAGCAAGGCTTGGTCCGGATTGGCCTTCTCTGAGCCTGTTTTAAGATAGATTAGAGCGAATGCTTGTCTTTGCTGTGAGAATAACCTTATATTTATCATGTGTAATTACTCCTTGAATCAGCAGCTTTTGGCAAATCAGTGAAGAGGGGCCTTCAAATTGCAAAGAAAAATCCTGATTTGGGACATTCCACATAAAGTTTTGCTCTGCTTATCATAAAGTTTATATCTCTTTTAAAAAATTGATATATTCTTGCTTTACCTTGTACTTGGCATGTACTGGAAAAGCATTACAGTTGGCTTAAATGGGATGGAAGGAGGTTTTAACCCAATCAGTCATCAGATGTCTTATGATTTAGTTTTAGCGGAAGCCGGATTAATGACAGAGGAGTGAAATGACTTGGAGCACGCTGTAATGACTTCCCTGGTGAAACGTGTTTTGCGTCACAGCTTTGTCGCTCTTTTGTTTACTTCTTGGTCTCCTTTATTACCAAAGTCACAAGAACGTGGACCAGAGCCAGTGACTTAATTACACCCGGCGTTAACATCTCTTATCAGCCCAGTCATGCACTCACTGCCCCGGTATAAGCCTCATTCACGGCTCTGATGACCGGCTCAAATTAGAGACGGGACGTTTATGTGATGATATCATGAAGATGAAGGACAGCCATAGGACACTACACGCCACAAGGACAAAAGTACAGTGTCCTCCTCTATTTTTCTACTGATAAAAACTGTGAAGATGGTTTTTAGTTGTTGTGGTTTGGAGACTTTTTGAACCAAATAACATGAGCAGATTTTCAATGGTAATTTTGTTGGTGTTATCCAAAAAAGTCTCCACTAAACGCAGACTCGGGCAAAGACAAGATATAGCAGCAGATATAAATAAAAGCTTAGTATTTAAGTAAACTTTATTTGTCTAGCGCTTATATTTATAGTCACAAAGTGCTTCACAGTAATGAAAAACAATGTTAATATATACAACAAAATTACAATCAATAAGGTCAATAAGGCTAGAATGCTTGAAAAAGTAAATCTTTAGATGCTTTTTAGCAACAGATTCTATACAATATTTTGTTTTTGCGATTTCTACACTGACTATGGCTCACTTGGGATATATATTTATCCAAACTATTATTAAAATTCATATGCAATCATATATGTTTTGTTGTTTTATTTTTTTTACTAAAAAGATAAGCATTTTGTATCTGCCATCTTTGCTCATATTTGTAAAGCAGGCCAATATTAGGGGAGGCGCTGTATGTTTGTTTCACGCTGTGTCTATTTTTATCTTTGTTAAACATTGTGCCAAGTGTTTGTGGTTAGATGATAATGATTCATAGAGCCTGACTCATCGGTTTTAAGACAAAGTGTCCGGCTGACAGGGTGATTGGGGTTACACTTTGGTCCTTGCACCACTACTCCCACGGGAAAGCCCAAGGTGAGGCGAAAAACATCCAGCCCTGTTGACACGGCATGCTCACGGCATGCATAATCAGATCATGTCTTTAATCCAGGAGCTCAGGTTTTCTCTGCATCATCACTATGCGGGCCTGTAACCGGCTAAACATACCTCTACATTTGACCAAACGTAACAAGAAATCAATGCAGACGATTGATTACAGTACAAACCGACAGAATTTTGGAGAGTGGTGTTATCATCATTTGCATCAATCAAATGAGTAGGTCTTCCCCATCACCCGCTCCTTGGGCTTCGGGCTTGCTCCAGGGCTTGTCAGACAGAATTTCAATTCGTTCCTTAAATCCCAATTCTAGCTGACTATTTTTGCATGCACATTTTGATCTTAAATACAATAGAGGCCTATACAATTTAATATAGTGTTCATTACTGTGTGGAGCTTTCCATAGACATAAATAAATCATAAATACAAAATGATGCAAGTAGTAGTAGTAGTAGTAGTAGTAGTAGTAGTAGTAGTAGTAGTAGTAGTAGTAATAGTAGTGTTTTATACCTCCTTTTAAAGGCTTTTATTGTATAGGACATTCATTCATCATCCAGGTTGTTCCATACACTAACTCCTTTAACAGAAATACAATACATTTTGTATTAGTTTGTTTTTGTAAAAGAAGCATATGATTATATGCCTTATACATTACTACAGCTGCACTCATATTAACAAGATCTTTTTTTTTTTTTTCTTTGCAAAAATAATATTCCCCATATTTCCACACAGTAATCTGAGTATAGAAGGAATTAAGTGAAATTTCACTGATTATGGCGACAATAGTAATATATAAGAAAAATATTATGGGACACAAATCCAATAAAATGAGGCAGGACATAACAATTTGATTTAATCTATAATACACTGAATATTTTCGTACATGTGTTTCCAATTTATTGTTTATATTTAATGGAAAATGCATTATTTGTACACCAAATTAATATTATTTTTAACACACTACACTATTTCAGGAATCTAATGCAAAATGTGTTATTTATATTTGTGGCAAGCACACAATCTTGTGAGAGCTTGCAGAATTTTGGATTAAAACATAAAGGTAAGGCAAGTAATTCAAACTGCATTACTTTAACATTGCTTATGTGGGCTGTGAGATATGAAACACGAATGCTGTATATTATCCAGCTATTCAGTTCTACGCTCTGGTGTCAGTGTCAATGAGAAGAAACTATGCCCAGGATCATTGGCCGAATGATGAATAGTATTGATGGCCCTCCAAACCGAGTGGCTCTCTCAGCAAACGCAGTGTGTCAGCTTGTCTGGGCCTTATTTTTAGCTCTCCCTAGTGCATAGGGGTTGTTATAGACCAGGCTTTGGACTTCTCATTGTACATCACATGACACCTATTCTGCTGGCGCTCAGCCTTGTTCACCTGCTGCCGAGTTTGAAGAAAGGTTACTCTAATTTGTGCAGTGAAATGATGGCTGTTCCATATTCCCCCTGGTTATTTTCTCTGTTGTCGACTACATTGTTACTCTTTGACTAGAGCGTGATTTTAGACAGATGCATTACAAATTCTTACATCACGTCTGAGAACATGTTTGTTGCTTAAGATTGCTGTTTTTGCATTGACCTACTTACTATGTTAGATATGACAAGGAACTCTTTATCTCCTTTTTTACGGCTCAAATCTAGGACTACACAGTATTTTCCTATCAATAATGCAGTAGCTAGATTACTGGTTAATGTTTTTTTTCTTCTATTTATACACACATAACACTTAAATTACATTACATTGGTCAAATTTCAAACTCGATACTAAGGAATATAGTTGATGCTCAATACTGATTTTGATACTAAAAGGATAGTATTTTTAACACAGAATTATAGTACTTTCTTTAATGAACATTGAGGTCTTATACTAGTTCTAATAAACCTTTTAAAAAGGTCAATTTTCTTATTAAAATTATATTTTTTGTGCCGTGAATATATATATTTAGTACTTGCTCAAATGTGTATCTAGTATAGTATTTATACATAATTATTTTGACAACCCTAAAATACGGACAGATATAAACTGTGATTTGCAAGTATTTTAACTTGCCGGTTTACCATTGGAATTTACTTCATAGTCACCTTGATAACGGTGTGCTTTTGTGCAGAGGTGTCTGCCGGGTCTTAAAAGTTACTATAAATTTAGCTGAAATTAAGGCCCTTAGAAGTATTACAGTGTCATGAGCCTTATTTTATTTATTTACTTTTCGTGTGAAGATTTGATTTAAAAAAGAAAGACAAAACATGTTTTTAATCTGGGGATACTTGTTACCTTTAGATTATTCTTTCTAGTTTTAAGGGCAGTGTTCTTTTGCTTTTAATTATTAAGCATATACAATCTAGTTAAATGTTCAATTTGGTCTTCATTTTTTAAAAAGGCAACAAACAAAGTCTTCAAAAGGTATTCACTTTTACTTCAGTCTCTCTGCATACTTTCAATCCTGTTTATATACATCTAATCGTGATCTTTTTACACGTCTATTGTCTGGCCTGTGGGGGTGATGTTTACTCACATTCAGCCTCTCGGCGTTAACCCTTCAAGGACCTTGCGGCTCAACCCTGACCCTCCCATCAGGAATTTGTCCAGCTGATGAATAGCGTTCCTGCAGCTGAAACGCCCAGTCGAACCTCCTCAGAATTCACAATCGCGGAAAGCTGGTTGTATCGAGCTGCTCCTGGGAGTGGTCAGCCGAAAGGGACGCACCAGACCACAATTACACTGTGAGGCTTTCAACAACACCATATGGAATAAATCAATGTTATAGTTATTTTAAGAAACCGCCCTTGTCCCAAAAGTGCAACAGTGAACACTAGGGTATGACTGACCCTCTTTTTGCATCAGTATTTGTCCTTTACACGTTGTCGTTTCCTCCTGTGTCCCTCTTGGCCCCACCCCTCTCTCAGCGTGTGATTTGCTAGCGTGACTCCACACCCGCCGAGTGATTAGTGATGACCCGCTGTCAGTAACATAGACAGCTCAGTAGGGCTGGCTCAACAACTATGTCAGAACATATACACGCTACATATCGCAGTAAAATGGTTCTCCTCTGGTGGTTGAGCATTCTGTACACTTTAAAAGGGACATATTATGCTAAATGAGCATTAATAAGCTTTTAACCTTGTTCCATCATTATTATCTTACTCAAAGTTGTATGTTGATTGATTCATGCATGTTTGAGTAATCCCGTGTTGTCCTGCATTGAGGCTAAATGCGTGCTTAGAACATTTCTGTTTTAAGCTACCTCCTATCTCCGCCCACATCACTGTGTTTAGTTGCAACTATTAGAAAAATTCAAACTCCGAGTGATACTTGTATGATTCAAAAATAGAAACATGGAACCATGTTGCTTGCTGTGGTGAAGCTATACCGCTATTTCTATTATTTAGACATTTTAGGTCAATATAGGTGTTTACAATGAACAATGATGATCTTATGTCATTATTCAATACTAAATAATTTAACAATACATAATATATCATCTTTAAAAGTTGATAGCATCAGCCCATAATCAGAACGTTAACTTGGATAATGTGGTTGGGATGTTAATAGAACTGAGTAAGGCGTAATTTAATCACACTAGTGCTTTCATTGCTTCTTTAGTTGACCACAAAGCATATGTTTGAGGTTTCTACAAACCCAAGAAATGAAAGATGTTGAAACAGTTGAAAAGAGGTTGAAAAACACTATGTTTGCTACAAGAACGGACTTCTATTGACCGATGTTCGTGTGGTGACCTTGTGGCATTCTGCAGTGGATGCACTACACTCCATTCTGTGGCTAAAGCGATGACACATGCATCTTGTGTGACTTTATGTCCTGCAGTGAGGAGCATATGTCAGCCTCAGTCATGCTCATGGGCCGTTCATTTGACGAAGGCTCAGATACATTCATGGCTCTATGGGTGTGGCTGCTACTCTGCAAAAAAGAAATATCAGAATCGGAATCAGAATCAGAATGAGAAAAGGTTTATTGCCATTGTCAATTAACAGAATTCACAAACATAGGAACTTGTTTCAGCATTAAGGTGTAACATACAACACTGATCAAAAAAACAACATGATATATACATAGATATACATATATACATATATGAAATCAAAAGGGCATGTATTAGGAAACAGTTAAAATTTAGCTTGATACTTGATACTATTCTTGATAGTGACCTTAATTTGAGTATAGCTTTGATTTGTTGAAATTAATTTACTTGACTGACTTCAACTATTTTACCTGTTTCAAAATGTTTCTGACTTGTTTCAAGTATTTTTGCCCAATTCTTTGCCAATTGGGTAAGAAAATTATTCGACTACTTAAAAATACATTAAAAAAAATTAAAAATGCATGTGTTCTTCCTGGCTTCATCTTTGCTTATTTTCTTATTTCAATCTATATTATCTTGGAACCAATCAAATGTCATGACAAGTTCAATATTATGTCAACTAAGATATTAAACTTGTCGATACTAAAGTAATTCTAACATTTTAAACTCCATTTAGATACAAAAGATCAACACTCAATACAATAGTTTTCTTTCTTTGTTTTAAAAATAGCTTTTCTGGTCAACAGGACAGATATAGCGTGGAAAGAGAGGTAGAGACATTCGGCAAATGGTCGGTGCAATGCCTTGAACCACTGCACCACCGCTGAGCACCTTTTTTAGACAATAGAAGGTCATT
Source organism: Chaenogobius annularis (assembly GCA_015082035.1). Lineage (NCBI taxonomy): Eukaryota > Metazoa > Chordata > Actinopteri > Gobiiformes > Gobiidae > Chaenogobius > Chaenogobius annularis. The sequence continues at coordinate 515,179 of BJKM01000218.1, read as the reverse complement.
TTCAACACAACATAATAGATGTTTTTCTAATAGTACTACAATTTGGAACAGGCTCATATTAAAACTGTTCTGGAAACACCAAATGTTTTACTATTTTTGTATTTTTTTCAGTATTAATACCTGTTCAAATGAGTGTCCAGTTTTGATTCTAAATTAACATCCATTAGTATGTGTTTTTTGGCAACCCTACCGAGCCTTGCCTTGAATTTCTTGCAGTACAGCTCCTCTGCTCTCGTGCTCTCTATGCAGTCCTCCTGATTCATGACACAGCTGATTTGGCAGTCAGTCAGTCAGGAGCGAGACAGGGCAGCACTCCCCACTTCCCTGCGGACCACCACGCCCCTCCGCACATTCATCTGCTCCTCCTCGTCCATGAACACTCATCCTGACACAGAACACCAGCTTTACATATGTCGACCTGGTCATACTTTAAAATACAGACACTAGAGGATGACTTGGTTTTAAGAGCAACTATTTAAAGACCGGAGAGCTAGAAAAATAGTATCACTGATATTAGTATTGTTTGAATTTCTGCTTTTTGGTTTAGAAAATAGCAGCGTTAGTGGTGGTGTGTGTGGTTTATGTGGCTAAATGTGACCATGGAACTCTTTTAATCCAGCATTTGTATGGTATGTATTTGCATTTGTGAACATAATGGTGACTGAAAAAGTTAAGAATCCTTGTAAGTCATTTGACAAGGAATTTAAATATCGTACTAAACATAAGGCACCCTGTTAAATACACAAGATTATTCAGTCTATCAATAATTGTGATTATTCAGGTCACAATATAAATTGTAAGAACAGAAGAAAATAATAATTATATTCCAAAAAATACACTTAAATGTAAATGCTTTTTATTTGTCTGTTTTTGTCACATTAATGTTATTTTGCCATCTGTCATTGTCATAGATTTGATAAAGTTGGTCACAAACTTGAGGAACAAATTGTGTCAATGGGAATGAAAGAAAATATATGATTTGCCTGCCGTTTGGTCACGTGTTGATAATTGTGTTATTTTTTTGCACACTAATTGTAGCACAAATATTTTATATTGTGACATCCCTATTTATAGCCTACATTTATAGCCTTAATTAAATGCAAATATTTTTTTTAATATCAAATAAAAACAAAAATCCCATGTTTAATGTAAACAGCCTTATAGTCCAATACGAATATAGAAAAGTAGGGATCATCTAGAATGATGGGATTTTCCTTTCAAAACAGTCTGTGATGTGTAAGTGATAGATTTTGCTGGCGTACAGTGAAATAGTTATGACTGGAATGAACCGAAGCCCCAAGGCACGGACAAGGACCTCGGGCTGGCCTTAGATCACCTCAAATTGACAGATGGGTGCTGGAGGCCGGGGTGATAAACTGACAGCACTCGTATGAGAAGTGTTGCAACACTGTGGCACAGGGCGAGCGCAGAGGGAGCTCGGGACTCAACTTTGGGAGGGTTCAAAATGTTGTGCAAGAGTGTGAAAAACTACAGGCAACTTTTTCTTTTCTCAATGAAGGTTTTGGGGCAGTTTGTACAGTTTCATATTTTACCATCATCATCTTAAATTATTGGATGAATGTAATAAGTGAATCTGAAATTAAAGATGAACTATGGAGACTTTATTGCTTTGTCTAGAATGTTCCACAGTATGGTATTTTACTAATCTATTGCCATGGAGATATGCAGGTGATCCATGGTTCTTTTAAAATATCTAGATAGGGCATTGCTATCTTAAACCTGCCGTGGCCAGTCCGTTGGAACTGCAGCAAAAAAAAAAATCCTCCACAGTCCCAGAAAGCATTTTTCCCAATGTAAAAACAAACTCTTTGAGAACTACTGAATGGAGCGTATTTTTGTGCAATAACAGCACTTGTAGTTAATCAAATTCTAGATAGATATGTTTACATTTCAAGCAAAGCAAATATCTCACCATGGAAACAAGCAGGTGGTAGACACTGCACCAGAAAAAAGTTGCATAGTGCTCATTTAAGGCTTTGTAACTTTTTTTGTTAGGAACATTTTAAGGGCTGTCGAAAAATCAATACCCTGATACTAATTGATGCTAAAATACTAACATACTCATTTGAGCTGGTATTCATACTGTAACAAAATACACAAAAAATGGCCTCCTTAACTCCTTAACCATGTCTTTTCCCTGCTCAGAATCTTCACCTCATTGTCTTTGAGTGGTTTGTGGCTTTAAGATGAAGATGCACAGCGCTCTGGGGTCCTGAATTTGTATGCCCTCTGTGTTGACAAAGCCTCTTGTGCAGTGGCTTTTTAGTCTCACCTATGTAATGCTCTTTTGTTGTATGAGTTTTTCGAGTATGTGAAGTCCAGATAACGATTACAATCATCCAAATACGAACGTGATTATTTTTTATAGTGGATCATTCACAATTAGTCGATTAATCACTGCAGCCCTATATTAAGCCGTTTTGTTTTGTTCAGAGTCTAGTGAACAGAACATCTCTGCAGTACAGATCCATAACATGCACCGGGCGCATGTGCCGCGTGACTTGTTTTACAGTCAGCACCACCTCTTCTCTCCTCTTCCTCTTCATCAGATGTCTCCTATGTCTCCTTCTCTTCTCCCTCGGCCTTGGCGCCTGGCTACACTAAGCTTTTGTAGCAGCTGCATTGTGGGAGGGAAAATTCTAAATATGAATACACATATAAAAAAATGTAAATTACAAGTAAAAATGTATTTGACTTTCTTTTTTAAATGATAAAGCTCACAATGACGTGATGTTCATTTCGTTTTTATGAAGCTGGAATCCTGCTAAGATTTAAACTCAAATTAAAGATGTACTATGTAACTTTTATGCTTGTTTCCATGATATTGCTTTCCATTGAACTTATCCATCTCTATGGAGACAAGCAGGTGACGACACCAACCCAAGATACAGGTCAGATCTGTGGAGAGGCATGCCCGCATACAAGAAGAATGCATGTTTTCATTTTCTTTCTTTCAAGAAAATGACATTATTAAAAACATACTTGGCCAACAATAATATCTCCATTGAGGCCAGCAGGTTGCAGACCCCCAACAAGGAAAGTTGCACCTTTAGGACTCTTAACTGAAATTCCTTTAGCTACTTGTTGGTGGTACTGCTGATTCAGAGTGTTATGTTTGTGGTAAACATTTACTCAACTACAATTTAAGAAATCTAGCTTCATATAAAAAATATCTCAGATAACTAAAATACATACGGCAGAGCATAAATCAGCTTTCAGACTGATCAATTTAATTAATTAACAATTAAGTACTCCATCTCCTTTTAATAGTGTAGAGCAGGGGTGGGCAGTTATTTTTACTCGAGGGCCATATTGGAATCCAGGCGAGTGGCGGAGGGCCGGCCCGCGGTCATTGGTGTAAAAAATTCTTATCATTATAAGCACTTTTCTGTAAAATACTGGCTACTGAATCTATTATTCATTAATTTCATGTTATCTTTATTAAGGACACAAGTGCAGACACATGTTACAGCGTAAGACAGTTAAAAATAAGAGAAACTAAGAGTGAAACACATATGATCCCCGGGGGGAGGAGGGCCGGATTAAAACAGGCCGAGGGCCTGATCCGGCCCCTGGGGCCGCAAATGCCCAGGTGCGGTGTAGAGGCTTCACCAATTTGTCCATGATCTACTGTCCAATATGTATATCCCTAATAGCATTAGATGAATGCAGTATCAGTAAAGATCTGGAGATGAATCATTATTGTGTATTGCCTTTTGGACTGCTGATCCATCTTTGCTCCCTGTCTTCGCCTCATTACCATCATGCGTCCTATATGACTTCTGCAACTTGGTGTTTCACTCATAAATGTCCCCATTCGCTCTTCTCTCTGTCTTTCCTATCCTCCTTGTTTTCTTATCCATCATCAGGCCCTGCCCCGCTGGTGCTTTTCCCCTGTCTTTATATAGGTCTTATGGGACGTAGTTTGTAAACTCATTACCCATATGCCTGTGTTGAATGCTTTGTATAAAGCATACTTAAAGTGCACAGGTTAGACAGGTTAGAAACAATTATATTTAAGATTTTCCTGAAATTCTTGCCAATATTTTCTCTAGTTTTACAATTTTGGTGAAGAGCATTTGACTTCCTGGTTGGATATCACAGAGAATAACTCACACAGCGGTTAGGGCTCTTGTCTCACAGCAAGAAGGTCCCGGAAAGCGCGGGGCCTGTCTGTGTGGGGTTTGTATATTCTCCATGTGTCTGTGTAGGTTTCCTCCGGGTGCTCTGGTTGGAGGAGACTGCCCTCCTCTGTTCTTACCTAATCAGAGTCTAGAATAATTAGGGTTTTTTACACGCTGTAACCCTCAGTCACACATTTTTTAAATCAAAATCACTCACTCCTGTTGTCTGTCTCCCTCGGAATTCCTTCAGCCGTCAGACTCCGTCCGGATGTCAGAGAAATAGCCTGTAAAAGGTGTCGCTTGCTGTGGCCGCAGACTTTTCTGGTCTCGGAAATTCCAGACGGAGTCATCAGGCGTCTTGGAATCCGGCTCTTGAAGGACCAAAAATGATGGGTCTAAAATCTACACAGACTCACATATTAACAAACAAAGAAGAAAGACAAGGGAATCAAAATTATTACTCCAGAGGAGGACGGACAGACAGAGTGTGCTTCAGTTAACCACACAAGCCCAGTCTGCCCGTGCGCCCTGAAGCATCCCCCCATCCGCCTCCTCTTTAATTAAGAAAAGGGACGCCCTGTTTACATGATCAGCTGCCGCCCTAAGGGGTGTGGGGAAAACATGGCGATATCTACACACATAATTAACCCATCAACTCTGTTGAACTTTGTTTGAACTTTAGGTTCCCAGCAAGTCGTCTTGAGTGGAATTTCCCTGTTTATCTTACTGGTCATCAGTTCCAAAGTCCAACAGGCTGCTGGATTATCTCAGCAGTTTACTTCTGCAAACCAGTCTCATAAGCAGTTTATTAAGCACACAAAATCATACAATGATAATATATAAAAGAAAGATAAAATCTTTACAATTATTCACAACACTCTACTATCAAAACAACAGGCTCCTCCCCTCTGGGGCCATGACTCCCCTGAAAAAGAGATGCTAAATCTCAGTAGGACTTTCCTGGTTAAATAAAAGTCATTAAGTACCAACTGAACTATAAACAAGGGTCAAAGCTTGACTAATTCATACAATAGTTATTCTTTAACAAAGGCAAGGCAAGGCAAGTTTAGGTGTAGAGCACAATTCCCCCACAAGGCCATTCAAAGTGCTTCACACGACAGGAAAAATTAAACTCACAAAGACATGACAGAAATCACAAAACAGTTTAAGACTTAAAAGAAAGTGTGCAAATAAAATCCTTTCAGTCATATGCACAGCTAAACAAAACTGTTTGTAGCTTAAATTTTAACATTGTCATAGTAGAGGCCTGTCTCATATCTTCAGGAAGACTGTTTAGGATTTTAGGTGCATAAAACTGAAACGCAGATTCCCCATGTTTAGTCCTGACTCTGGGCACCAGCAGGAGGCCGGTCCATGTTTAGTCCTGACTCTGGCACCAGCAGGAGGCCAGCCCATGTTTAGTCCAGACTCTGGGCACCAGCAGGAGGCCGGTCCTCGGTCCTGACCTCCTCAGAGTCCAAGATGGTTCATTTGGCACCAACATGTCTGAGATGTACTTTGGTGCTAGGCCATGGAGAGACTTGTATACAAACAGAGCTGCTTTGAAGTCTATTCTCTGAGCCTGAAGCCAGTGCAGAGACCTGAGCACAGGACTAATGTGATCATACTTATATAACAAATTATAACAAATTATAACATATTATAACAAATAGAAATATATAACAACGTCTTTATTTTCTAGCATATATTGTACAACTCTCATGTAATTCGTCCCAGCTTTTTTCTAGAATTGTATGTATTTATTACATAGACAGATTCTAAAATTAAGCCCTACTTCCTGTAGCCCTACTTCCTTCGACTTAATTTATGACATTTTCTTCACAAACTGCAACTTGGCTGGTACAGTAAAAAAATATATATATTAAAATGTAAAACAAAAACATATGCACATTGATTATTAGCTAGTTTTTCAAAATTCAACATTATTATTTTTTCAACTAAGATCTTTAAACTTCAAAACTAACCCGGGCTTAGTGATACTGAAAACTTCAAACTCCATTTCTATACAAAGGAAAAGGTTCGAAATTCAATACACATAATTCCAATAAAACCACCCTTTTTTAGAATATAATTTTCAACACAACATAATAGACATTTTTCTTACAGTACTAATAATGTGATCAAGATCTCGCTAAAACTGTTCAGAAAGGCCTAATTCTGTTCAAACGAGTATATAATTTTAACTAGACAAAGCATCAATTAGTATCTGTTGGTTTTTTTTTGTTTTTTTTGCAACCGTACCAAGAATAGACATTATTTTAAACAGACTAAAGACTTGCAAGACCATATGGGCTACCCAGAATGCTAGCTGAATTCTGCAGCCAATAAATATTAAAAGGAAAGAAGAGAGTCGGGGGGAGATGAGCAAAGCAAGTTGAGTGTGAGACAGTTAAATAGATGAGGAGCAGTTAAGGGGAAATGAGAAGAGATAAGTGGATACGCAGAGGGTTTATATTGAGCCCCCTCGCTTTTCCTACTCACTTTCAAGGTGTTGTGTTTTATAATATACATTTAAAAAGTCTGTGTAAACCAAGGATTCAGATTCAGACAACTTTATTAATCCCACCAGGGGCAATTATTTTGAGCAGTTGAAGAGAGCATACGGAACAGCCGAACACACTACAAAAAACACACAATTCTGAACAAAGAGAAGCTCTGAGGTCAATAAAAGCACCTCATAAAAAGAGACATTGAATCTACATTATCACTTAAAGTTTAAGTTTAAAAGGTGAACAGAAGTTGGGACAAAAGATTTCAGATACCTGTTTGTCTTTGAGTAAGGGACGTCACAATATCAAATTTGACTGTATTTGACTGCATTTTAAGATTAAAATTATTGACAGTGTGATCAAACAACATTTAAATTTTATATAATGGGACCTTTAATTCTGTATTATTATTATTATAATAGATTGCAACTCCTTGACTAGCTTTATCAAATCAAACTTTCTGATTGATAAAGTAAAGGTAATGTGATATCAAATATAAATAGATAATACAATTTTCTTCTTTTTTGGAGTATAGATTGACTTAAAATTCTCACATTTATTATTTTTGATGAAAGCTGAATGATTATACCAATTCATTAGCATTCATCTTGACGCACATTTTGTCAACAAAAAATGGTGGCAAACCAGTTTCATCTTATTTACCTTAACGTTAGCACTTTAATCATGTTACTATTTTTGTGTGTTTGTGTGTCTGTTTTGCTATTGTTGCTAAAAGAAAAAGAATTAGTGAATTGATTTAAATAGAAAGTGAAACCCTTCATTCACATTCCACTCCTGCTTGTCTAGCTTTATAAAATCAAACTTTCTGATCGATATAGTAAAGTATAGATTTAATGGAAAGGACTTTTTCCTTCTAAAATTCTCACATTTATAATTATTTGGTTCCAATGATTATATTGTGTGACTATGACAAGTTATTAACAAGTTTATAAACTGCCAAATGCATGTTTGTGTATCTGCATTGTTTGAGGATTAAAGCTGTGAAACATCTGCAGTAAAACATTTGCATAACTGAGTCTTTTAGAGTATGACATTTTGATGCTATATAAATGGTTGTGGAGAGTCAACTAAAACCAAGTAATTTCATGTTGAACTGGAGGCCGATCTTTTCGAAATAAAAAGAAAAGCTTCCGTTGATTGCTTTGGGCTGGAGAAACGATGGCTTGACAGAGGCTATAAATATTTCAGGCGTTCTGTTTTAGCACTGGCAAAGAGAGGAAACAGGAAGATCCTCATTTTGAAGTGTCTCATTGTTATTTCACAGCGGGTTTAGTGCTGTGCAAAACAGTTAAATTCTTTCTCTGTTCTGTACGTAAACCAGAAATGAGAATTAATTCGGCACATGAATCATACTCTTTACATATTAAATGCCTGGAATTTCAGTGTATGTATGTGTATGAAAAATGTGTGTTTCAATGTGTAAGTGAGTCCTTGTTGTAAAGTGCAGCTGTAACCAGGGTAATTGTGACTGTTGAAATAATCGTAATTTTGATATCAGCTAATGTTATCTGAACCATACAGACTCTCAAACAAAAGAGCTTTTATCACAAATGCTGCAGCGATATTCAATCAAAATGTCCAAAAAGAATAGAAGGTAGTGGGTTCCAAAAGATCCGGACACTGTTTTAGAAATCAAGACATTTCGACTCCCATCCAGAAGTCCTTTTCACTCTGATGGTACTGGCCTGAGAAACTAGAATGTATCCTGCTCGAGGAATGTCAAGATTATTCGGTTAATCAATAATCGTGAATATTCTGATCACAATATAATCGTAAGCACCCAAAAATAATAATGATGACAATTTTAGAAGCAAAATTAAATATGTGTGTTCATTCTTGTCAGATAAATTGACCTAAATGTAAAGTCATTTTTAATCAGGCTGTTTTTGTCTTCGTTCGGTTTCGTAAAGCTGGTCACAAACTGGTGTTAGACAAAATTTCAAATTGTTGTGTTTTTCTCACAATAGAGGTAACACATACATTTGATATCTATACTACACTGCGCTTGAGTCCTGGGAGTCCTGCCCTAAAGGGACGAGTTTTAACTTGAAGCTGCCTGATTATGAGTAACCTTTCTGATTTACGTTGCTAATACACTTAATTCGTAAATATTCTCAATGTAAAAGAGTTCAGTCAACATATTTCAACCTTTATTTGGTTAAAATGTATTTAAATCATCTCAATTTACTGTATAAATTGTAGTGTATCGCTGACTGATCGACAGCTTAAATAACCGTTGTATTTGTTGTACCCCTAAAGTGCACATCTTCATTAGTTAAAAAATGTTATATCAATGGCAAGGTAAGGTGCAATACATTTTATCAGGCATAACCTTAACAACCTGCCTAATAGTGGAAATAATCGAGTATAGTCTGATACTTTACAAAACTACGGACTATAGTCCACATGAGCTGCAAAAAGATTCTCAGAAAACTTGACTCTTGCCTGAGCTTTTGGCCCACGCACCAACGTACACCATAATTGACTTCACCTCTGAGATCTCGTATACTTTTATATGATTCTCTACAGCTCATTTCATCTGTGTAAATATTTTAAATTAAAATACCCCCCACAGTCGTGTTAATTTCAATTTGATTAGCCTGATTTGGGGATGTGAGGGATGTTGCAAAGAATGAATATCTCAGATGAGCGATGAATAAAAACATATTATAACATTAACTAGAGAAAAGAGCAGATTTCAGTCAGACGCACATCTGAATTGAAGTGTTTTTAGCCTGGATGTGAACACTGTCAGAGTAGAGGCCTGTCTCACATCTTCAGGAAGACAGTTCCCGATTTTAACTGCGTAAAACTGTCACACAAGATGGTTCATGCTGCACTAACATGTCAAATGTGCTGAAACTTCTCTTTAAATTGATTAGTTTTGGATTAAGCATCAGACAAATGTGAAATTATTCTAATATTACCCGCAAAAGTGCAGAAATATTACTTTATACTCTCATTTGGAAGATTACAACATACGTGTTTTCCATTTTTCTTTCTAATATTCTGTTTTTGCTGCATTAAACTAAACCTAATCCAGTTTAATAATTATATTTGAATATTTATGTTTGAATAAAGGTTACTTACTTAAACATATGTGGGTTTAAAGATATTGAAATAAAAATCAAATGTCTTTCAAGTCAGTACGTTCAAAGGAGGAATATTACTTGTGTTATCTGATAGCATAAAAGTACTGAATGCCTCCACCCAAAAGTGCTCTCTCACAATGCGGCTCCTCCTGACACACATCCATCAGTGCTGGATCTAGTCCCACTCGGCACAGCCCCAGGACTGCATCGATTTTTCATTCTCTAACCATGACTTCATCTCTCAAAGCGCACACATGCTCCAGGATTTATGTACTGTCCATTCCACACACGCGTTCACAAGTGGGTGAAAAGGAGTTATTGTTCTTTGTGATAAGGGACGTCACAATATCAGATTTGAGTGTTATGATAATTCTGAGAAGCAACATCGCGATTTAACTATTCATGATTATTGACACTATTATAAAACACTAGATGAACGTTTCCTCATCAGCCTGGATGAACTCTCTCTAACCGCCCTCTCGCCTCCTCAGTAGTTCTGGCTCCACAGTCTCTATCTGCATAAATTGAATCGAATGAATTAAATTAAAATACTTGATTTTCCCTTTTTCAAATAGATCACAATTCCTCTAGTCTGTGACCAGTTTTACCAAATCAAGTCATTAAGTTATTATAATCAAGTTAATAATACAAATAATAATATGTAAGTGAACATAAACAGCTAAAACCTTTTTTACAATCAGAGTTCTTTTCTAGAGTACAGATTGAACTGAAATAACGTATTTTTTAATGTTTGTACGAGTATATTGTGACCGGAATAATCTCGATTATCGATAAGAAAATTAATTTTCAAGATTCCCATTTGAGATTTTTTTTATTGTTAGGGTCTTTTGCTAATGTTATGAATTCCAATGTGTCACTGCCTCAGTATTTCTGAAATATCCAAATTCCTCCTGTAGCTAGTTTTCTTGTTTCTATTTGGTAATTAGGGCTTAGCGATGTTGACAAAAATGTATTGCTCATATTTTATAGCAGAAGTATCACAATAAACCCTTTTTTATAAATTTGTATTTGTAATCAGCTCTTTTTGCAACCTTTTTTTTTTTTTTTTTTTTTTTTACAAACGATACACTCAAACAACATTCACAATGTTATCTAGGTTTCGTTATGTTTTAGATTGTCACAGCAAACCAGCGCAGATATTTGCAAGATTCTTTAACGTTGGATGGTCACAACCAGGGATTACAATGATGTTAGAGCACGAAATATAAACAAGTTTATCCAGTAACCTTCTGGTTTGAGGGCAAATGTGTGTCCAATGTTGTCGCTGTCGTCCCCTTAATAGAATTCTTGAAAACAGCCAAACCGATTTATATTTGACTGAAGAGCGTGTTGAGAGGTTCTTGCTGAATCAATCAAGAAGCAATAGACCGCACGTTCCTACACGTGGTTAGGAAATAAGTGTTCTTCTCTGGTGCATTGCCGGAGCTGGAGCTGAGTATGAGATCTCTTTCTCTTATGGAGGAGGCTATTAACGTGTCCTTTTCAGGCCTGATCAAGCTGATGTTCCATTAGAGCAGCTCATGATATAAACATGAGCTGCTTCCTGGACAAACCCCAAACTTTTCTGCTTGCCTCTGCTGCACCTGGTCATGTACTTTAGGAAGAACTGTTGACTCAGATCACTCTTTGACATGAATGAAATGGCCGAGCAGGATAAAAGATGATAGTTAGATGTGTTTCCGTGCATAATGTTTATATATTGGTAATGTTTTATAGTAAGGCGACATGAATTCATGCTTTATCATGTATGAACCACTGATACAGTATATTAATGACTTACTTCACTATGATTTCTCAGGAATTACCTTGAGTTCATGTGGTTTCATAGATGACTTCATTAATTAATTAAACCATAAACTACTGTAATGAGCTAACATGGAAATCCTGTTAGTTTCTTATCTTTAAAACTACTGTGAATACGAGGAATTTTCCAGTTTTGAAGACTCTTGAACAAAAATGATTCATTCATCATGATAAATGTCACATGAACGTCTTGAGTCATCAGGAATTCAGAACCAAGTCTAAGTTTAGTATGAAACTTACAGCTGTGATGATCAGCACAGTCACTACTCCAAAAAAGTAATTTTGGGAGGTTAGAACCAAAAATTAAATAAGTTTAACGTTTTTTTTTGACAGTGACAGTGCAGAAGAATTTAATGGTCAATTTGTTGGAGAGTCGACCAATTTGTCTCCATTCAGACGCTATCGCTATTTTTCGTTTGGAAAAATGATGATTCTTACAACAGTATCGCCTCTCTACAGATCTGACTGGTAACTTGGCCCTGTGATTCCATCTGCTTGTTTCCGTGGTCATTTGAGTGCATAGTGTGTAGTATTTGGGGCAAAACAAAAACATCTCCATGGAGGCAAGCTGGTCGACCCTCCAAACTGGAGAACAGGATTTCCATGTTAGTTCATTACTGTAGTTAATGGTTTAATTCATGAATGAAGTCATTGCTCTGACTGCTCTGACCTTGCTGTCGTCGTGTCATTGGGCGAGATACTGTAAATGTAATGCCATGCTGTGGAACATTCTAGACCAAGCGCTAACATCCAGTCCTGTTTAAATAACTACTGTATTGACTTATCGTTCAATAAATAAAAGCTTGAACTATATTTTTGGGGTAGAAAATGTTTTGTCCGTACATTTTCTTTTTATTATTTCTTTGTTGCACGACAAGATTTGACTTGCAGAAGGTTGAATCAGTAACTTCCATGACTAATTATAGATACTAATAAAGTACCAAAGCAATTACTACTGCTATTACTTCTTCTATTTATTTATTTTTAACTATATTATACTGCCGAAACATGTCAGGTAACTGAGCTATGGCGTGTATACCACGGTCTTATTAGAAAAAAAGGGAAATTGAATAATACCAATGCCCATGTTTCAAAGTGGCTGCACTAAAATAATTAGATTATAATGCTGTTGTCAAAAAGCTAACATTTCAAACTCTACTTCAATGCTTACTAAACACGCATTTTGATGTCAAAATGATCAATGACAATGGAAATTTCCAACACAAAATAAAAGGTGGTTTTATTCTAGAGCTGATGATTATTTTAAGGCTGTTCTTCGTCCTGTTTGTGATTTTTTTCTTTTTTTAGTATCGATACTTGTTCAAATGAGTATCTAGTTTGAGGTAATGTTGGCTTTGGAGTATGTAGTTTCAGCACACAAAAAAAGAAGCGACAGAATGAAGTGAGGCTCAGACTGTACTGCGTGAAATCGTCCTGTGACACGGCTCCAAAAAACATTTCCAAATCCTCGAGGACGCATGCTGTCAGCCCGATAAGTACGCGTCACATACTCCCTGACAGTGACTTGTCAAAGGAGAGTCATAGTGCAGCAGAACTCAAACACGTGGAGAAATATCAGCTCTTTGTTTTCACACAAACCCATACAGCGGATCACTGCGTATCTGCTGCAGCATCTCCGTGAGTCAGCGCCATGTTTGCTCAAAATGTGTTACTCATCTTCAGAGACCGAGATTCCCCTAGTAAGATCCTGAGTGCAGTCTGGTGTCTGTGTGTATACGCTGGTCTGTGTTGATACTGCATTTACTCAGAGCACTAGACAAGATTTAAACGTGGTTTGGCAAGTTATTAACCTGAATATTATGGATAGAAGAGTTTTAGCAGAGGCGTGGAGTGTTCTGTTCTTGCGGCTTCAGTTGACTATTTTTAGCTCGCTGTCACTGTTTTTAGTTACAATCCAGATCAAACTGTTATTTAAGAGCAGGATCAATCAAATGTAAAATTGTAAAGAAAAACGACGCTCATCATAACGGGTGAGCGAAAGTGAATATCTCAATTTGCCATTTGAGCATCTCAATAACAATATTCAGACGATATTATTATGTCCACAGAAATGTATTCTAAAGTAATGTAAATGTAATGTATTTAAAACTATTAGTTTAGGTTTAATTGTTAGACAAATGGAAAATGTCTGTACAATTCATCACAAAAGTGCTGTAATATGATTAAACTTATCGAGCTCCACAAAGACCAGCAGGTGACACCTCCAGACCAAGTTACAGGTCAGAGCTGTGGTGAGGCGAGCCCGCTCACTGTAAGGCTTAATGTTTTTCAGGGTATTTTTTTGCTATAAAAACACCTGCAATTGAATACATGCAATAGATAATACCATACTGTGGAACATTTCTGACAAAACAAATACATATCCATAGAGACAAGATAGTTAAAAAGTTCTTGTTTGGGAAACGTATTTACAGGAATGTTTACATTGGAGCACTTTCCAGCACAAGTTGGATATGGAATTATGACAAGAAAAAATTTACGTATATAGGGCTGCGTCTAGCAGTTATTTTGGTATTTAATTAATCTAGTGATTATTATTTGAATTAATCGATTCGTTGTTTAGGTCGCGAATGAGATTTTCTATCAAATTCCACCCAGATAAAACTAAAGTAATGTCTTTGTAATTGAGGACATCTTGATCGAGTACACGTACAGACCACATGTTTTTCAGCACTTACTTTACATGTTTCCTCAGTCATTTGGCTGTACCGTAATTATTGCTTTGTCTAATGTTTTAGACTCTGTGTATGTCACTTATTTCAGCATGAGTTTCACAATGCACAACTAGCACTGTGGCAATTAACAGTTCAAAACTAAATATTTTATCTTTTGAAAGGCCAAGACTTCTCAAAATCTCACCAATAAACAAGAAGCTGTAAGCCATGTACAAAGTTTTTATTTATTATTCATCCGTTTTCCTTACAGCACCTTTTTATAGAATCACGAAAGATACTGATAGCTGAGAGGCTTTTTCTGCCACACATTTCCAGCGAGCCAAACCTCTCCAAAGACTAGCGGATGATAAATGTCCTCAACTAACTGGTCCACAAAGAAAGGCTCTGCAGGGAAGACAAATGGAGCAGGTGTCTTTTAATGAGCATTCATAAACAAACTGCATGTACAACTGGAAAAGACAGAAGAAGGAAGGTGGGGTTTTAAACATGTCTTTTATTAGAGATGGTAGTGGATGATGCAATGTGAGGTTTGTGCAAACTAGAATGTTTTTGGGCCGGGCTGTGCAATAATTTGAATTAGTCTAGCCAATCCTCTGTCAGTAAAAGCATGTGGTTTGGAGCAGAGTTCAGACTGCAGATAAATTTGACTAGGGCAGGGCTGAAAAAATATTTATCATGATATAATAGAGAGGTGGGTGGGGAGTCCTTAGCCATGGTCATGAGCTTTGGGTAATGAGCGGAAGGACAAGATCGCGGAGACAAGCGGTCAAAATGAGTTTTCCTCTGCAGGATGGCTGGGCGCTCCCTTAGAGATAGGGTGAGGAGCTCAGTCACACAGGAGGAGCTCAGAGTAGAGCCACTACTCCTCCACGTCGAGAGGAGCCAGCTGAGGTGGCTTGGGCACCTGTTCCGGATGCCTCCTGGACGCCTCCCTAGGGAGGTGTTTCGGGCATGTCCCACTGGGAAAAGGCCCCGGGGAAGACCCAGGACACGCTGGAGGGACTATGTCTCTCTGCTGGCCTGGGAACGCTTCGGGATCCCCCTGGAGGAGTTGGAGGAAGTGTCTGGGGAGTGGAAAGTCTGGGAGTCCCTGCTTGGACTTAGAAGCAGAAGAAGATGGATGGATAATAGAGAGAACTTGTGACAACGCTACAATTGACGCTAGACAAAATACTCAAGTGATAGTTATAAGTAAGCAAGTAATATATAAGCACTCCTCACACCTTATCTCGTTCATTATTAGTGTTTTTAGGGTCTGCAGAGTTAATGTTAATGCATATCTACTGAAGCCGTCAATATTTGCAATTAGGTGTAGTCTCTGTCTGCCTCGATTCACAACTGCGAGGAAAATCAGCTGCAGTGCATGTGGAATTGTATTATCCAATAAGACAATATATTTTCGTAATATCAGGAACGTCATACTGCCCTGAAAGCAAACCATGATATATAATGACATGAACAATATAGCCTATAAAGCCATAAATTATACTTTTTTGTGTTTTAAATGACGCTGATTAAACGTTTGCCTCGTTTATGTTCCGAAGATTGAAATCGAAAATCTTGATGAATTTTTATTGTGCTATATCGCCCTATTTTTGGCCTTGTGATATCTTTTTAAATTGTATGTAGAAATAAGCACTGTCCGCAGGCTGCTCACATACAAAGTGGAAAAGGCCCTAGTCTGTCAGTGATCTGAACTGTTTGATGGCTCTTTTCTCTCTCTCAAGCTCTCTTCTGAACGTCAAAGCAAAAATGAGATGGAGCAAAGATCACACACTAATGGGATGCCAGAGAAAAGAAAAACTATAGAATAAAAAGAATGTCTAGTTTTGTTATGTGGAACAAAAAAATTCAAGCAGGAATTTTAGATGAATGTTTTAGATGACTGAGAAGAGAAGCAGGTCAAGAGAAAAGTGAATATTCTCTTTCAGTTCAGAGTGGTTGAAATAACATTCAATTGGAGATCTTTAGAAGGTTCACGTCTAGCTTTGCATCAGGGACGTAAACTCAACAGTGTTAAACAATCATTGCATCAGCATTAATTTGGAGGTAGAGTGTTCGCCTGCTGATCAAACAGTGGGCAGTGGCATCCAGCTAAGGCCAGCACACACTGTTTTTTTGTCCATGTATCTGACTCAAACTGCACACAAAAGACTGCAACTGCACAGGAGTTCAGGCAAAAGCAACAGCAGAAGTACTAGTAAACAACGATTAATCGACTAATTGTGACAAGTTGACTCTTTCAATCATTTGAAAGAGAGAGGTATTATTCGATCAAAAAGTCAACAAAGAATAAACTATTTTTTTATTTTCTTTAATAATATTCTTTATTCATGCTTTTTTTATATATATATCTAGAAGCCTTCAGAATGTTCCACTTTTTTTAAGTAAGAGAACATTTTTAAACGTCTCAGTATACAATGGAAATAAGTGTTAGGCTAGTCAACTATTAGAAAAAATAATTGCTGACTAGTCAACTACTGAAATAATTATTAGTTGTAGCACTAGTAAAGTGTATTTATAAAGGCTGATTAAACTCCCAAATCTTCAGCTAACTCACTTCATACCTTTTCCTTTCTGCCCATATAAATCCTTTAAATCTAAATAAAATAAAACTAAAACAGATTTTGGTCGATGAAGATGCCATCGGCCGATTAAAGGTTCACAGCTCTAGTGTTCATGAGCAAGGCACATCTCCATTGCGTCCATTGTCTATTTATATGTTTTTGTATGGATCTGTTTTTGAAGAGACACTTTATACATTTTACAAAATAACTAAAAAAATGACAATAATGATACTGCCACAGTTTCGACGGTCTTAAGTAAACTTTCAGAATCTATCAGCCGTTTGCAGAAAAACCACAACCTAACAACAACATAAAAACGCCAACCCAAGATCGAACCGTATGAGCTGTTTTCTTCTTCCTCCAGGCCACTCGACGTCTCATTCTGCAGGTCAGACACATTACACTGTAGATAGAGGCTGATGAATGAAATGTGAAGTGGGCGTACAAAGGCAAGGCAAGTTTATTTGCAGAGCGCAATTTGTACACAAGGCAATTCAATGTGCTTGAGACAACTGGGGAAAAAAATGCATTAAAATAGCAAAACAGTTAAAAACACACATCAGGAGCTGTTCCTCTGAGAGCAGACAGAGGAGGTTGTGGCTGGAATGTGTTCGCCTGTGAATGTCTGCCAAAACCACGCTGCGGCGGTGTGTGGTGTGGGCGCAGACAGCAACTACTACGGCATCTTAGTCGGGTTCAGATGGCAGCAGAACGTAGCGATATGTATACTGCCTTGTGTCGCGACTCGCCCCGTTTTCCTCTCTTCTGTTTTATTGTCTCCTTACCCGTTCCAGTCAGAGGTCATTGCAGCAAATCACCTGCCTCCATCTGATCCAGCGCCTTCTTCTCTCACACCAGCTAACATGTCTTTCACTACATCTATAAATCCCGATTCCAGCTCCATCAGGTGAATGCTGCCTGTGTGTCCTTGGGCAAAACATTTCACCCGCCTCGCACCCAGTGTGTGTGGATGTGTGCGTGAATGGGTGAGTGGTTCCTTGATGTGAAGCGCTTTGAGTGCCTTAACAGGAGAAAAGCACAATGTAAATTATCTCAATCCAACCTTTCCCTTGTCCTTATCCACAAAACATCTGAGCTCAGTTATCTTCTTCCACCTCTCTTTTGCAGTCTGCATTTGATCTTAATCTATGCTGGTTGTCTGTTTTTCTTGTCTTGTTGTATAATACATTAAAATAAATGATTTTATTCCTGTTGATGTTTAGTATAGATTTAGATCCTAAGGAATAGTGTTGATACTCAAGATCACAATAATAATAGAAATACACATTTTTAGACAGAAGATTGTCATTTTCATCACAAAATATCCTTATGTCAGGGGTCACACAACCTTTGGGCCTCTCTCAGTCGCCCGCGTGGACCTGTTCTAAATATAGAACTGCTCAGCCAAAGCTTTGCGTTTCACCCAAAAATTATTGGAGAGCTGGGCTTGTAGAGATGGCAACAGATAAGATAATCAGCTGCATATCACTCCTTTTTTTCAAAATACACCCTGTAATCACGTAATTAGGAGCAGCTAAAGTTGCCAAATTGAAAGTGGCGCATCAGTAATACAGCAAAGCATGTTAAGATTGTGACAGCAATGTTTTGATTTAAAGACAAATAATGCTCATTACCTTAAATAATGTTCATTGCCTTTGTGAATGTCAGAAATAGACTGTTACAGAGCACTGAGGAGGAACTGTCAACGCAGGACAGATACAGGACCACTATCAGACCAGGACCAACCCAGAACTAAACCAGCTTGTATTGTGACATTTACATTAATTTAGTAATTGAATGAGATTGTGTTAAGATTTCCCGTAGTACAAAGTTATCTGATTTCCTAATATTCTTTTAAACTGCTGTTTTGTTCTTATCACTAACTGGTTTAAAACGTGAATTAAGATAGAGTTTTCAAATTCAAAAATACATGACAAATACACACAAATAGTTACTCATAGTTTAATAGTTATGTAATGTATTTATGAATGCAGTTATAGGCCCATTTAGGCTAATTGAACGGGTAGCAGTCAACTCTGTGCTCTTAAAGTAGCCCTCGGCACGAAAAAGGTCGGTGACCCCTGCTTTATGTTGCCTGTAGTTCTAATAATACTTAAGGATAAAGGAAAGGTTCAATGTTGTCCTGTTTATGTGATTTCATTTCAATATTGATACTTTCAAATGTTCAAATAAGTATCTAGTTTCAATACCAGTTTTAGTATCGATTGGTATCTGATTTTGGATTCTCTTGACAACCGTTCATATGTATTATGCTGAAATAATGTTGAAATAATGGCACATTCATTGTTTATGAACATACAGGCGGATTCACTCACTCAGTATTAAATGAAGAAAGGATTTGTTATCTTAAGTTTGGGAGCCGGATCACACCTCACACACGTCTCTTCTGTCTCGCGTTCTGTTCCTCTCCGTCTTCTCATTTACCAAACCAGCCTTCAAATATTACTTTGTAGAATATCACTTTGTCTACCATGATCATCATTTAACAAAGTCATGTTTACTCTGCATTCTGAGGTTGTGATTTTTGCTTGTGAAATGCATTTTTAAAACTGTCTTTTGTTGCATTTATTTAAAATTGTATTTAAACATTTTTTTGTATATGATATTGTGTGGTTTGTCAACTGATGATCATTTACACAGGTAGTGCACCACATTTTAAAATCACATTTAATATTTGTTTCAACAGCTTTCAATGTACAATATTTCAAACAGATCTATTGGCTCTCTGTCTAGTTCTAAATTTCTGACTCTTTTTCTTTTCAGGCGGATGCAACCACCAGCTTTTTGAGAGCAGCTCGTTCGGGGAATTTGGACAAAGCTCTGGACCACATCAAAAATGGAATTGCCATCAACATATCTAATCAAGTAAGAGCTTGTTTTTTGGTACTTACCATACACTTTACCAGGAGTACCCAAACTAGGGCCGAAATGAATATAGTGGGTCCAGTAAAGTGCAGGGGGGAGCAAAGTGAGGCCTGTGGGCCAAACTTGGGCTTCCATAGTCTAATTTGGTCCATAAGGGGGACTATTTTGATTAAATTTTAGGCTGAAAAGACTGTCCGGAGAGGAAAGGGAGCCCATACCAGACAATCCTCTAAAAAGCACAATAGAAGACAAATTATCCTAAATATCTTTGGAAACTTTTTTAATGAAAAACAGGTCTGGACAAAGGACAAAGGTCTGGCCCTCAGCTCGCTAATATGCATCCACTCCAATCAAAGCATTGTTTTATACTGATGGTACTAAAGGCATAAGATGAAGCCTTTGCACTTTACTGCGGTTGTAACATAAGCCTACCACTATTAAAGTCTCACTATGAAGTTATGAATCAGCAGTGCTGACTCGGTGCACAAAATGGCCGAAACTACATCCCCTAAACTGTGTATTGCCCTTAAACTTCCTCAAAAGAAATGCCCTATTTCTGGTTTAATACTCAAGAGACTTACAGCTCATACCAGGTGATATATCTCCCTTAAAAGTTAGCCACAACTTAATGTTTAGGAACAACGCGTCTATCATTCCACACTTATCTACTTAACTAACTATAATCAGTCCAGAGTATGAACCATACATATTCTTATTTCTTATGATTATTTGGTTCACCTCATCCCTTTTGGAAAAAGACAACTGTTGAAGATAAGTCCACTTACTGATCGTCTATGATACACAAAGTGTTCTAACAATATTTTATAATAATAATAATAATAATATTAACAATTAATAGTGAATTAAAATGTTCTTATAAAAATAATTTCTAGCACTGTCAGCGTTTACTTTTAAGCTTGATTGATTGAGCAAACAGACAAATGTATTTTTAAAACAGCACTTTTACAAACCCCACTGTCACAGGGAAACTCCCAGCAGTGCTCCAGTCAGGGATGTAAAATTAAAGACCAAAAAGGTGAATTAATAATGTATGATGTCTATCCCCCATAATTCTCTGTCTTTGGGTAAAGTGGTGCACATCAATAATTAAGACTTAGATTATACTTCCATCAATCTATTCTCCTACTCCTTTTATTACACCTTATAGTATCGTAATTGTAATAGTAAAATAGTAGCACTAGTTACAAAATAAGTAGTATTACCAGAAGTGGGCCAGTTTAGTTGTAGTCATTAAAGTAATAGTGCCATTAATGACGCTAGGATCATTGTACACCCAATTGATTTTTACTCAAGCAGTACTTTTTAATTTGATTAAGAATATTCACTTTGTCTTCTTTTGTAGAATGTGTTGTTTTTGTCATAATTCAACTTGATATCGATCGACCTTCGCACGTCTGCATTTGAGATACCCAGTAGTCCCATGATAGATTTTTTAAAAACATTTTATTTAGTTTCTCATAATCAGTTTTTGTGCTTCCCTCTGAAAACTCAAATCAAGGACACTTAGACTTGTGCAGTTAATTTGATTCTGCACCAAAATACCTGCCCTTGCAAATTGCTGTATCACCAACATGCCACTCCCTTTTTTGATCCTTGCTCCCAGAATGCCTCACTTTTGCGTTCTCTACCTATGTAATTCCATTACATTATATATAGATACATTTGTGACCTTTACTTTTCATTAACTTTTTAAAACCTGGCAGTATTTTCTGTATTTTTTGTCCCATTATTATTATTATTATTATTATTCATTAGTGGAACATGCTTTAGCTACACTGCCAGGTTCCCAGTACAGTGCGCATGCTCACAGCGACGACGTGAGATCCATTTGAATTGAGTGACACTGCAGTATGGTGCTACTGTAGCCGTGGGAAACTGAGACCCCTCCTGGCCACGTAGGATATTGCAAGCAGGGAATTTTTTTTATGTCTTTCTATTGTGTTAACTGCATTTGATCTCTCTCTTCTTAAAATGTAAGAATTTATATATATTTCAATCACTCAATTAACATTTCTTTATAGAGCCCTTTACAACACTCAAGGTGAAGTGTTTCCAACATAATACAACAACAAAAAAGCACAATACACAACACAACACATTCAGAATCAGAAAAGTTTCATTGCCATTGTAAAATTCACAGAACTATGAACTTACAGCATAAAATAATGAATACAAATTATAGTGAATACAATAGGCTTAAATATAAACAGCAAGATCAGAACATTCAACAAAACTACAAAATACAGCGTCACTACATTACTGAGTGTAATCCAATAGAATGAAACAAAATGTATGATGTTCATTAGTCTTTTTTTTTCAGTAGCTTCACACTCAGAATAGTATATTGCTCCTCGAAGGAAATAATTAAGTTGCTACAGCTCCAATAAATATCCGAAACACAATAAAATCATAATACCAGTCATATAAAAGCTATGATAAAAGTGCTACTGGGTGCTTGTATTTAATGTGGAACTTTAGATTTTTCTTGTAAAAGTCTGTTTACTAATTCATGTTTGTGAGTCTTAAATGTGTTTTAAATATTAATGTTGCCTCTTTACAGAATAGAAATGGGTAGATCTTAAATATGATTGTCTGATCTAAAAAATGTAAATTACTAGTTGGTCTTCCCAAACAGTCTGAGTTTTTGAGTGCAGTCATTTAATATTCATTCATAAAATATTCATAAAAAGTGTCTCTGACTGCTAATTGCTTTGATAATAGTGACCTTGCCATGTTCCGTTAACGCATTTCTTTTAAACAGGGGTCACTAATTACAAATACTCGTGTTACTGTAATTGAGTAGATTTTTTTGGGCGTTTGTACTTTTTTGAGTAGATTATTAAACCTGTACTTGAGTGTAATTCCAGCCCTGTAATTTAATTTAATTTATTACATTTAAAATCATAGACATAACAGCACTGCATCACTTTTTCATTATCATTTTATTTTGATAAACGAATGATCTAAAATGCCCCTGATGTTGTTTAAAAACTTGTAACTAGCACTCGGAGTAGTATTTTTCATTTGACAAATTTGGCCACACTACTTATACATGTTTTTGTAACTGTGTACATTTAGCCATGCAACGTTACTTAATTAGTATGTAATAGTAAATATTAAACCAGTATGTAACTTTTTTGCCAAAAATAGACTAAAATAAAAGTGTGTTTTTTCATGTTGAATTATTTTATGGCAATGAAAAACCTAGTCCTTATCATGAGCGAGCTTGCATCTCCACAAACCTGACTCGTACTTGGCCTGGAGGAGCCTCCTGCTTGTTTCCATGGAGCTGTTGTTCCTTTGACTAGAATATTCCACAGTATTGCATAAAACTTATCTATCATCATGGAGAATGTACAGAATAAGATGGTTTTAACTTTGTATTTCCGTGGAATTGTTTTTAAGTTACATTCTGTTGCTTTAATGAACTACATTCAGCAGTTTAACTGAGTCTATCTTCTCTGTGTTTCAGAATGGTCTAAACGGATTGCACTTGGCCTCTAAAGAAGGGCACGTGAAAATGGTTCTGGAGCTTTTACATGCAGGGATCGAACTTGAAGCCACCACTAAGGTATTGTCTTTCATTGATTTAACCTTGAAACAACAAAAGGATGAGCCTGTGGCGAGGATGCCATTAATGTTTCTGGTTTGTTTTTGTTGTGTTTTTGGTGAACAGAAAGGAAACACAGCCCTTCACATTGCAGCTTTGGCGGGGCAGGAGAAAGTGGTGGCTGAGCTGGTCCATTACGGTGCCAATGTTAATGCACAGTCCCATGTGAGTCCAGACAAATTACAATTAATCATCAGGCTGAACTCAACAAGATTTTGACAGATTGAACAGTAGGATATCTTGATACCCAATTCTAAACCCGTTTTATAACAGTTTTAACTCTGAAAAATTTACGAAATTTCAATTTGTACACCAATTATCAATAAAACCTAGTTTTCTCAAATACTAAATCGAGCCATAAAAATGTATTTGGCTCTGTCAATTTGTCAAATTTACAATTTTTGCACATGAAATGCCTTATTTATATTGAAACATTGCATGATGAAAAACATGTAATAAATTTTTTTCTTACATTTATGACTGTAAACTACTGGAAATGTTTCAAATGTGTATAATTAAAGATGTTTTCCTTCTTAGCGATCTATTTCATCTCTGTTATTTGTTCCCACAGAAAGGGTTCAGTCCGCTGTACATGGCAGCACAGGAGAATCATTTAGAAGTTGTGAAGTTTCTACTTGAGAATGGCGCCAATCAGAGTCTCCCAACAGAGGTACGCCAAGTGTGAATCTCTTCTCACTTTCCCACTGTTTTAAATTATCACCCCAGACATTGTAATTAGGGGTGCAGAGAAAGTAATTGTATAAATATTTGAAAACCATGTAATGATATTTTAGTCATATTTGAATACTTTTTTGACATGGTGAGTTTTGTTAAATGACATGTTTACATTTACAAATACTAAGGCTAAACTTAAAAGTGCACTATACAACTTTTCTGGTTGCGTGTAGGGCACTCCACATGCTTTTCCAAGAATGTCCCACAGTGTGGCAATAACCAATATCTTTTTTTTTTTCACTGTGTGTGATTTGAATACCATGAAAGTCATGCATTCTCACTATGTGCGGGGTCAACTCTCCACAGACGTCACCTGCTTGTCTCCATGGAGCGTGCCAGGAAAAGCCATAAAATCACCTTCCACCCAAAAAGTTAAATAGGGTCCCTTTATTTAAAAAAAACATGACTCAAATCTGGCTTTTTAAAAACACTTGTGTGCTTTGCTGGTGGTGCAGTCGTTAAATGCGTTGCACATGTGTGGTTGCTGCCACTGTGTTGTGGGTTCAGGTCCAGTACCTCAACATTTGCTGACTGTCCATGCCCTCCCACCCCCTTTCACGATACGACTGTCCTGTCAAATAAAGAAAAGTAAAAAAAAAAAAAGAAAAGAAAATACGTCTACTGCTGCGATACAGGCAAAGCAAGTTTATTTGTAGAGCACAATTTTTAGACAAAGTAATTCAGAGTTCTTTACATTGCAGAAAAAAAGGCATTCAAATCATGAAACAGATTTGATAAATAATCCTTGTAAAGATTAAGAGTGCAAATAAAATCCATTCAGTCATATGCACAGCTAAACCTAGATTTGAACATTGCCAGAGTAGAGGCCTGTCTCACATCTTCAGGAACTGTTCTACATTTTAACTGCATTAAACTGAAACACACATTTCCCCTGTTTAGTCCTGACTCAGGGCACAAGTGCAGAGACCTGAGCACAGGACTAATGTGATCGTACTTCCTGGTTCTGGTCAGGACCCGAGCAGCAGCGTTCTGGATGTACTGCAGCTGTTTTACAGCTCGTTTGGAGAGGCCAGTGAGCAGGCCGTTACAGTAGTCTAATCTACTAGAGACAAACGCATGGATAAGTCTCTCCAAGTCTGGTTTAGAAACTATACTTTTGATTTTGGTCATGTTTTTAGATTGTAAAAAACTCCATATGTCATTGATTTGATTTGGCTGTTAAATGTCAAGTCTAAGTCCATTATTACCGACATAATTTTTGTCTCTTACGACAGGACTATTTTGTTTGCTGATATAACTACAATTATCAGGCTCAAAAGGTATTTGGTGGTTTACTGAGACTATGGTGGCACAAGCGACCCATAGTTAAATAATTTAATTTAACTTCATATAAAATGACTGAATACAGATTAAATATAGTTACTAAAGCATAAATCATACATTTGTGTGACCAATTTAAAAAACGTTTGTCAACCTTGTTTTTAGACTTTAGATGTGACAAAAAAATTTGACTACGGGAGACACCAAACTCCTCTTTTAATGGAAAACACTGCTAAGATCTAGTAGAATACATTGCACACAAACGACTTGACAGCCAGGAGTAATTAGTTTCCAAATGTGTTCGTTGCTAGGTTCTCATCTCCTCTGTTCCCCCTAATGCCTCCACTTAAGATTAACCTTACAACTCTAATCAAACATAATTGTATTCGGTCTTATTACATTCTCCTTCAGGATGGCTTTACTCCCTTGGCTGTAGCCCTCCAACAAGGCCATGAAAATGTGGTGGCCTTGCTCATCAATTACGGCACCAAAGGCAAAGTTCGACTCCCCGCGCTGCATATTGCTGCGCGAAACGATGACACGCGAACGGCTGCTGTGCTTCTGCAAAATGACCCCAACCCAGATGTTCTCAGCAAGGTATAATAAAGTATACATGGAAAATATACCAGCCAACAGTGTATTAAACCACTTTGTTCTTGCAGACTGGTTTCACACCGCTTCACATCGCAGCCCACTATGAGAATATGAGCGTTGCCCAGTTGTTGCTCAACCGAGGAGCCAATGTAAATTTCACTCCCAAGGTCAGTCATGTCAGATTAGAGGTCTAAACTACAGGGTTTAGCTGGTTTTATACATGATAAAACAGGATGGTGTTACTTCAGTAATTGCAGTTGTTTTGTGATTTGCTAATTGAGCCCATTCAGATTGCGATTAGGGATGTCAGGATTATTGGGTAATTAGGCCATAATTGGGTAAAACAATTGTCTCGATTAATTAGGCCATAATATAACCATAAGAACTAAAAAAGTGTTTTAATTCAATCTATAGTTAAAAAATATATTTCTAAATATAAAGTACTTTTTTATCTGGATAATTTTGTCACATTTACTTTATTTTGTCATTCAGATGGTTTATTTTCATAAGCGTGTCACAAATGTTGGGAATAGTAATGTGTAAAACAAGATTCCAGTGTTTTTTGATCACACTCTCAATAATCATTAAACCGTGATGTTTTTTCTCACAATAACACCAAAATCGTGACAACCCTAATTGCAACATATCTTTGAGCTCCAATGGCAATTCAATATAACTTATAAACTCGGCCTTAACAAAGGATTTCTGAATATTTCATTCTATTCTGTCATCAATAAACTATTTACTTACACCTCTTCTCTGCTAGAATGGCATCACACCTCTTCATATAGCTGCCCGGAGAGGAAATATGATGATGGTCCGACTCCTGCTGGACAGAGGGGCGCAGATCGATGCCAAAACTAAGGTATACTTTGATTTTGTCTTTTTTTAGATAAATGTTACTATAAACGATTGGTATATCTGATCTTTTCATAGGATGAGCTCACTCCTCTCCACTGTGCGGCCAGGAATGGTCATGTTCGCATTATTGAGATTCTCATGGAACATGGCGCTCCCCTTCAGGCAAAAACAAAGGTCAGATAAGCTCTTCATGATGTGTTTCATGATTTGCCCGTTCCTCACTTCAGCTGTACTTTTACTCTTTAGAATGTAGATCTTCCTGCTGTAGTTTTTCAGATGGCTCATTACTATGTGTTTGTCTAATCCTATTGCGTTTGTCTCTCTCTTGTGCAGAATGGGCTTTCCCCGATCCACATGGCAGCTCAAGGGGATCACATGGACTGTGTCAGGCAGCTTCTCCAGTTCAACGCTGAAATAGATGATATCACTCTGGACCATTTAACTCCTCTTCATGTAGCAGCCCATTGTGGCCACCACCGCATGGCCAAAGTTCTTCTTGACAAAGGAGCCAAAGCTAATGCGCGAGCTCTGGTAAATAATGCGTTCAGCACATTTGACACCAATCCAAACTGCTATTTATTTTGGATAAGTGTGGTAAATTTGACCTTTGTTGGCTCCTTCCAGAATGGCTTCACACCTCTACACATTGCTTGCAAGAAAAACCACATGCGTTCTATGGACCTTCTGCTTAAGCACTCTGCTTCATTAGAAGCAGTCACAGAGGTAATGACATTTTTGAAACTGCAAACCTGAAGCGAAATACAAATTGATCGTCATGTACGTTTCTGTGCGTATTCTGATCAAAACTTGTCTGTCTGTACGTGCAGTCTGGTCTCACGCCTCTTCATGTAGCAGCTTTCATGGGCCATCTGAACATAGTTAAAAATCTGCTCCAGAGAGGAGCTTCACCAAATGCTTCCAATGTGGTGAGCTACATATCAATAACAAATCATTCAAAGCCTTGCACATTTTAAGAATTTGTTCTTGTTCATGTATATTATTGTTTGAATGTGTGTTTACAACATAATACCAACTGTAACTTTAAATCAGTAAATAATCCACTTAATTCCACTCAGTAAATTCCACTTCCTGTACCCTTTTGTTCTCAATAGAAAGTGGAAACACCGCTTCATATGGCCTCAAGGGCAGGACACTGTGAAGTTGCCCAGTTTTTGTTGCAAAATGCAGCACAAGTAGATGCAAAGGCAAAAGTAAGTGATCAAGGAGTTTTAGTTATATTTCACTATTGAACATAAACATACTAAATCATGCTGTGTTCAGGATGACCAGACACCGCTGCACTGTGCTGCTCGTATGGGTCATAAGGAGCTGGTGAAACTGCTGCTGGAGCACAAGGCCAGTCCTGACTCAGCAACCACCGCAGGGCACACACCTCTGCACATCGCCGCTCGAGAAGGACATATCCACACCATCAGAATACTGTTGGACACCGGGGCGCAGCAGACCAAGATGACAAAGGTAACGTTTACATCAATATTTTAAAGAAAATATTACAGTTCAAGAAACAAAATATTATTCCATTTTTATAGTTAGTAGCATTGTAAGCATAGCTTTTTTAATGCTCAATTCAATGTATTTTTGTAAAGCATAGAACAGCAGTAGCCTCCCGGTGGTCACTGATCAATAAAAGACAAGCAGATTAACCAACGTTCACAGGAAATAAGCAACAGACTTCAAGTGAACTTTATATGACTGGTGTCTCTTCTACCTCAACAGAAAGGTTTTACTCCCCTCCATGTAGCCTCTAAATATGGAAAAGTGGATGTGGCTGAGCTCCTTCTTGAAAGAGGAGCCAACCCGAATGCAGCTGGGAAGGTGAGATGAACTGTGTCCTTTTAGAAGATAGATGTATTCTATTAATCCAGCGGGGAATTCAGTTGCTGCTTACAGCACTCCAGTCACCAGCAGACATATAGAGATTTAGAATAAACATTAAAGATACTCATCAATAAAATCCATAAATAAGGCAGTGCTAAAATACTCCTACAATACAATCAATAAAGATATAAATGACTCCCCGATTTCACCTCCCTTACAAGGATGCATTTTACAGTCTAATTGCTCCTCTGCCTCAGCACCGGCTCATGCAGAGGGGGACTGCTATTGTCCATGACAGAGAACAGTTTGTCCAATGTTCTCTATCACAGGCCACACAGAGTCCTGATCAGCACCAATTAAAGAGGAGGCCTTCTTTATGAGTTTGTCCAGCCTCTATGCAGCCCTCTGCCGGATGTTTCCCCTTAACACCCCACCCCACAGAAGACAGCACTAGCCACCACTGACTCATTTTCCTGGCACAAAATATGACTCTATTGACATATGATCTGCTTTCCTTTAGGGCTTTTTGTCGCAGGCCAAAGTGTTTCATATGTACATGTTCTTTATGTGTTTCGGCCCTGACGTATGTGGAGGTGGCCTTATAAATGTGTGTATGCGTCTGTGTGTTCAACAGAATGGTCTGACACCTTTGCATGTGGCCGTCCATCACAACAACCTGGACGTTGTCAAACTGCTGGTCAACAATGGAGGATCGGCACACAGCACTGCCCGAGTAAGATGGCCGGTCCAGTTTATTCTGGGCAACACAACGGGCCATACACCAAAATACACCAAATAACCTTGTTAAGTTCTTGCTAAAACAATATAATAGATTATTTGCCTTTGTCCTTATTTCCAGAACGGTTACACTCCGTTGCACATCGCAGCCAAGCAAAACCAGATGGAGGTGGCCAGTTGTCTTCTGCAGAATGGGGCATCGCCGAATGCTGAGTCGCTCCAAGGCATCACGCCCCTGCACCTGGCTTCACAAGAGGGGAGGCCCGACATGGTGGCTTTGCTCATCTCCAAACAGGCCAATGTTAACCTGGGAAACAAGGTACTGTGGAAAAAAAAGAAATTCACAGTGAATCAAAAAATATTAAAACTGTTTTTTATTTTATACTACAGAGTGGACTGACCCCGCTCCATCTTGTCGCCCAGGAGGGCCATGTGGGAATTGCAGACGCACTAGTCAAACATGGGGCGTCTGTGTATGCAGCGTCTCGGGTAAGTGGGGCAGATTGTAGGCTCATATTTGCAGCCTAAATGTTGCGTTAGAGTTAGGGTTAATTATCCCAGATGGAGGGTAAGGGCCTGTGTAGCTCTGAGAGATTTACTGTTTTTGAAAGGAATATCTAAAATAGAAATCCACTAACGTTGAACCTTATCATTATTTCTTAGTGATTGAATCCACATACTTGCCTTATTATACTCATAGCTCAAAGTCCTTTCAAGATTAATGTTGCAGGTTTGTTGACCCAATCCAATCCCAAACAAATAATGATAAAGTTCAACATTTGTGGATTGCCATTTTGGATTATTCTTTCAAAACAGTAAATATCCCATTGAGTTACACAGGCCCACAAACTGACAGTATGACATAATCATATCCCACAACGTGAATGAGACTGATACTGGCCTCTACGATCACTCAGCGGTGTCTTTTACATCCTTTCAGATGGGCTACACGCCTCTGCACGTGGCTTGTCACTATGGCAACATCAAAATGGTGAAGTTTCTTCTTCAACAGCAGGCACATGTAAACAGCAAAAACCAGGGTAAGTTGTTATTGTCACAGCTGTGGATTACAATGTTTTTCATGTGTAATCAGCATCGCTATTGAGGACTGAAAACTAACTAACCGTGTTATAACCATTATTTTTATTATTATTTTTTCTGTTTCCCAGATGGGCTACACTCCGCTGCCACCAAGCCGCTCAGCAGGGCCACACAGACATTGTGACCTTGCTGTTGAAACATGGCGCTCAACCAAATGAAATAACTTCAGTAAGACACTGCTGCTTTTTCTCCGAGTGTATAGAAATAAAAGCATACTGACACATTTTAACCTTCAAATACCCAATCTTTATATGAAATTACATAGAAAGCTCTCATCTAGGGGTAGACAATAAGAACAAAATATCTCAAGTTGGTTTTACATTAACAATAACAATATTCAGACATTGCATCAGGAACACACTAAAATATGCTTCTGAATGTCTTCAAGTAAAGCACAAAATGTGAAGTGACCATAAAATGAACCACAGAAGGGCAGAAATATCACTTTATAGCCTTGTTTGGATGAATACACTACACATTTGATGTACACATGTGGTATTTTGTAATTGTTTTGATTATAGACAATATAGTCGATGTATGTAAAAAAAAAATTATATAATGTATATATCTCCCACCTCCACTCATCTTATACTAGAGATATACTACTGCATTGTTACAACTATTGTTACTAGTTTGTAAATATAATGTTTCTCTGATTAGAATGGAACGTCTCCCTTGGGCATTGCCAAGCGACTGGGCTATATCTCTGTCATTGATGTCCTGAAACTGGTAACCGAGGAATCCGTTTCCATGGTGAGGAGCTCAGAAGCGCATCTTAATATATTCCTCATACTTTCTCTGATGTATTACGAACGTCAAGTACTTTTCCAAAGAGATTCATAAGCAAACATGTATAAAAAGTATTTGAAAGAGCCGTGGAATAACCCAATTAGCAGCTGCTTTACATACAAGTAAATACATTTATCACAGTATTGCAGTGGTTTAAGAAGTACTCAATATTGTTACTTAAATAAAAGTACAGATACATGTGCAAATAAATAATTACTCAAGTAAAGCATTTTATGAAAAAATGTAGTTTTGAAGTACTGGTTTAAAAATGTACTTTAAGAGCAAAAAGTAAAAGTATTTCAGACAAATTTTGAGAACTGTAAAAGAGTTAAATGTTCTGATTTTGATAAAGAATTATGCTGAGGTTAATAGAAGCGATTCAAATCAATTTCCTAATTTTTCTAGTGAATTTTTGCCTGATTGTCTCACACATTTCTGCCTCTTATAGATCACCACAGAAAAACATCGTATGAGTTTCCCAGAGACAGTAGATGAGATACTGGATGTTTCCGAGGATGAGGGTAAGATTTTGGGGCATTTCCAGATATTATTATTTATTACATCTGGCTCTTCTGCGTGATTGCTTTGACATTCTCAAATTGATCTGCTATGTACAATTATTATCAGGACTTGTATAACATAATTTTCCATTTGTTTTGTAGGAGTTGCCCAGCTAACGTTAGGTAGGATTGTGTCTGTATTTTTAAATTGTTTGGTCCAGTCGCTAAACTTGTGCCTTCATTGCAAAAGCCGTTATTTTGTGTGCGTCACTAATTGTCTTTCTAAGTTCTTTCACTCTCCTTCCGATTGAACAAACCTCTGTCCTTCTGCAACTGCTCTGAGATTACTTTTTAAATGTTCTTCAACTCATCACATATCTCTACCCTCAGCACTCACTGCACATGTGTCCGTGGACCCATTACTGACAGATCTGTAACGTTAGGCTTTTAAAGCCAACAAAAACTGCCTAACAAAGTCAGTATGTCTTAATAACAATGTAAACATTATTTTATATCCAATTATGAAACCTTCTAGATATTGAAAATGTTTAAACAACATAAAAAATATATATAATTTGTGAATAAAATTTGACTCATGTGTTCTCAAAAAGACTGTGTTGGGCAGTACATCTAATTGAATATTTTCTTTTACACGTGTCTGTCCCAAATGTGCTGCTAAACTCAAATCAACCCTTACCTACTTTGGATGAATTTGTTTGCCCTCAATTTCTTGTCATTACTTTCCTCTTGCCTCTGTATTTGAGTACTTGACTGTTATTATTTGCAAATTACTCAATATTTTAAGGTTTAGGTATACTTTATAAATCCCTTGTGAGAGAAATTCAAGCCCCCCCGTTTGACCCAAACCTGTCAGGAGCAGGACTCAGCATCAGAAACAGTATGTTCTACGTACGTACGTTCAATCAGTGACAACCTCTACAGTTTTTGTTAAAAACCCCAAACTTTTTGTCATGTAACTTTAGATGATTTTTTAAAACTTTAATTTACATTCAACTAATTGTATTAGTCAGGTTACTATAATTAATGTTTCCAAACTTGGATGTGGTAATGCTACAGTCAAGTGCCCACTTACAGCTTTATTATCAGTTAATGAGCCTGGCTAGCTAAAATGACTTTCTCATTTTATTCCATACAAAGAAAAGCACTCTGGTAGTGCTTCATGTGCATACAATTTCAAGGTGCAAATCAACCAGCCAAACCAATCAGAGAAAAATGTGTGCCTGTTCTGTTGCTTCATAAAGTGGAGACAGCTGGTAAATTACTACTACATCCACTGACACAGATTCACAATTTCAGTGGGACTATCCTGGATACATGCGGTAATTGTCAATAAATAAAAACAATTTAAGTAAAAGCATGAAGAAAAACCAGGTGCTCTGCTATTTTCCATCAAAAACAGAGCTGTGTTAGAAATAGATGTATCCAATGTGGCTGCCATTTCCCTGGATGGAGGACAATGCCATTCTTCCTAGCCAAGCTTAGTAAAAAAACTGATTTGTCTGTGTGTAGCCATCTCTTCAGTGCTGTTTATTTTATTAATTGGAATTCTTTCTTCTGTACAGAGACAAATATCACAACATTTTCTCATTTTTAATGGGCATGTTCACTAATAAAGCCGTCACACGGTGCCTTGCAGTTTGTGATCCATCCAGTGTATAAAACTTGTGTTTTCTCTGTTATATCAAATGCCAAATTGTGCCACTCCGCAGCTTTCATTGGCCTCAGTGTTGTGGTTTTAACCATTGCTGAATTACAATTACTGCTTTGTAGTTTTGTCGCAATTTCATGTTTTGTCAAAGGTGAAGGAATGGGAAGGTTAATCAATCCACTGAAATTTTTTGGATTATACAATATGTTTATAAACAAAACATCTTAAGAGTGGAAAAACCCTGCCCAAATTTCCCTTGTCCTGTCATTTTATTCTTACTAAATAAATGTACTTTTTCAGAGTTTGACCTTTCGATTTGTGTACATTTTCTTACATTCTGCAGGGATGAGTTACTTGGGATGGATGGTGCCCGTTATTTGAAACTTGATGACTTCAAGGATCAAGATGATGACTTTCTTTCTCCAAAGAAGACCCTGCGAGACTTTGAAAGCGGCATGGGCACAACGTATGTTTAGGACAACCAAATCATTATAATAATGTATTATAAAACCTACCAGTAAGAAGTCTTTAAGATAACTACACTTGTTTTGTAGGCCTTACTCCCCAGCTATTCCTAGAATACCGTGCGTTTCTCCAGAGACAGTCCTACTAGATCAGGTATGTTATTCCAAAATTGGGACTAGACTGAACCCAAAACTAAAGCTGGACTCGACCAGAACTAAGCCATGACTAGAACCTGGACCAACTCATGACCACATCAAGACTAAAATGGTCTCATTTTAGGACCAATACAAGTGTGAAGGCACCCTTAGTATGTTATGGATGACATTGTGTTTATTTGATTTATTTAAATATCTAATCTATTTAAAAATTTAATTATCTGCCTGTGGTTATTTTCCTGACTTCAGCCACACCCCTGTTCCTTTGCCAAAGGAGTATGACGAAGACTCTTTAATCCCGAGCAGCCCTGCCACAGAGACTTCAGACAATGTCAGCCCCGTGGCCAGCCCCATTCACACTGGGTGAGTTTGAAACATTCTGGTGCAGAGTAACAACATAAACCTGGTGTACCAGACATACATCTGTGGTTATCAGAGTACTCAGTAACATTTACTTGAGTAACTTTTTGAAGAATTTGTACTTTTCAGATGCCATACTTTTAGTAGTAACAAAAGCTTTATGTTTATACAATTGAATTATTTGTTTCTTGCACTGCTCCTTTTCTAATTTTATTGTTTGAAAATACCAGATCAACGTTTTATCCTTCCAGTTACAGTAAGTTCCGATTACAATCAGACGTTACGTCTATACAGTTACTCCTTAAGTTACTCTTACTTGAGTTATAGTTTCCGCAAGTACTTTTTGCTCTTACTTCTGTAATTTCAATCACTACTTAATACTTTTACTTGAGTAATATTATTTTGAAGCGACGTCACTCACAATTTTTGGCTACTTTACTCACCATGAGAATGTCTCAGACACTCGGACTATCAGCACAGGATCTCCACAGGGTTGTGTACTTTCTCCTCTACTCTTCTCCCGTACGACTCTGTAAAACTGCATCAAATTTGCGGACGACACCACCCTCATCGGGCTCATCTCGGACGGGATGAGTCTGTCTACAGGAGGAGGTGGACCGGCTGGTGTCCTGTTGCAGTGGTAACAACCTGGAGTTCAACACCCAGAAGACAAAGATGATCGTGACTTCAGGAAAGTCACAGCCCCCACGTTGTTGCTGAGAAGGGATCGGCTGCAGACTTCCATCTCTGCAGGACCTGTACGTCTCCAGGGCTCTGGGACGAGCAGGTCGGATCACAGCTGACCCTTCTCACCCTGGACATGGTCTATTTGAACCACTCCCTCAGGCAGGAGGCTACGGTCCATCCGGACCAGAACCTCCCGCCACAAGAATAGTTTCTTTCCCTCTGCCCGTTAGACTCATGAACACTTCTTAGCACCTGCCACTTTAACTGCAACTATTCAATCACTCTTTCTGCACTACATCTGTAATTTTAACTGTAACTCTTGTGTACATAGTAATGCCTATTTTATTTTATAATATAGTAGTTTTAAATTGTTTCTTAATGCATGCCCTTTTGATTGAATATATGTTGTTTTTATTATTGATCAGTGTTTTATGTGCACCTTAACGCCGAGACAACATAATACCTGTTTGGAATTGTTCATTGACAATGGCAATAAACCTCTTCTGATTCTTTCTGTTCTGACCACACCTAATCTCTCTCAATAGATTTATACTGTTTTTACCGTATGACTTGTTTTTAAGCTTCCTTGAGCTTCATGGTGACGCTCGGGGAGGCTCCATCGGGTCACAGACATCACGGCCTGCGTGTCATTATCCCTCCCGGACTTGTGCTCTCCCACACGCATCACCTGCCGACTGTCAAACCCCAAAACTAACCACCCCCCCCAGGTAGAAAAACTCCAACCATCATCTCATGCCGTCCAGTATGCAGTTCTTGGGTTAGTAACATGTCACACTTAAAAATAGATCTAAAACAAGATCATACACACAACTCTATTTCAACTTTCTTCTCTAGGCTTCAAGAAAAACTATATCAATTACCTTCATTATATATTATGAACAATATTCATTAGGCTCAATATTATTTTGTGTAATTTAGGAATTTTTCTTATTTGATTTTATGACTGAACATCAGGAGTACAGAGTTAAATAATTCATATATCATACTCATTATTCTACCAACTACTTTAGTGATTAATCTATTTAATATGCAGCTCATCTTTTTATTTAGGTTTACCGTATTATCCGCTTTTGTTAGTTTTCATTCAAAATTTTTATTTGACCTACCAATTCTCTCCTTCTTATTTTTCAGACCATTAATTGTTTAATCCCCCATTTCCTTCACTTTTCAGTACTCTAACTTTAATCCTCCTAGTAAATTGGCTCGTTAATTAACACTCAATCTTTATGTTGACGAATTGCTTAAACATTTTAATTCATGATGAAGTTATGTTGTTTAAATATTTCCTCTCTGTCACTAATACCATACAACACACACAAGTCCATTTTACTTTGAATTT
The DNA here is from genome assembly GCA_015082035.1 of Chaenogobius annularis. Taxonomy (NCBI): domain Eukaryota; kingdom Metazoa; phylum Chordata; class Actinopteri; order Gobiiformes; family Gobiidae; genus Chaenogobius; species Chaenogobius annularis. The sequence goes on along the minus strand of BJKM01000218.1, from coordinate 478,673 downwards.
TATTTTACTCTCACAAATATCAGTTATGGATTAATACTTTACAGAACTTTACCATGAGTTCTCTTTATAAATTTTTCAATCTATTTTCCTGAATCCATTGTTTTTTTTTATTTCAGATTTGGAAAGTCCGAAGACTGGATAAGAAAATAATAGAGGATTATCTCCACGACTTCCCTCTGTACTTTGCTTTTTACTTATTCAGCAGGAGAGTCATCTATTTTCCAGAGGGTGTCCGGCTCACTTTAAACTTTTCCCACGTTGAAGCAATCTCCTAAACCTCTTTACCAAATATTGAGTCTGGGGCTCAGGCGAGTATACAGATCGAAAATGTCTATTCACAATATTCACAAAAAAATAAATTAAGATTCATCACTGTTGGATTCTCATCTCATTTCTCTCTCATATTTTTGTTTTTTTTCAAACAACAAATAATCTTGTCTTTACCAAACACTTTGTCATCTTTGGAAATCCTAAAACCTCTAACTTAGCCTGACCATTTTCTTTCCATACGCTTACATGTGTGCCTCTTTGGGTCAGCAGTTATTCGATTTTCACATATGACACATCACAAAATTTTTTTCCTATAACAAATGGTTCAGTGCACAGTAAAATTTCTATCATCATAAAGTCTGGATGTTTTGATCAGTTCTGGACACAGTTACTTCATTCATCACTTTTACTTTAGTGTTATTTATCAGATTACAATTCAGTTTGTTGTTCTTTGTGGACAACTGTACACATAAAACGATACGGACCATTTCATGCCTTTTCTCAAATGTTTTATCAATAAAACTGCACAATCCTTAAATCTAATCTAACACTCTAATCAGTCATTCAAGCCTCTAAAATCTTTCTCTACCCATTCTCATGCAGTTTTTTTCCATACACATTTTAACAACATATGTTCTGTTTTCTTATTGTTCTTTAAACAAGTTGCACTGATGTTTCAACATCATCTCATAGTTATCCGCTTTGTTTTCCATTCATCCACATTCTTCACTCCTCATTCCAGATTAATTTAGCCACACTACCAGGCTTTTCACTAATCTAGTGGTGTGAATATGATTTTTTATTTCTTTACTCTTTTAAGGATAGTTGTTCACATGTTACTTCACTTTATGTTATGTATCTATAAACCCTTTTCCTTTTCTTTTCAATAGTCAGTAACAACATTTTTATTCAAATGTTATATGCCCATCCAATCCCTGATGATCTCTAACACTAACTCTCTAACAGGCAACTTTCAGCCCAGTTTTACTATTAACCTCGGAACGCAAATTTCACCTTCCGATTTTTTGATATCCCATGCCACCAGCCTGGAATGACCCCGAACGCTGGTGAAGGTGTCACCACATCTTACAACCTTTCAGGTCAAATGGGCACTTTTTTATATTTTCTACTTTCATAAGATGTGGAGGTTCCACCATCTGATACAAAGACTATCATTCTCCTATCATTTCAAACCAAAAAAGATGCTAAAACCCCTTATTTCTAGTCAAATCACCATCCAGTTTTAGTCAGATCAGTTTGTACTCCAAATCAAATAAAAAAATAAAAAAATCATTTAATATATCTGTTCGGAATTTAATTATACAAGTCCCCAATCTTAGTTGTATATATGCTAATTCATTCAAAGATCGATTTCCTCTTCCAGGCTTTGTCACTTGTTCATTATTAAATCAACATAACAGAATCCCAAACTACTATCCACTTCACAAAGATCCACCATTTTTATACGTTTACTCCAAAATTTCAGAAAGCTCAGTTTAAATGATCATTAAATCATTTTAAAGGAAAAATGTGTTTTAAACTACCAGCTTATTACAATTTCCTCCACTGATTTATTTAGGTGCTACATCTCCTCTCAATAAGACATACATTAACCACCAAACTGATGTTGCAAATAACGTTCAACTTCATACAATTTTCTGCAATGTACTCTTTTTTACAACAATGTTCTCTTTCACGTTCTATATCAACAAAAAATGTAAATCATTATTCTCTTGTTATAGATTCTTCTGGCTGATGGTCCTCACCAGCAGATTCAGTACTTTTCAACTGCTGTACAAAGAGCATTCTTACCTATATGGCCATTTTATTTTTCCAAATTAAATGAATCGAGAAATTGCCTCTTTTTACTCATACCTATATAAATTACAAAATTTTAACTAAACGATAACTCACGATGTGTCCCAGTCGAGACATTAGTAGCTTATGATAATTTTATAATTCAAAATTATTGCAACATAACAAAATTTGATTCAATATTCAAAGTGGATTAAATTAGTGCATTTTTCTTTATTTATTAAAGTGTAGATCTATAAATAAAAGTGTAAATATTTGACAGGACTACTGTTCTTAAATCCATTCCATTACTATGATACATAGTCAATGACAAAGCAAAAAAAATTTATAAAATTAAACATGTCAATTAGTGATCGTATAATCAATGACTAAATTTCCTTTCATTATTATACTTTTGTTTCTCAAAACTTTACTTAAGTCAAAACCTTCAGGCACATTCATTATAATATCTTAAAAAAATAAGCAAAATACTTTCATTCAGTTAAAAAATCAATGGAGAAGAAATTACAGACACTGCTCTCAAATGTATTGACGAAAAACGACTTAGTAAAGGTTTATTATCTTACTTTCCCCACTCTACTAGTTAATCTTAAAGGCAAAGGTTAAGTGTTTTCTTATCTAATACACTTATCGTCATACTCCAAAATGATGTATATCAATGATGTTTGGCCAAACACACATTCTGGTAATCAAACATGGACCCAAATTCTTATACACCGTGTCATTTAAAGAACATTTAATATAACTTTAAACACTTAAATCCACTAAAATGTCTAGCATTTGGACTTTCTGAGCTTTTAGCTAATCAATAATGCTTCTGTTTCATTATCCTCAAACAAATCACTGACCTCCTCTAATATTGCTAATACCTTTAAGCTAATGTAGGGCATTCACTCATTGTATGTCTTGAACCTTTGCCCATCACGAAGGCAACACACAGCTCGGGCTTAGCTCCAGGCTCAAGATAAAGACTCCTTCCTTTAATTCTTTTTGTCTCACTGTCTCAATTCGAAGCATGTAACACTTGTTCTTCATTATATAAGTCTTCTCTCAACATACTTTCTATTCACTTCTAACATGTGTTTGTTGGCTTTTCATTAATAAATTCACCATAGCAATTAAACATATTAATTATTTTTGGATAATTTTTTTACAATGTATATTTTCCTAAAATTCATTACTGTATACAATTCATGTTAACAATTTCCAAACCAGTTTAATAGTTTGCTAAACCATTTTTTACATCTTTATTATTAACTTGACATGTGCAGTACTACAATTAAATCATAATTAAAAACTTTTTTAAAGTTCTGAATTACTTTATGAGTTTTTTGTGCTTAATTTAAATTCTACAAAATTTCTAAAATCTGGATCCTTTATTATTAGTCCAAATCCCTCTAATGACGATCTTGTTTTAAAACATAAATTCACATCTAATCACAAACTTGTCAGACAAATACAAATACATCCCGCAATATAGTACAGCCTACATTTTTTGTCTTGTAAATCATAATTTCAGCTTTACTCACTCATAATAGTAGATAATTTTATAAATGATGTTTCTGAGTAAACTCCTCCTTTGTTGTAAAGTTTGTTAAAACCTCATAAACAGCATTCTCCTTCAGTGGTAGTCTAACTCACTTTGTGGTAAATGTTGCATCGGTTACCCACTCTGGGTCTTGCCTCCGGTTCTTCGGCCTGTTGTCCGTTGTTTCTCACTGTCTCTTTTCTCTCTCTCACGTCACGCTGTAAGTCTTCGGACAGCGTCCAGGTAAAGTCGGCATGTAAATCTTCCACTCGCCTGCCGGTACTGCTTACCCCCTCTCCTGTCCGTGAACTTTCCATCAGCAAAGATTTATAACTTTGCTAAACTCTTCCTGTTCATCTCCTTCTTCCCTTATCCTGGCTTAATGTTTAGGTTTGGGTTTTTGTTTGTGTTTTGGTATCTGTCATCTAATTTTGCCATGCTTATTAAGTCTCATTTTTTAATATCTATCATTTTACTTTCAACATTCTGCGTCGACACATCTTTTATTTCATTATTCCGCATAGGTCAGGACAGTAACAAAGATGCCACAGGGTTTTGTCCTTGCTGCGAAGTGCACCAAGTATGAAGACACCAGCAGTACTGTGTAATCTGAACATAACCACCACTTGTTCAAGGTAGGAAATAACAAGAATACACCAACACATCCTAAAGCATGTGTAGATATCAATTATCATAGAAACAGCAAATAAAACGAAGTGTTTGCAGGGCCAGTGAGGACGGCGACGACTTGACTCCTCTCGCTCCAGAGAGCGCTACATGCACTGAATGACCGGTGTGGGTGATCTTATTCACCGCTCCAGGCCGCTCCGACCCCACAGTGTGGAGCTGGGCATTGAATGTGCATGTCCTCTACCCACTACTCTCTGCTTCCCAATCGCTCTCTATACTTCCCTTATCTGACTTGGTCATCGATGGACAGAAACTTATCCTGATGCAAGCACTGCTCAAAATACATCCCGGTCCTCTTTCAGGCAGTTAAAATACTGAATGTGCGCAAAGTAGCTGCAATCATGCTTAAAGCTCCATGGCCTGGCAGCTCTAGTGCATCCTCGTACTGGAAACTTGATGAATGACTAGATTTTGCATGGGCTGCTGTCTCCACTGTGCCTTCCAATAGCATGCTGCAGTATGACTGTTGCTTGCACTGGGAAGGGCAGGAGCTCACAGTGGCCTAGACAGAGGAGCTGCCTGCAGAAATTCTACAAAGTTGTCAGCCAGTTAGGGAAGGCCTTTCTTCTATGGGGCACAGCACTGCTACATTGCACCCGAATCCCTTTGAATGATTATGAATTGACTAGATGGGACGAGCACTGAATGACTCATAATCAACCCCTATCCTTAAATTCTAACCTAAAAAATATTTAGTCAAATCAATTCATGGGTTCCATCCACAGGCAAATGCATATCACAAGGTAAGTATGCAATATATGCATGCAGTAAAGATAAGCTGTTCAAACAATGAAGTCTAAATAATATTGAATACAAACCTAAATAACATCTGGATTGAGTTAAATGTTTCTTTTCTTGTTTTTGTAACTCTTTTTGTTTCCATTTTAGAGCTGTAAACGCATGGAGAAACAAACTTAAAATCAACCAATTCTGAAAGCTGGTTGAGCTGCAGGTAAGTCATGGCCATTGACTTTAAGATGTTTACATTTTGATCATTGTAATCCTGACTTTATCTGAAAGAGTTGCACGACAGCTGCAGTTTGGAGGGATATATCAACCGGATCCGTGTGGACAATCCCAACTCATGCTTGCCAGAGCGCGCCCTTCTGAATTTGGCCAGCAGAGAAGAAAGAGGCTAAAAGTGAGTCCTATATCGCTTTCTGCCTGCCGACATACTCAACAAAATGTCGTTATATTTGCTCATCTCCATCCGTTATTTCAGTGAGAGTTTGTACACAGCATTGAGAACATGACCGACAGATGTGGACTCGATTGAAGACAGGCACGCCTTAGGTCCGCTTTTCAAAGAGGGGGCCTTCGTCTTGGAGACCGAGATTCTACTCTACTGTCGCCCAGGTCTCAAGGTATGCAATGAACCAAACACAACAAACAGATAACATACAATAAAATAGCTTAGTCTTTAAAGTCATGATTTCTATTAAATATGAATACAGAACATCAGTAATTGATGATATAATAAACACCAACTTATCTAATTTCACATATTAATGATTTAAATATTGTATATTACACAATACAGGCAACAAAAACTAAAAAGCCTTCCATTAGAGTGTACAGCCATTGCTCTGTTCCTACAAGAGTTCACGGAAAAAGCGATCACGCCTGTCACAAGCCCAGATATAGCCCCGTTTTCAGAAGGGAGGGAAGGGCGCCTGCTGCATGGTGGTGCTGCTCTTGTACAATATAAACCTAAAGTATGTACTGAAAGCTAGAAACGGTTTAACTTTGCTATCCTCTTTCTCAGCATGCTCTGAACCAATTTTAAACACACTCATTAATGTTGAATTTTTCCTCTTCATGCCTATGCCTTAACATGAGTTTACTCTAAGAGTCTGAGAAACCTCTCATGCTTAACAGCTCAATGCTGAGCTTGTTCAAAATCACTAACACTCCAGTCGTTAGAGCAATTCAAATAACTCTGCTTTAGTTTCTATATGAAGTCCAAAAGTAACTCAGTGCAAGGGTATAAGAACTGCACTAATCCAAAAACACACAGAATATGTCATAAAGCTGTGAGACTGCAATAATTCAAAAAAATAGCAATAATATAAATACTCCTAACTCACTGACAATTAGAGATTTGTGAAAACATTGTAGACACAGTTAGTTGTGTGTGTCTGGGAGGAAAGTTTTTCAGATGACACTAGTTCAGTGATGAAGTTTGCTCTGGGCCCATTCTCTGTTTCTATTCTCTGTCTTTTTTCTCTCTCTGTGCCAGAGAAAACGAATGCTCATGTTTATATCCTGCAGTCTAAGCTTTTTCTCTGGAGAGTCTCACTATCTTTAATCTGTGACATGTCATACGCTAACAGCCGCCCGCCTCTTCCCTTCCCCTCTGCTTTCTTCCTCAGCTCTTCTGTGACCTCTGACCTCATATGACTCATGTTGACCTCTGGGCCTCCTCTCTCGTCATCTTATTTTCCTCGTCTCGTCTCTCCCCTCTTAGTCCAACTCTATGTATAGTTTTACACCTGTGCATGAGCTGCTGCATGCTTCGCTATACTATTTTACTTGTGCCTGCTCTGTGTGTGCGCTAACAGCTGTAAACTCTTGATATGCAGAATGCAGATATATGCAGAGATTTTTTAATGCAATTACTTTTTATGGTTTCACATGATTTTATTTTTTTAACGTTTAACTAATGTGATGTAAAGACAGTTTTTAGGAGGGCATGCGTCATTACAGTGATTTTTTTAACAATGTGCATGGCATGTTGAGTTTACGTCATGTGTAAATGGTTGAAAAAAAAAAACAATAATGGAACATGTGAGTGTCTTACAGTGCATATTAGAGATATGTTCCTTCTCTTTTTAGTAAAGTAAAAATGTTTAATTGCTGAAGTAATACAGGGCAATAGCCTGGTCAACACGATCTCATTGATTTCAAACAGAAAAGTTCAGTCTGGCGCTGCTTTATAAGGCTTTACTCCTTCAGGAATTTCTGTCTAATCACAAAGCAGGGAGGGGGATCGCGGGTGGATCAGCATCTGAATCTGTAGAATCAAAACCCATCGATCACGTCTTGCCACTGTATACTTTCTTTGATAGCTGACATGACCATAAAATGATTTAAACTTAAAAGACTAAAAGGCCTTTTTTAACCATGATTTGGAAGCTATATACCTGCTATAAGAAAATGAACAGGTAACCCATAGCTCGTTTGTTTACTCTGTGCTTTTAATCCCTTTAAATTAAACAAAGCAGTGCACGATTGATATTTAAAGTCATCGGTTGACCAGACAGAGCAAGCCTGAAGCACATAATGTTTAAGGGTCTTTGTATTTATCGAGACTGTTTTCAATCTCTGGGCAAAAAACTAAATAATTATAATAATATATATATCAGCAGTTATGTTTATACCACTAGAGGGCAGGCGCTGTGGCAAAGAAATAATGAATATTCTTGCCCAGTGTTTTGGATAATGACATTTTGCCCTGTTTGATGACAGTTTTGAAACATGTTAAACATTATCTGCTGCAGTCTACTGCAGTGCTGTGTGTCTGTGCCAGCTCAGTGTGTGGATTCTTACGGACTCACGTGTGACTAAAATTTCACTGTTCAGTGTTCTTGGAGTTACTAATAATCAGTTTGTGTTTGTGTGGTGCTTGGTCGTGTGCTGTGTTTCCATGTGCCATAGCAGTGTTGTGGGCATTGTGCTCACCGTTGTTGTAACTTTACACATGTGTTTGTATAAGACAGCAGGATGAAGAAAGCTTACCAGAATCAACTCATTCCATCCTCCCCTTCATGTCATTCACAGTCCCCCTCAGCACATCTGGCCTTTTACCATCCAGAAACACACTGGCTTATGCACAAACGCTAGGTCATTTATTCAAAAATATAGACTAAGTAACCACGAACTATAATACGCATGCGAATACTGTATAATGAAAGCGAAACATAAACATGACACAAATGAGACAAACATACTCAGCATTATACTTTGTTCTGTCTAGTTAATCTGAACCAGATAAGTTGCCATTTTGAGGATTTATTTAAGACTAGATTATGTTTGTTGTGGTTTATTATTATATTCAGAGAATATGTTTTCTTCAAACATTAAAGATTAGATTTAGATGAATGAAAGCATGTAACCAATGCCATTAAAGGAGTGTTGTGAGTAACATTATTTTGTCTAGCATAGTCATGTGTGTATTCGTGTGGCTGTGTGTGTGTCTGTGATTAAAATACATTGAATTGTGTCATTCCTCAGAAAACATACAGTTTTGTTATTCAGATGAACTTGTAATACGAGTAATTTGAGTAAATAACTCTTACAAACTGATATAATTTCAAAGGTTTATTTTACTTTTTCATCATTTGGGGGTGGAAAGATAGGCATTCTTTAATATTATTACTATATTATTTTATGTATTTACTTTTTGTCTTCCAAAATCAATTTCCACAACAAGCAAGATGCTACTCCCACTACATAAAAAGTGCTTTATGTTGGAACGATACACTAGAAAATTATGAGATGGTATTCTTTATTTCTTTATTATCAACATTAACATAATATATGTCAGTAAAAATTTAGGCCAACAAAAGAATATCGTGCACCCCACAACATACACTGCTTCCCCTTAATAAACACAAAAACTGAAGATGACTCCTCACCTAACAGACTGAATTTACCACTTTTTGTCACTGTTACAACTGTGTCCCAATGTAAAAACATACTTGTTTTTAAACATTATATTAATTTGCAAAATCACTTTAAGGGGTTCAATGTACTAATGAACTATTGACCTGCCACTATGCATGTGGACTTTTGAATTGTTAGATGTTTGCAGTCACATATTGCGCATTTAGTGGGCATAACAATTGCTCTTCCTTTAGACTTAAATCTATAACATTGGACAAGCTGAGCCCTGAGCCTGGCTGTGTGTGGTGTTAGCGTGTGGTTCGCTCCTCTTCCATGCAGGATATGGGTTGTGCAAGAGAGCTGCTTTCTCCCGCGTCATGCAGTAAGCCTGCCTCGCCACTCAATGTAGAGCCATACTGGCAAGAGGTGTCGAGCCTGGATTGTCGCCTATAGCCACCACAGAAGAGAACGCTTCTGAGATGTGACGTGCAGGTTGGCCCGCAGGGGTGAGCCCTCTCTGGTTACTTGGAGGATCATCTCTGGATGGCAGCAGCCGGGCAGACACTCAGAGGGGGCCACACATCTCTCCCCTGCAGCTTAGGACGTCCAGCAGCGAGCCAGCGGGGCCAGTGGCTCTATCATGGGCTGGAGGAGAGGAGGAGAGGAGGATGTTGAGGTAGAGAGGAGAGGAGCCCTGCCAGAGCCACCCCAGCTCTGGTAGACAGAGACAGAATCCGGGCCAGCGGGCAGTGCCCAAGGTCAACCTGAACGGCCAGCTCGGGTAGAGGTCAAGGGCAGGAGAAGGGATCTGGAGGCTGGGTTCAGGTGCGGGATTTTGTTGTTTCAGGCAGCAGGACGTCATCGGACTGGGCCGAGCTTCAGAGCAAACGGAACAACCGGTAACGCTGTCTATTGTTGATGTCTCATACAGGTTCCACGGAACTGGAAGCATATACTTTGTTTCTTCTCTGTGCTTGTTTAGGGTTGGAGGAGGAGGTGCGTTCCAGCCCTATCAGCCAAGAAGATTCCCTTTTGGGCTGGGTGGCTCAGTGTCCACAGGCCGGACAGCAGTCTGCGTGAAGCGCAGGAACAGTGATATTTCGGTGTGTGACTCGGGGTATTCTCAGTGCTCGGGGCCGGTTCTACAGGGCACAATGCCTTTGACATGGGGCCACCACTGTGGGAGAAAGAGCTCAGACAGGGCCAGGTCAGGATTTAAATATGGCGACTGCTCACTGCAAGTCCAAACTCTAGTCCATCATTTATCTGCCATTAATGGTGATGCATGGAGATCACAATGTTTAGTTTTGCTTAAGCCATCAATAGTTTTCCACTCAGCTGCACAGGAATCATCAAAACATCTGTTTTGATGAAGAGCAGTCAGATGTTGCACACTGCACACATGGAGATACCATTAAAGATTTGTATTATATTTATAAATATTTTTGCATCTGCTTTACAAATATTGATTGCTTTTCTAAATATCTCAAATTTAAATTTAAATGTTAAAATGTTGATACTGTTTACAGAGGGAGGAAAAGAAAATGTGCTACTGAAACATGTCCCGAGGAACATGCTCCTGGGCAGCAAGAAAGTACCACATGTTTTGCATTTTACATTAACTTGTATAAACAGTTAACAGCATTTTGGTTCTTTTTTGAAATCACTTTGTGGGGATGATAAATCCAATGAAGCCCTTACAATTATTGTGTGTTTTGCAGGAACGAAAAGCTACTGCCAAACACCTCCACCAAAAGGCAACCCGAGCGGCGAGGGAAATGAGCATCGACCTTTTGACAAACAGACACTAAAATTAACATAAATATCCTCAATATGTGACCTGGAGAACAAGGAGATACTGTCGACTGACAGAAATAGGAAATAGAGGAGTTCAACTTGTAGTTTTATAACATTTGTAAAGAAAAAACAAAAAAAATCAAATCTAAAGCATGATTCTTTTTATAAAAAGTAAACCAACTGCAAGAAAAAAAGCAACAAAAAGTGCTCTGTGAACTATAACCGCAATTACTGCTGGTGCATGCCCTTTTACCTTTGACTATCATTGTATCACTGAATGGGGTGAACCAGATGGCCCATTTGACCGCGGACCTTTTGCGGAACATTGCCCTAGTTGGAATGGTTTGTATCTGCAAGTACAAGTCCAATACCATACAGCCAAAAATGTCTGTCCAAAACTCTGGATGTATAGAGCTGCGCCTCTACTGAGCCGACCAGTGCTCTCTGGACCCTCTCCCATCTTCTCAATGTGATATATGCACTCTATGCTACGTCTGTATGTGTGCGTACGTGTGTACTTTCTCTACCGATGTGTAAACTGCTTCTGTTGGTGCTGAGCCGTGCCCCATGATTGGCTCGTGTCCAGTGATGTCATGGCATGCTCAGTGCCAGAATGGGAAAGCCACTGTGCTTCCTTGCTTTGAGTATCCTGTCTGTGTGCGCTAATGTATTTCCTTTGTGAATGGACTCGCTACTTGTATTGTTTCCTCAAATCTAATTCACCTGGGTTTAAAGTGTGATTGACATATAGGGAACAATCTCTTTACTTCAAGCTTTTCAGACAAAAGAATGTTTTGGATAGAATTACCTTGGCAGCAGCTTTGTACCTTTTCCCCTTTGTGAAAGGGGTCTTCCTTATGACATTCCCTCATTTATTTTTGACATCCTTATTCAACAGACCCCGTGCAGTCACTTCTTGGATTGTTCTTATCTCATGTTTTTCTTTTGTCTTTCACATTTGGATTTGTTTACTGACATTAAGTGCTGTGGAGTTAAAACAAAAGACCAGGTTTGATGGACGATTGGGAAGTCATAGAAAAAACAGTAGCTGATGCTTTTTAATGACATCTAATAATAGTGAGCGTTTTGCTCTGAGGACAGACAGCACTGTGATTGTCTCCTTTTTATTGAACCAAGACTTTCAAACTGTGAAGATTAACAAAAAAGAGCACACATGTAGAGACATCAGGAAAACAACAAGTAAGTAAACAACAACCATCTTCATTCACCAGTCGAGTTGATGGTTTGGTGACATTTCTAGCACTTTGAAACAATTCTGTGTCGCTAATACAAATTTGGTCTGCCACATGAGCTTCAGTCCCTGTTATGTTTTATACTGTTTATGGCATACGTCATTAGTGTGGTTTTATGTGGTGGTTCTATACATGACTGAAAACATTTGAACTAAACTGGAAGAACATTAGCACATTGCATATTGCATCGCTATAATCAGAGTCAAATTGAATGACCAACAATGAGCAAAAGATGGACTAGTCACCTGAGATTAGATACATTTGGGTTTAGACAGTTTGCCACAGCAATAACACTGTAAAAGAGTATGTAATCGATATCTTGGAATGAAAGGATATTAATTGGATATTGATGTGGGTAGATGTGACATGGTTTGAGACTGTGAACTTTGTTTGTTTTTCAGCACAAAACGTAGCAAATGAGCAGCTCTGTAATTGCTGCTTCTCAAAGAGGGAGACAAAAAATGCATACTATAAAGTTTATATTTCTATTGTTTGCCTTTTTTTTGTTAATGTTGTTTTTTAAGGAATTGCTTTTAGTTTTTCATACTCGGTCATCCATGTTGTTCAGTGAGTTCCCCCTTATGCAGAAGCCCATTTGTTCCCCAGGGGCGCACCTCGGGGCCATATCATGGTAGCACACAGTTCCTAACTCTCATGCTTTCCCAGATGTACTGTAAATGCTATTGTAGCCTGAATGACGGACACGCTGAATGACTTCATACAACAGGGACATGTACAAGGACACATTTACTACATATCACATGTTTTCCACTGTTAATCCACTCAGGTCTTTTGAGTTGTGCACAGTCTGAAGTTTTGCTTTGTTTCCTCACGGTCTCCCAACTCCTTCTCAGAGACAGGATTTCATAAGGTGTGAGCTTGTGGTGGATGATTGTTGTCAAAAATGTGTAGGTTTTACTTGGTCAGTCAATCTTTGTACAGAAAGAGATGGCAAAGAGCTGACCTCAGTCCCTCAGAAACACATGAGAAATTTGAACTTTAATTTAAGATGAAAAATATATATTTATAACAAATTTAAAGGATTATACATCAGTGTCCATTATTGAGGCAAATTGCCAAATGTAAAACCAATATTCCATTTACGAATTATTGGTCAGTTTTTAATGTAGGTTGTTTAAGACACGTAAACAATACTATCTCAGATTGTCCCATTAAATTTCAGTCAAGTCTAACTTTTGACCTTTTACAGGAGTATTCCTTCTCCTGTGCCTCTGCACACAATGTTAACTATTGCTTCAACAACCAAAATAAAACGTATTTTTAAAAAATAAACTAAAGCTATGTACATATGTCTTTAAATTACCCCAATTAGTATTTTTTTTTTGTTTATGTTCTGAAATAATTATATGCAATAATATTTAATATATTAAGCTCTTGATATGTCAGACATCTACAATCAAAGTGAACCAGCCTTTACTGTTAACTCAAATACCAGTATTACAGTAATGCGTATTAGTAATGTTTTAATCTGAATATTCAAAAGTACTAACAATTTAAACCATGACCCTCTACAGTACGTAACACTCCCTTAGTATATTGTGTGACTGTGTGGTGTGCATGTCTGTGGTGGAATGGGTGAGAAGATTCCTGGACTTGCAATGAGAGGATGAGTAACTACTGAGTATTGTACCATCTTAATTGTGAAAAGAATAAAGTTCACCTATAGAACAGATACATGACAATGTAAACGCAATATCATATTAGTCTATCCTAAGGAATGCAACTGCGCACATGCACAAAAAATATGTTTTTATGAAAATGTATGTATAAATATGATAAAATATATATATTTAATTAGAATGCTATGCACCTCATATAGTTGTTCTGGTGTTCTTTAAGCATTATGTAGTCTAAGCATACGCCTTCATCGTGGGGCATGTAGAGGCTTTGTAGCTAAGACCACTTGTTTTCTTTCCTTTTGTATGGTCTGGAGAGAAGAGGAACAACAGTGAATATGTATACAAGCCTTTCAATCAGAATCCCTCTGACATGAAGATATGTATAGATCATCTCTACCCTGTACACCAGCTCAGAACATTTACAGAAATGAATAAACACAAACATGTGACATACCTGTATTATTACTGTGATGCTTTGGCGGTAGTAGATTACACCACATTACAAAGACCATCTACATTTTTGTGTGTAATTTAATTCACTTGTGATAGAACAAAATAAAAGTTGCTTTTAGACTTGATTGTTTTCATATTCAAGAATGTGATGATGGGGCAGGATGCAGTTTCATTAGTTATCCTAAAAAGAAAATCCACACGTCATAAATCTGATTGTTTTAGAGTATGTAGTGTTGTCAATGAAAATAAGTCAAGGGCTGCAGTAATTAGACTGTAAAATTAACTGCACAGCTTTTCTTCTGTGAAAGGTATTCTACATATGTATGTAGACAATACATAGATATTAGAAAACAATTTTGACAATTGCTTTACACTATACAGATAACTAAATACATAATGATTGTGTTGTCTTTATTTGACATTTGTAGATTGAAAACCACATGGGAAAACATGCACAGTAGCACATACAAATCAGATAAGCAAACAATAGACATGAGTTACAAACGAATAGATCCATGATTACAATCCACTAAAATAGCCAAGACGTTTTTGACACTGCAGCAAGTTTTTTTCTCAAATAAAATCTAAATAAAGTTGCCAAAAAACATAGTTTGTTCTATGTAAGTGTTTGGTTTGTTTGTTCAATTAATTGATATGAGTCGAGTGTGTGTAAAGAGAGAGAGAGAAAAGAACCCTATGAGTCCCAATGTGACGCCCCTGGCCTCAGCCAATCAGCACGCTCTGATGCACGTGCCGCTTTAGCGGAAGTGCTTGTTGTTTTGGATTTGCTGTGACCACGTGTGCAACAAGTCTCCGCTTCTGCTGCGAGCTGCCACGCACAAATACGCCTTTTCTTTCACCGCGGAGCTTAAGCCTTTAGCGCGGTGTAGTTCGACATGTCAGCGGGCAGTCAGAGCACCAGATGCCGGGACATCCCAGCTGTCCGGCGTGTGGCCGTCCTCGATGCAGCCCACATGCCCCAGGAATACTCCACCACTCCGGGAGGGACTCTGTTCAGCACCACGCCCGGAGGTAATGTCCTGTGTCAGGCACAAACTGAGGCCGATCCAAGTTCTGTGGGACACTCTGAACCCATGACAGTGCTGTGTGGTTGTGAAATATGAGCCACACATTTGGCTGGACCCAGTGTGAATGAAGACAGCATGGCGACTGCAAGCTAGGATTGCATGTTTATAACCAGAAGCAAGGCTACTGCCAGCTGTCAGCTGACTGTCACAGGCTCTCAGCAGTGCACAATGTTCATGGACAGCTGGCGAGTTGCCTTGTTTGTCCCCTAAACGATCTCATGTCTTACTATAATCACAGTCTCAATAGGCCTGTAGACAAACAGTAGCGTTAGGCCATTTCCTCAAAAACTGAAGAACATTGCACAACGTACAGGTTTGTGGGGAGTATTTAAAAGGGACATATTGTGTAAAATTGTAGCATTTTAGTTGCGTTATGATTGATTGATTGATTGATGACTATTTGAGTAATCCTCAAAAGATTATCCTGCAAACAAACGAGTCCTCCTGACATTTCTGTTTTCACCTACACCCTATCTCGACCCACTGCTCTGTGACTCCAGGTCACACATGCAGAGTTAAAAAAAATCAACAATTAAAACCAGTAAATGACAATGTGCTGAATTTTATGGTGAAATGAAGAGGCGGGGCTTCTTAGTTGAACAGGAAGTCAGTGGACCTGTTTCTATTATTACTCAATTTTGCATCAATATTGCGATAATCTATGTATGCTGTATTTTAATACTAAATACCACAAAACAATATAGTATGTCACAAAGTTATGTATGTTTAGGTCTTAAAAATATGTGAGTAAACCTATCATTTGACCTGTTAGCAGTGTTACCACCACGGTCTCCGTAAACCTGTGGGAATCACTGCTATTAGAAAATACTAAAAGGTTTCCAACCTCATCATCTTAGATAACATTTGTTATCATATCAACCAAGATAATATGGCTACTATCAGTCTGATTACTCAATTTACTCCAATACTTAATTACATTACCTCAGCTATTATGTCGTAAATGTAGCATAAAGCTCAATTACTGTCGTTACTGATTGTTGATTATTTTGAGTCTGTTTTCCAACAGACTGACAAGAAATGATCCAGTGTCATAATCCATCCACAGTATGTATTTTTTATTTTACCAAAGTGTCGTAAAGCACATTGTTTACCATATGGACATTGTGGTCGATCTTGACAGGCTTCGTACACTTGACGAGTTGAAGGCTTTGTGTGACATTTTTGTTTTCACAGCAGACGATATGAGGGTTTGGGAAAGCTTTCACACATTACACGTGTTGATCAAAATCTTGTCCCTTAAGGTTGACTTAGTATGTCGGTCAGTAAAGGGACTGCAAAGGTGCGTGTTGATACCACAGAACAAGATAAATGTGTCAGCAGCTGTGGTCCGGACACAGCCTGGGAACGTGGCACGTGCAGCAACTCATTTTGCAGCTTTGTATTCTTTAAAGGTGGGAATAACAGGGTTCCACATGATTAAGACTGGGCGATATGATGAAAAAACAAACTAAACTAAACTCCTCATATTGATTGCCGTGCTTCCCATTAATAGAGGAAACCATGGATATCCACCATAGTTTTGCCCTCATAGTCTAAAATAAGATGAGCAATAAATTGGTGTTAAATCACCAAAATATGATGAAAAATATCATAAATAAGAAGGAAAGAAGTAAAAAAAATTAAAATAAAAAATAAAAACTTGATTTCATCTTTTAAATCAGTCTTTTTGTTGATTAGTAGAGGAAATAAGTGACATATTTACTTGAATGCCACCGTCGTAACACTGGATTGATTATTTTTTAGCAAGCAAATAAAAATGGCTTTCAATTATGGCTGCAGCAACTAATTGTGACTGGCCAACTATAAAAAGTAATCGTAGTTGTATTATCAACCCTTCACAGTCTCTAAAACGTATACCAAAATGTCATTTTTATAACTAAGACAGCGGCATTATTATGTCAAATGTAAAAAAAAAAGAGCAAACTATTCCTGGATTTAATCATTAATTCACTTCATTTGTAAATATTCTCCATCTCGAAGCCCTCTGTCACCATTTCAAACTGTAATTTTGTTGATGCAATACATTTGACTAGTTGACTACCTCTTTATATATATTTATTTATTTATATATATATATATATATATATATATATATACACACACACATATACCGGTATTTATAATTTTTTTGTTTGTTTTGTTTTGTTTATTTTAAACATAAAAAACATTGATAAAAACATGCATTGTAGTTGTACTTTAGGTCTCTGCAAGAAAATAGTTTGAAAAGGAGTGGATAGAAGTGCAACATTATGTAGACCCTTTTCAGTACAGTGTTTAGTCGTTACAAGTAGCAATTACAACTAAGAAATGCCAAATGACTTCACCTCTCTACGATTTTTTAGTACAATTTCTGGTAATGATTTATTTGTTATTAAAAACCCTCCTCAGCCCTGTACTTTGTAAGAACAGTATTGTTATAAACTACTGGAACTGTTATACACTACTTAAGATTCTCTTTCAGATTATTCCACAGTTTCACCCGCAGAACTTCTCCTTTTGGTTCTCGAAGCCTGTTTTAAAATTAATTTGACCTCTCACTTCATAACCCTCCTCCTGCTGACTGAAAAATCTGAGCACACTAGTTTCCAAACATTGTCCAAATGTCTACCATTGAAACTTTTTCCACGTTACTAAAATAATCATTTGCTTTCAATATTCATTTCCAGAACATAAACACAAGACTTTCAATAATTTCCATTAAAAAAAGTAGTGTTGTCACAATATTTACAACATTTCAGATTTGATTTTGATACCACAATAGTAGGAATGGAATTGGAATCTTATCTTAATAAAAATCCTTATTATTATGCTGTTATTTTAAGCACAAATTAGTAGTACTTTTTGTCATATTACCATGTGATTTTTGTATTTGTTCTGATTAGGGATGTTACACTATAAAACATGTTCTTATGATTATTGTGAGAAAAAACAATTATTCAGTAAAAGCTTACATTTATTGTCATTCCCGTGATCTAACATGTTACCGTTCCTCAAGTTTTTGACCGGCTTAACAAAATAGAACTTTCTGAAAGACTAAATAAAGTTAAATTTGACAAAAACAGCCAGATAAAATAAGTTATTTACATTTAGGTTTATTTTTTAACCATAGATTGAACAAAAAAACTTTATTTTGCTTCTAAAATGGTCAGGAAAGGTCCAACTTTGTTCATTTATATCCAAGTATTTGCGATGCACAGCTAGTTTCAGGAGTTTAGTATTGATTAGTATCTGGGTATTGACCTGAAATCTGCTCCAAACAACATGCTTTTATTGACAGAGGAGAGCTGATCATCGTTGAGGGATGACTGACTCTCGATCTCGTTTAATATTTGATTAATTGCACTGCCCCGCCCACAATATTAGCTTACAGATGATCTGATGATGCTGATCTATGCAATGTCAAAAGCTCTGCAACATGAGAAAACCTTCATTGTGATTGATCAATACAGGTGTCCGTAGTAACGTCATTGTCACACTAATTGCACCATATGCTATGACATTTATTTTTTTATGGTAGTCCCGAATTACCCTTAAACTTAACGGGAACAAACGGGTTAGGGCTGCAACAAGTTAATCGAGTAATCGCAACTAATCGATTATTGGAATAACGGTCAACTAATTTAGCAATCGAATAATCCTGAACTGGTCTAAACGCGGGTTCCAAAACATGCCATGAGCTGAGAAAATAGGTTTTATGACAGAAATCGGGGCATAATTGCATGAAAATGATGGGAAAATGTGTAAACTCAATGTATTTGATGAAAACACTCTTTAGTTTAAAAAAAAGTTTGCGTGATAAACAATTAATCGATTAATCAAAAGAGTAACGGCTAGACTAATTGATTGTGTAGATAAAAAACTTAGCTATAATACAAAAGACTTGGATAATTATACTTTGTGCGTGTGTCAATAAAATATCGTCTAAACGTTGTAAGCCTCAGAAAAGCGGCCATCTACAGCGTTTAAATACTGATCACCATGAATACTGTAGCCGTTGCACTGCTGAGAGATTAACGACCCATTAATGGACCGTTACGGAGATGGCTTTGGGCTCTTTCAAGTTAACAATGAGATAATCACTGCATAGTTTGTTTTGGCATGTTTTTGAGTTATTGTTCAAAACTGTTAAACGCTGCCTATTCTCTTAAACTGCTAACTCTAGTGTTTTTTCATGTTGTCATAAACTGGTGTATGGATCTCGTCCCACAAGATCTTGCGAGATAAATTGTTTTTAAAAAGTAAGATTGCGCACACATGAGGAAAATGACCTCTTACGATGTTTCTCTCGTATGTTTAGTCTCTAGTTCCAAAAAGTACACACCAGAAATCTGATCATGATCCGATTTCTGAGTATGAAATGTCATGTAAACCGTTACATCTGACGTGAATAATCTGATTTCTTTCTGATTGTTCACAGCGCACAATCTTTTTATTATGAATTATGTCAAAATCGTGCCGTGTCTTGTTCTTGAGGGGACTTGTGTTTGTTATTATTAGTGCAGGAGTGGTATTTGTTACTCTATATTGGCATGACCTCAGTGTGTTTGTGAAAGTAATAAGTTGGGTGCACGAGTGTTTGTCTAAGAGAGAGTGACCTCTACTTAATGACGCTTTTATTGTTGTTTATGATTATGCAGTACTGAAAAATGGTAATGCGTGTTTTCCTGGATAGTCAAATATACACATGGCTAAACAAAGGTCACTATCACGTTCTCAGGAACCAGAATCATCTATGACCGTAAGTTCCTGCTGCAGTGCCGGACTTCGCCGCTGACCCGGACCCCTCCCAACCTGCCGGACATCCCCGGAGTGACCCGACCCATGAAGCCTGACTCTGATCTGCCCCAAACCACGGTCAACAATAACCATGAGCTCATCCAGGAGGAGGCTGCAGGTAAACTATATCCCCTTCATGTGATTTGAACCTTTTCTGTGTGACTGTATCAGATGTGTTCTTGTAGGAGACGATGCCCAGTTTGAAATGGACATCTGAGAAGCTGTTGTCAGGATCACCGTCACTATGAAACTGTTTATGTTTGTTATTATTGAATGTTATTTACTACTATGGAAAATAAACAGGGCAATGTGAAGCCCAGTTATACTTAAGTAAAAAAGATGATACAGTATTTTGTGCTGTTGTTGAATAATGAATTAATATTAAAACTGTAGTTTGTGTTCTTCCAGGAGCACCATCTGCTATAACAAAGCCATTCACGCTAAAGCTGTTTTTGATGCCTTAAATCAAATATTGTGATAACTTTTTGATATTTATGGTTATAAAAGACAAAGTACAACTAAGCTTGGGATTGTGTTATTGTTTTTCCTTCATTGGAGTATTATGGTGATGATCTGCTGCTGTGTGTAACCTTTATGTAACATCCAAATCCGGGGTGATTTTTTTTTGCTTTTCTAAAAGTTAAAAGTGCTATATTTTACTTAAATAAATATAGAAAATGTTTACATGATATTAAATTTGTTCCCATGGAGACACAGCACTGGAGACTTTCAAAGAATCATCAAATGTAATAAAAAGGCTAAACACAATTATCAAGATACAAATAATTTATTGCATTAGTATATTATACAGAAATGGTCAATGTGACCCAAATATCTCATATTTTAAAGAGCTTATATTTTTACAGCACTTTTAATTGTGATGAAAAATACACATCTATAGTGCTAAATTCAGTCGCCATTTTGCCATGTCGCGTCTAATCAGTATGGCATAAATAATGTTAATACATGACTGTTTTCTTAATTTGTGATTCACTTAATTTACAGGTTGAGTATGACATGGTAAACTATATTTACAAAAAAAGCTATACAATTATTAAAGAGCAGTGTCCTTGAATGCCATGCATTACAGCAGATGCCTCTGCGCTGGATGGACATTTGTGTCAAGTGCCTTTTGAATGTTCCTTTGAATGTTCTTCCACTGGTGTTTTCAGTGGCAACCACACTCCTTCACCATCATGTTCTCGTGATGCCTCATCACCATTTTTCCGTTCTCAAAGTAGAGCATGGAGAGAGGTGCCAAGCGAGTGGGAATACAGGACACACAGGGCACCTTGTCCGGATGGTGAAGTTTCAGGAGGCTCTGGAGAGACAAAAGAGAGTCCATTAGAACATTCAGAGGAACAAGGTGTTTGATGGGCCCAATAATGTTATCACTATAAAAGTGCGTCTTACCTGCATGTAGGCATGGTTGGTGGGAGTGAAGGTCTCATCCACTGGTGTGGGGCAGCTACCTTCACAACGAAAAGCATTGTAGCGTTTGGGATACACAATCCACTCACTCCAGCCAAGCTTCTCAAAGTCCACCCACATGTCCACCTTCCTGCACGGAGGGCTCTTCTTGTCCTCTGTGGGCTTGCTGACGGGAGCATCTCCAGCCACTCCTCTCCTCTGGTGGTGGCCGTGGTGGTTCTGCTGGTGTCTCTTCCTCCGTCCACTCCTCCTGGAGCTGCTGTCCAGCTGGACGTACTTGGAGTGCTCTGCTGTGCGGATGAGTGTGGGTGCTCTCTGACTGTTGGGGTTCTGCCTGGTGAACACTACCATCATGATCCTGTCAGCAGTGGAGTGCTGAACCACCTCTGAAGCTTCAGCACTTTCCTTCGTAGCTCTATTTGAGGATCTGTCCTGAAGCCAGTCCAAGAGCTGCTCCGTCATGTTGAACACCTTCCAGGAGGACGGGGACAGCATGGAGCTGGGCTTAGCAAGGACTCTTCCCAGAAACACTGGCCTCTTGGGGCAGTTTGTACCCATGCAGTGGTGATGGATGTCCACAGAGGCCTTGGACAACTGGCTGAAGGCAGGGAGACGGATGCGGAGTTCAGCCAGTTGGACATTGTCACTTGCAGACATTGAAGACATATCAAATGTGACAGACCAGTGATTTCCAATCCGCTGACAAGCTGTAATATGAAAAAGACAACAACAACAAAAGGATTAGACACCAGTTCTATAGGTTTAAAAAAAATAATCAAACGTTTCAATTGACTTAGAATTAGATATAAAATCACCCCGCCACTTCCACTGTTAACTAGACTGATTTGAGAGCAATTCTTCAAAGCTGTTATTTACATTAAGAAACATACATACACTTTGCCACGAGGCTGGTGACGGAGTCCGCGTCATGCACGCCCGGGTTGTCCTCGATTCGGGATAGGCCCAGACCAGTCTCGAGGCTCGTGACGCGGTCCTCGGTGAGCATGGTCCGGTACAGCTGCATCATGTAGAGCGGTAACCGGGTGGACTGCTGCTGTGATCCCGCGCTCCTCTCACGGAGAACGGCATTTGGATGCAACCCAGAGAAACGCGGTGAGCCCAGAACAAGAACTAAATCCACCAAAAGAGTCAAGACTGCGATAGATAGATCCATTTTTCCTTCAGTATTCCTCTAGACGTTGTCGCTGGTGCAGATGAGGCCAAATGAAGCAGGACATGGGCGCTGCTTTTATAAGGCCGCTGAAGTGGACATCTAACGGCCTTTGAAGTGTGTGATCCACAGGGTGCGCACAGAGGCTTATGGGTCGAAACCAATTTGTCTTTGTAGTTGAGAGGTGTGAAAAGTGTATAGGGTCGTTACTCTGCGCGTGTTAGATATTCTTATGATAAGAACTCATGACAATAATCTGGATAAACAGATTAGATGATGCGCCGCTGCGCTCTGATTAATTGGACTTAATCAGAAACTACTTTCACGGTCGTGATCTTTTGTTGGATATGAGACTCGCAGCGGCACAGGCCAAGGCATGGGCCACGGTAATACATTTTTTCTTAGTCTATAAAATAGGCCAACCCTAGTCTCACAAATAATGTACACTATTCGATGAATAGCCTATGGTAATACTGTGTCAGTAGTGTTGGTTTTATTAAGTAGGCTAAACGAAAAGGCCAATTATTTCCATAACCCAATAAATAGGTGCTCACAAATAAATATTATCCTGATAAAAACTTTTTTTCATGCTCAGGCCTCAAGTATAAAGGGCTCTTTGCAATGCCATAATAATAATAATAATAATAATAATAATAATAATAATAATAATAATAATAATAAGGCCCAAAGGCACTGGGATAGGCTCCAGTCACCCGCGAACGGGAACAAGCGGTAGAAAATGAATGAATGAAATGATAATAATGATACATTTAACTAGGCCTAACCCCTTTATTGTTATTTTGGAAATTACTGCTAAATTAGTGAAACGTTATTTTGAATTGTTATTGGTTTATTGTTATACTTATTTAATTATTATATAGTTAGTCTAAATTCTGTTTTGTGCTTGACTTGAGGTTTTCGTGAAGTGTGACTATGATGTAACATTAATGCTCCTGATTGAGGCTCATTCATAAAACAAACTGGACGTTTGACCTCAAAGGCCAGAGAACAAAAGCTGTGTGTCAGCAAAGGCCTCAGAGTTATTGAAGAATATGAGCTCTGACTTTAGAATCACGTCCAGTCGCTCGCTTTCATGTGCCTACATCAAAAGATTTTGTATAACCATTAGTGATAGGCCTGTAGGGAACTGCAAAGTAGAAATTATGGAATAAAAGCTACTTTGTCACTTTCCGGACTGCGTGTTGTGATATCTTCATTTTGGTGGCAAATAGTTGTTATGTTCAGCTATGTTCAGTATAATAATAAATATGGCGCTAAAATCAAGCCATTAGCGATTTTGAGGTGGGTAGTGGATATATTTCACACATTTCATAATAATAGCTTAAGTCATTTTTAGCATAATAACAAGAATTCTGTTTGTCTTTATAAAGACTAAAATTAAACATCATTTGACAAGAACATTTTGCGCAATAACTGCCGCTAACTTAAGCCAATTTATTTTAACTTTCCCGAAGTCATTGTAGAAAAAGATTCAGTTGTAGTCATCTGGACTCTGTTTTAGAAAAAACAAAACGTTTCGACTCTCATCCAAGAGAAAAGTCTGAGAACTCCTGTTTATATCCTACTCTGTGAAAGCCCTGCCCACAGTTCACAGAGTACGATATAAACAGGAGTTCTCAGACTTGTTTCTCTGATTGAGAATGACTCTTGGATGAGAGTCGAAACGTTTTATTTTTCTAAAACAGAGTCCAGATGACTACAACTGAATCTTTTTCTACAATGGAACACTCCTGGACGAATGAGGGATTACACCGACATGTTTCCCGAAGTCACTTCTTCAAACCAAGACGACCCAGTAAGTAATAATTCATTATGTAACTGATCAGCCAATGAAAGCGTTGATCTCTGTGTGAATCTCTTATAGCCTGCAAAAGCCACATCATCGAAAGTTTCTGTGACATAACACTGCGTTACTGTTGGCTCACATGGTGCCTAAATCTCATAAAACATGCACACAGTGGTATTCTTGTTTGTTTGTTTGTTTGTTTGTTTGTTTGTTTGTTTGTTTGTTTGTATGTATGTATGTATGTATGTATGTATGTATGTATGTATGTATGTATGTATGTATGTATGGTACACCTGTACAGCACAGCTATAGCGCAAAGAAAGGCGAGGCCACGTGACGCACGGCGCACGCGTGCGACGCAGCGCGCGGTGATTAAAGCCTTTTCTCTCAGCTGCGGCTGTTTGTCCCGATGAGCCTGGGCCGACATGGACCTGCGCCTCTGCCTCTGTTTGGTCCTTTTAACCAGGTTGAGGATCTTTGCGGGTAGGAAAACACATGTATGCTTTTGTTTTAGGCAGAGTCATGTTTTGGCCTGTATGATCACATGTTGTTGACGTATTTGGCGTAACCAAATTCACATTCAGCAGGGATCATTCCATTCATAATCATTTCAATCACCATCATTATGAAATGTAACTGCCAAATTCCACATGTAGTAATTATTTTAAAGCTTTAAATGCATCATGTCATTATTGTGTTTGAGCTGACCGTCCACTAGAGTCTAGACAGTGAAAGTATGAGCCTGTTCATGTACAGTACAAAACAAAACATGTAATTTCATTATTAACATACTCCGTCTCACATCTCTCTACAGTATGCCAGATTCTTACCTGTCACTCCAGTCAGTGGCAGTGTGATGATGGCAGCTGCATTTCTGCTCTGTGGAGATGTGACGGTGAAGGGGATTGTCTTGATGGAACAGATGAAATGGACTGTGACAGTAAGTTGTGTTCAAATGCATTACTTTATTCGGAATAAGCCGTTAAGTTACTCTTGTTCCCACAGACTCTCCTTCTTGTCCACGGGGCCAGTTTTCTTGCGTTGACTCCATGAACTGTGTAGACATGTCTGCTCGCTGCGACGGGAAGAAGCAGTGTCCAACAGGCTACGATGAGGAGAACTGCGAACACAAACACGGCTGTCTGACCGCCGAGTGGACTTGCAACAACATGATGTGCATCGCCATGGAACTGCTCTGCAATGGAGAGAACGACTGCTTGGATAATTCTGATGAGCAGAATTGTGGTGAGAATAAAAGGAATTACATTCACTGGAAAGTAAATGGGTCCAAAACGATATCTGTCCCTGCATCACTTTCATAGATTTATTTATACACATTCTTCTGTATTTTGAAGATGTGCAACATTTGAATATCAAGTATATAATTTGTTTAAAATGACGTGGACTTTAAGGTGTGTGGGGGGTGTGTAAAATGCTACTTCATTCTTGTTTTGAGCTGGTGGTAGTCGTCTGGTGTGAGAAATGAGTAGAATGCCAATCATTCGCTGACCATTCAAGTCTCAATTGTTTCCCACTTTTTTTTAATTAAAGGTCAGTGCGGCGCAGGCATAAGGTGTCCAGAAGGAATGTGTCTTTCTCCAGTAAAGTGGTGCGACGGTAGCGTTGACTGCGCTGACGGAAGAGATGAGCCTGTTACATGTGGTGAGCCGAGAAACCAAGGCGTTTCAAACCATGCGCGACCCCTCAACAGGTTCATTTGTAACTGCGATGTGGTTCACTCTTGTCCGACAGGCCGGATTTGCTCTTTGAATAATGGAGGCTGTAGTCACTCCTGTGTGGACGAACCGTGGGGAGTTCTGTGTTCTTGTCCAGTGGGATACGAGCCGTCTTTTGATGGCGCCGTCTGTAAAGGTTTGTGACTCTTTTAGCTCCCAAGTAAATCCACTCACTCAATCCCCCGTTTCTTTAGATGTGGACGAGTGCTCCCTGCCTCGTGCCCCCTGCATGCACTCCTGCGTTAACACTGTGGGCTCGTACTATTGCCAATGCCAAGAGGGGTTCATACTGGAGAAAGGGTCCATGTGTTTGGCAACAGGTAATGCCATAGCCAAACAGGTGTAAATAATACTTATCTGTGAATGATTGTCTTTTGAGCTAACAAACTGGTGGAATTGAAAAAGTGTCATCATTTTCATAACTCTAATCTCTTTTAAGGGAATATTACGAGACTTGTGACGGTGCAGAGGAATACTTTGGGGCTTTTGGATGTGAGATCTCGGCACTTTAATGTGGTTCAGTTTTCAGTGCTTGAGCCAGTTGCCTTGGTGTTTGACTTAGCCCGAGCTCTGTACTACTGGGCTGACAGCCACGGGCATATTCATAAGACTGATGGACGGCAGACCTCGACAGTCTTCACTGGTTTGTCATCTTAAGTCATATTTTTTTTTTCCATTATTTGTGTTACTCTTGTTCAAATTTATAATTGAATTCCCTTAGGTCAGCCTGGTATCCAAAGTATAGCTTGCGATTGGCTGAATGGGCAACTGTACTGGACCAATCAAGAGACCAGGACAATCTATATGCAAGTGGCAAATGGGAAAAGTTACACCACTGTCTTAAGCAAGAACATCAATCCATCTGACTTGGTGCTGTTGGCTGTTGAGAGGTTTGCGTGTTTCCCCATTTTTCTAATCGAACATGGGGTTTCTCATAATCTTTATAATTATTAATGCGTGCTTCAAGGATTTTCCCTTAAAACAGTCGTGACTGACTTTTCTCAACCTCTAACATTATCTACTCGTTTTAAGTGCAGCTTTTATTTGGTTTTGCAGTTTGATGTTCTGGATCAATGCTGGAGCAGGTGAGCGGGTAACGATCGAGAAGTCTTGGATGGATGGGACAGACAGGAGCTCTCTGGCGGTGCTCACGGCACAGGCTGCTCATGGCCTCACGGCTGACGTTGCCGCTAGGAGGCTCTACTGGATCAGTGACTCAAAGAAGGTGTGGGCAGAACGGTGCACAAATTAATACTAACCATACGTGCTTGTGACATGGTTGGCCAACCAAGATATAAAACGCACACACTTGGTGAGACACTACAGGCAAAACTTTTAGTTTTTTGGTTAGTTTGCTCATCATATAAGCTTTCACCTGAAAATAAAATTGTCCCATCTGCACCTAAAGATGTTTTTATTTTTAACTTTAAACCATAAATGTGGAACATTGTAGCTTCTAAAAAGGCATTGTTCTCGCTTAAGGAGAAAAGTGGCACCTACACACACCAAATTGTACTGAAGGTTTTTTATCAGTTTCTAAGTCACTAAATTTTCTGCCAATTTTTGTATGCCATTTTTCAGTCTGATTTTCTCGCGCTGAACGCGACCTGCGTTCAGTGTACGAAATTGGCAAGGTTTAAATTTCTTTTTGTTGACACATGTCCCAGTTATGCGCAATTATTTTGCCACCTTTTTAAGCTTTGAAAGTTAACTACAGATGTTTCAATTTGATATATCAAACTTTCAAGATTTATTTTTCTATGGACCTGCAGTGTCTCTCCTCCAGACGTTCAGCTACCAAGTCCAACTCTATTTTGAATGTTATCAGTGTTGACCATAATGCCCACTTCACATTTTATAAAACTAATCTAAGCTAATTTTACACAATACTTGTATTGTGACTTCCTGTCGCACAACTGTTGGATTCCAATTTACTAACGTATGTTCTTTCAGTCTATTGAGACAGTGAAGGTGGATGGCACGGGCCGATATTCGTTTCGTGGAGTGTTTAGCCGGGGACCTGCACTAAGCCTCACTGTTTTTGAGCAATTTTTCTACTGGAGTGATAAAAAGGGACTTTGGCAGGCTCCAGTGATTACTCCAAACCAGAGGAGACTGCTCTGGAAAGATCCTTTGCCTTTAATAAGTGTTTTCCACGAGCTACAGCAGCCACAAGGTAATATGCCAGTCATATGTATCATAAAATGGCTGTAATATATACTTTTCCTGTAAAGACGATACAAATAATTGTGTGTAGTTTCTTCTCCATGTGCCGGAGCGCCATGCCAGATGTGCCTGCTCACCAAAAGCACCACTCTGGGATTCACATGCATTTGCCCAAATACCAAAGTGCTTCTGTCCACTGGCATGTGTGAATGTAGGTTTACTTTTTTCTTTTTAAATCACTGCCTACAGTTAAGGTGAGACTGCAGGTGAACAGGAAAAAAGCTTTAATTTCAATCAATTTGAAACATTTTTCTGTGGTTTATTTACATAAATTTATGAATGCACACATCTGAAAAATATTGAGCCAGATCAAAATTTATTTTTGTTGACAGGAAGGAAATGGAGGGAATTAGAAATCTTATATTTTGAGTGAGCTCTAGTTTACTCATGCTAAGGGCAAAGTGACCCCAAAAAAGATTTTGGCTTGTAGTGCAGTGCATTTTCCAGGCTGGCCATATTCAACGCCAGGCCTGTGGCGGAGACTTTTCTCTAAAATTTAGGCTATTTCATGTAATCCTAAAGTCCAAAAATGACATTTCTAGCTAAAACAAAAGATGTAAATGGTAACAATTACACTTTGCCAATGTCCAGGTCAGCTGAAGTGTTTCCCCTTACAAGCTTAAATTAAGTTTTTGTTCATACAGATCCAAGAGTTGTTTATGGGACCATTCGCACCATCAACATTTTAGAGTTTAAAGATGGAGAGACTACGGAGGTCCAGCTGTTCACAACAGATGAGGGCATTCTGTCATTCGACGTGGACTGGTACAGAGACTGGATTTATTGGGCCAACAAAGCTGGACATTTGAAACGCAAAAGTCTGACTCGGGTCAAGACTGAACTAATACAAACCTCTTCACCAGGTTAGAAAACTAATTTCTAAAGTAATTTATTTTTTTAACCAACTCCTTTTAATTCTTCCTTCCTTAGTGTGCCAGATGAAAGTGGATCAAAGAAGTGGAAACTTGTATTGGGTGTCATGTGATCAAAAGAGCATAAATGTGATCAACACTGATCGTCGATACACTCAGAAACTCTATGACTCACGACGACAGATTGAGGGGCTGTACTTGGATTGGCTGAGGGGCGAGGTTCTGTGGCTAGAACAGGATCGTATTTTTACCATTGGCATGATGGGAGGCAAACCCATAGCTTTGCTCCACTTAGGGGGAGGAGTTGTGGGAACGCTGGCTTTTGACTTGAGAGCCAACAGTCTTCTTTGGAACTCAAACCCTGCAGGTATGCACATTGGTTTTATTAGGTAGATAAGCGATGTCAAGACTATTCGGTCAATTGATCATCTTGACTATTCAGGACGCTATATATAATTGACTGATAATTGATTTTAAAAGAAAGTTATTTAAATTGAATCTATACTAAGTTATTTATCATTCACTATTTTGATTTAATGAATAAATGCTGATTTTAAACGTCAATTGGAGAATTTAAATTTTTTGGTTTGGTCATGATGTCAATTGAGAATAATCCCTAACATTCTTCAATAACACTAATATTTGATAACGTGACATCTCCAATACAGGGCAATTCATTCACGCAAAGTGTATGAGCGTTTGCGTTCAAATACCTAAAATTTCTCATGTTCCAGGTTTGATAACAATGAGTTTGTTTTGGGAGAGAAGCCATATTGTGGGTAAAAGATGGAACATCACTGGATCTGTAGTTTTTGCTCTGGAGCCTTTCCTTTTGTCTTTGTCTGACAACACAATGACTCTTTGGGATCGCAGAGATGGCAAACCCATCCAGTCTGTCGCAGTGCAAAGCCATGTTATAGGTGTTGTACACGCACTCAAAGACTTCCATGCAGGTTAGAAAAGTGACATTTTTCTCATTGTTGAAGTAAGGTAACATTCAGTGACTCTTGTGTGCACCTACTAGGAACAAAAAGTCCATCTCAGGAGTCTGCATCTGCTTCATCGCCACATCTTCGATCCAGATCAATCTGCAAAAGCCCCTCAGTGCTCTGTCAATCTTCTGGTCTCTGCGTTTCCCAAAGTCAAGTTTGTGATGGCTTCAAAGACTGTCCTGATGGGTTTGATGAAAATAATTGTGTCAGAAGATGCGCTTCAAAAAGTAATGTCTCCATGCCTTTTTAGATGTCCAATTTTTTTTTTAATTTTATAACAATTTTCTTAACTCCACTACTCCAGATGACTTTCTCTGCAAAGATCGCAGGAGCTGTGTGTCTCAGGATCTGCTCTGTGATGGTCGGGCTAATTGTATGGATGGCTCGGATGAAATAAGCTGCCCAAGTTTAGTCCCACCAACCTCAACAAACGTCCTGAAGTGTCGCCATGGCTCCAAACCATGTCATGATGGGCTTGAGTGCGTCCTCTTCAGTCATGTTTGTGACGGGCAGAGGGACTGCAATGATGGCTCAGATGAGGACGGCTGTGGTAAGCTAATGCTGTGTTCTTAATGTTGCGTATTTCTGTAGTCAAAGTGGATAAATTCTAGGTTTATCATATTGAATAGTGGCGATTGAACTTCCCTTTTTACAGAACATTCTGCCAATACCCTTGAGGAAAAAGATTTACAATTAATGAAACACCCACCACCATCTAAACCATTCACCCGGCCTCCAATCAAACCAGCCTGCAGAAGTCCTTCAGCCTTGTGTCCTGGTTCATCTGTGTGCATCCTTGAAACACAGTTTTGTGATGGGAGAAAGGACTGTCCTGATGGATCGGATGAGGAATGTGTCCAAAGATGTCCCTACATGAGTGAGTGGACAATACACTTGCTGCTTTTGTAGCTTTTATTGTTAATATGTATCCTAAATCTTTCATTCAAGGTGACTTCCTCTGCAAAGATCGTAGGAGTTGTGTCTCTAAGAATCTGGTCTGTGATGGTCGGGCTCATTGCCTTGACGCCTCAGATGAAAGAAACTGTCAAAGCTTAGTCGACCCAACGTCTCAACCAAACATACTTAAGTGCCGCTTTGGGTCCAAATCATGTGCGGATGGGTCAGTGTGTGTCCTCCTCAGCCATGTGTGTGATGGACAGAGGGACTGTGTCGATGGATCAGATGAGGACGGATGTGGTATGCCGAAATTTAATGCCTCATAATGTTCACAAATCTTTTTGTCCATTCCCCCAAAAGGTTTGGAAATAAAGGTTTCAATGGTATTCATCTGCACTAGATTTAAGGTTAAAAACTTTAACTTTAGTATAGAACACTCTCTGATTTGGGTATTATTCACATGTTCTCCCAAAAAGAGTAAAAATTTATCCAATGCCTTCTGTTCTTACAATGTTTTAGACGCTTTAGCGACATCTACAAGAGGTCCCGATAAAATGCATCTGACCCATTCATTCACTCAGCCTCCAACCAAACCAGCCTGCAGAAGTCCTTCAGTCTTGTGTCCTGGTTTCTTTCGTGTGCATCCTTGAAAACACAGATTTGTGACGGGAGAAAGGACTGTCCTGATGGATCGGATGAGGAATGTGTTTAAAAGATGTCCCTACATGAGTGAGTAGAGCCTCAACTGCGCCTATAATTTGTTTTTGTTCAAAGTATAAACACTTTCTTTTTTGCTCATAAGATAGTCCTACTGAGCTATTAATAATCCATCCCACCTAACAGGTGTGGCTTAACAAGCTGCTGCTGAGATGGTATGAATATTGTACAGGTTTGCCGTAGATTGACCCCAATGAAAGGCCACTCTGAAATTTTCGGTTTTGCTTTAATGGAGGGGTCGCTATCTGACGTGACCGCCAAAATGGCTGCTGCAGTTGCTGGGTATTGGAGGGAACTGGACATGCAGTTTACGCCGATCCAGAGCATTCCAAACATGCTCAATGTGTGACATGTCTACTGTTGTGCGACTCATTCACAACCATCGACTCATGCTGCAACATGATGGTGCACGGCCCCATTTTGAAGAATCTGTACACGTAAGCCAGCCATCCAGGAAATGTCCCCCATTGGGCATGTTTGGGATGCTCTGGATTTGGCGTATACAACAGCATGTTCCAGTTTCTACCAATATCCAGCAATTTCAGTGGCAATTTTGAAGGTCGCACCAGATACTGACTGGTTTTCTTTCACCCCCCCATTAAAACGAAACATTTCAGAGTGGCCTTTTATGGTCAGCCTAAGGCACAATATTCATGCCGTTTAACCAGCATCTTGATACTTGTGAGGTGGGATGGATTATCAATATTAATTGCAAAGTGAATCTGATTTTTGACGTATTTGAGAGCAATGGGTCTGTATTTGAAAAGGCTTCATATCTTTTGAATTCAGCTCATGAAAATGGGAGCAAAAACAAGTAATTTTGTTCAGTGTATTTTTTTCTGTAGGAAAAATTTGACATGGGCCAATAAACTGATTCTAAATCTTTCGTTCAAGGTGACTTCCTCTGCAAAGATCGTAGGAGTTGTGTCTCTAAGAATCTGGTCTGTGATGGTCGGGCTCATTGCCTTGACGCCTCAGATGAAAGAAACTGTCAAAGCTTAGTCGACCCAACATCTCAACCAAACATACTTAAGTGCCGCTTTGGGTCCAAATCATGTGCAGATGGGTCAGAGTGTGTCCTCTTCAGCCATGTGTGTGATGGACAGAGGGACTGTGTCGATGGATCAGATGAGGACGGATGTGGTATGTACGTTGTGACGTATTGTGACGACTTAATATAATAGTCTGGGCTCTGGGATTCAATGCAATGGAGTCCTTGGTGCTCTGTTCATACGTTGACTAGGAGTAAACGCCTCTTCTTCCAGTAATTTATGGATGGGTTATTCAATACAACAATGGAGGTATTTTTAATCTTCTGGCATCACTACATTTACGAGTTGATCCATCAACTTTACAAATGGTCTGGCAGTGGATGTGACCCCACAGTTGCCGGCCGCCTCAGCCAATCCTGTGCCTTTTTGTATGGCTATGTATTTACTATGAACAATATGACTATTATGAAAATGTATATAAAACGATGTGCTTTTTGGTTTTATGCTTGGGCCCAAAAGGTTTCAGCTGTACAGTTTCGTCTATAAAATGCAAAACAACCCTAGATATTGCTAAATCTGAAACTATCTAACCTAGCAATATTTAACTCTTAAATCCCAAAAGCTAATACTGCTGGCACCTGTACCCTGCGTAAGGCCCAAAGCCACTGGAATAGGCTCTAATCACCAGTGACCCCTAACAAGATAATTGAATGTTTCTCCTAGATTATCAAGAAACTAGTTCAGAAAAATTAAAAACCTCAACGTCGCACTTCACTCGACCTCCAACCAAACCAGCCTGCAGAAGTCCTTCAGCCTTGTGTCCAGGTTCATCTGTGTGCATCCTTGAAACACAGTTTTGTGATGGAAGAAAGGACTGTCCTGATGGATCGGACGAGAAATGTGTCAAAAGATGTCGATACAAAGGTTTGTAATAAGACTTTATGCCGTCTACATTTTACCATTGTAACTCCTGTTATTTCCACACAGATGACTTCCTTTGCAAAGACCGCAGGAGCTGTGTCTCTCAGGATCTGGTCTGTGATGGTCGGGCTCATTGCATTGATGGCTCAGATGAAAGGAATTGCCCAAGTTTAGTCTCACCAACCTCTGAGCGAAACGTTCTGAAGTGTCGCCATGGCTCTGAACCATGTCAAGACGGGTCTGAGTGTGTCCTCTTCAGCCATATGTGTGATGGACAGAAAGACTGCAAGGATGGATCAGATGAGGACAAATGTGGTGAGTGCATCATATCTTGCATTTAAATCAAAAATATCAATGCAAGTTTATATTAGTTGCCTTATTCAATTTCAGATCGCAAGGACAGTGGTCCAACCAGCTCAGTAAAAGCTGTGTCTAAGAATGAATTTAAGTGGTCATGTGGTGGCCCATCCGTCCTGTGCCCTGAATCATCTGTGTGCATTCTCCCAACACAGTTCTGTGACGGCAAGTTAGATTGCCCTGGTGGCTTTGATGAGAAATGTGAAACGAGATGCCCCGATAAAAGCAAGTATTGTGAAAATTTGAGACAAAATCACCCTTTTCATGTATTTTTTTTTTAAGCAAACCGTTTCTTACAGGTGATTTTCTTTGCAAGGATTATGTGAGCTGTGTTTCAAAATATTTGGTTTGTAATGGTCACACTGACTGTAGAGATGGGTCTGACGAGTTTAATTGTCCAAACATTACTCCAACTCAATCTGGTGGTCTTCAGTGCCCCCACGGCTCAAAGCCATGTAGAGATGGCTCAGAGTGTGTTTTATTGAGCCATTTATGTGATGGAGAAGATGACTGTCGGGATGCATCTGATGAATTACTATGTACAAAATCCTGCAAAGAAGGTTGGCACTATTAATAAAATTGCTTTCCTAAGCTAATATAAAATGGTTGAACTAGCTTTTATATTTTATTTTAATCCATCAAAGGTGAGTTCCAGTGTGCCCATGGAAAACTGTGCATCCCCAGCTCGCAGGTTTGCGATGGCAAGGTCCATTGTCTTGACCATTCTGATGAACTAAACTGTTGGAAACAAACTTCAAGCTGTGAATTCCATTGTCTTGACGGCAAGCGCTGCATCCCCAAAAAGTTCTTGTGTGACGGCGAGAAGGACTGTGAAGATGGCACTGACGAGCATGGATGTGGTAAGTTCTTTCATCTCTTCATATGGAATATGTCAAAATGAACGACTGCGAATTGCCTCTTAGATTTCAAAGTGACATCAGCGTCCCCATCCTGCAATGCTCCGTCCATCTTCTGCCCTGGTACTATAGTGTGTGTTTCTCAAAGCCAACTTTGTGATGGCAAGAAAGACTGTCCAGATGGCTTTGATGAGCAGGGCTGTATACTCCAGTGTGAGAACCCAGGTGTGAGAAACACTTGCATAGAACATTTCAACAGACATGATGAAATATTAATATAATATTCTGCTTGAACTCAGCTGATTTCTTGTGCCAGGATAGAAGAAACTGCATCCCCCCAATCAAAGTGTGTGACGGACGCGCTCACTGTTTTGACAGCTCAGATGAGAAACTTTGTACAAGTAATGTCGCTTTAACTACAATAACTATTGATCTCACATCATGACTAATGCTTATTAAAAGTAGGATAATATAGACTGTTAAGTCAATGAATGGTTTTGGTAATTTGTGTGCAGTCATTTTTTCCTTTGCCCCTAATCACCCTTAAAGTCTCAATCTCAGTGGGTTCTTAGCTGGTTTGATTAACGATAAAGAACATAAAATGCACTCTGGTCTCTTTTTAAAACCAGTCAATCAGGGGTGACATAATGACTATCACATCTAAACCTGGGTTTCCATTGCGTTAACCATGAAAGCCTGGCTGAAATGTGCATGAAGTTCTAACTACTAAAGGCTGCATTTAAGATGATTTGGTGCTGTAGTGTTTAGAGTGAGCGTGCAGATCAGAGCTCTGGGTTTATTTGGATTGCCAGATCCTATGAGTATACCAGTTCTAAAATGGGGCTTGTTTTGCTTACTGGTGGTAGTAATGCAAACATTTAAAAAATACAGTTCGGCAACAAAAAGGTAGGGTATGGAGAATTTCCATACTTTTTTTTTTTTTAAAATATAGTATTTTTCACTTGCAAACTGTTAAAATAAATGTTTATATTTATCTTTTTAGCCCCCTTCAGCCCACTCGGTGCAACTTCATCTCCTCTAAAATGTCGGCTGGGATTCAAGTTGTGCAAAGATGGTCTGGAATGTGTTATGTACAGTCATGTGTGCGATGGAGAGTTGGACTGTAAAGATGGGTCAGATGAAGAGGACTGTGTGATTGCCTGCAAAGCAGGTTTGTGTACATAAAAATGCATGGATATCAGTCTGTGCATTACAATTCTATAAGTTACATATTTTCCATGCAGAGGAGTTCCAGTGTGCTCATGGCAAGAAATGCATTCCAAAGGAGCAGATGTGTGACGGTCAGAGTCACTGCCAGGACCGCTCCGATGAAATGAACTGCAAAAGTTTTGGTGAGGGCTGCCATCAGTGGTGTGACAACAACACTCGCTGCATCCCAGACACCTTTCTTTGTGACGGTGAGAGAGACTGTGCCGATGGCTCAGATGAGCTCAAGTGTGGTAAGTGTTCTACATCATTGACGTATTTCCTTTCATTGCCAGTACAAGACAACTTGTCTTTCAGGTTTGGTGGCTTGTACTTCTAACCAGTATCGGTGCCAAAGTGGCCAGTGTGTCTCTCAGGCTCTGAGGTGCGATGGCTATGCTGACTGTGGAGATCATTCTGATGAGAAGGACTGCTCCAGACCGCCGCGCTGCCCAACACAACTCCGCTGCCCAAATAGCCACGAGTGCCTTCAGAAGGAGTGGATTTGTGATGGAGAGAATGACTGCACAGATGGAGCAGATGAAAAGGTGAGCTGTCCTGAAAAAGTCTCAAAAAGCACAAATGTAAGAGTAACCGTTTCATTTAGAACTGCAAGACAGCCCCAGTAAAATGTAAAGGATATCAGTGGCCGTGTGGAGACAGTAGTCAGTGCATCCCTTTGTCCTGGAGGTGTGATGGAAAGGAGGACTGTGAGAATGGGAAGGATGAAGAAAACTGTATGCGTTTATTTTAATTAATAAAGTTTGACAATTTACCGATGGAAATTTGTCAAACTTTATTAAGTGTTTTTTTTTTTTTTATAGGCAGTGAAAAGAAATGTGCCCCTCATCTGTTCAAGTGTGGCAGTGGTGAATGCTTGGACCCGAAGCAGTTGTGTAACACTGTCACAAATTGCGCTGATAGATCAGATGAAGGTGCTGGGTGTAACCAGAGTAACTGCTCCAGTTCTTTGGCTCCTCAATGTGACCACAACTGTGTCAGAACACCCAGTGGCCCAGTAAGTAAATTAAACATTTCCTCGAAGAATTAATGCCAGAACATCTAAAATCTTCGACAAAACTCTTTTTTGCAGAGATGCTTCTGTGCAGCAGGATTCAAACCACAAAGCAACAGCGTGTCCTGTGTTGACATTGATGACTGTAGTAGTGTTTCCTCTGGAGTTTGCAAACACATCTGCCTGAATACTCACGGGTCCTATGTCTGTCACTGTCATCCCGGCTTCTTCCTAGAACCAGACCAGAGAAGCTGCAAGACAGAAGGCACTGCATTTTAACAAATATTTGTCTTTGACAAATGTGTTTTGTGGTTTTTACAATATGCAATATATTTTCACGATGAAAATATAATTTTCAGATGAAGCCTTGCTTCTCGCCTCAGTTCAGTCTGAGATGGTCATCCTGGGTGTTCATAGTGCCACCTTGCGTGTGCTGTCATCAGCTAATCGACCTGTGTTTTCTCTGGACTATGACTGGGTTAAAAACAGGATTTACTGGCTAAGCTCAAACTACCAGAGCATACGTTGGGCTGAAATTAACAACACAAACAACAAAGGGACACTAATAAAAGGTCAATATTCTTCCAGAGTTGTCGAATGCTGCAGTAAGTGTTTTTAACCTGTTGCTTGTTAAATGTTACAGGAGTGAAGTCCGACTTTATCGCAGTGGACTGGGTGGGGGAAAACCTTTATTGGGTTGATGGGCTGCTGGGGCAGATTCTGGCAGTGAAGCTCAGTGATGCCACTGTGAAGGCACGAGACCATACTGTGGTCCTCGGAGAAGATTTGGAGCAGCCAAGTTCACTTGTTCTGGTTTCACACAAGGGGTAAATTATTTCTACTTTACATGTTTCCTGAAGTCTTGATGTACTCATGTGTGTTCTACTTCAGGTTGATGTTTTGGTCCGAGATGGGCCGCTCTCCTCAGATTGAGCAGGCTGGGATGGATGGGTCAAAGAGAAAGGTGGTGGTGAACCGAGGCTTGAGTTGGCCTGTGAGCTTGGCCTTTGATGTTCTGGACAACAGGATTTACTGGGCAGACGAGAAGCTACGCTGCATTGGGTCTGCCTCCATGGATGGTGGTGATGTCAAGGTCAACTGCAAAAAGCATTGTCAATAGTTAAGATATAAACTGAATTTGAATTAAATGTGTGTCTTTTCACTAGATTCTTCAATTGGCAGAAACTCCAAGTCCTTTCTCAGTGTCTGTCTTTAATGATAGAGTCTTCTGGTCTGACACAAAAAAGAGAAGTATTCGCTCGGCTGATAAAAAAACTGGCAAAGATCAGAGAGTTCTTGTGAAAAGGCCTGGGCAGCCTTTTGCACTCAAAGTAAAATTTTAGACTGCATAAATTTGTATTGGAATATTTTTGTGTTCACTCTGTTTTACATTTTTAGATAATGCATCCCCTTTCACAACCCTTGGTTTCAAACCCCTGTGAGCATTTGCCTTGCTCACATGTCTGCCTTTTGGCCCCAGCGGTGAAGAGCCGGAGTGGAGATTCCACAAAGGGCCTCACTGCTGTCTGCAGATGCCCAAAGGGACTGCTGCTTTCAAAAGACCACCTCAAATGCACTGTACCCATGGAGTCCACTTTTATTATGCTTTTGTCTCTACAAACTGTTTACCAGGTATTCATATTGCAAAAACTTATAATGGTAAAAATTTTGAATATTAAACATGTGATTTTGATTTCTGCTTGTAGATTCACTTGCATTCAATGTATATTGAGGGTGTGGGCCTGAAAAAGATTCCTAATGGACAAGTATTGGCTCTCCCTGCGGTGAATGAGGCCTCGGCAATGGATGCCTGCATTCCTGGACTTTCTTTGTATGTTGCGGATGCAGTTCAAGCGACAGTAGATAAACTAAAACTGAGTGACTCGAGGTCAAGACAACCACTACTTGCTGATGGACAAATCTTAAAGTTGAGCCAGGTATGTGGTCATACAAACTTGTCAATGCCCAAACTCGTCAGATCTCAGAAGTTGAGCAGAGATGGTCCTGGTTAGCACTTGGGTGGGAGACTGCCAGGTGGCAGTGTGGTAGTGCAGACTGTTGTGTCCTGCGCGTTTACTGCATGTGTATCGTATATGTTCATTAATATGCACTGTCCTGACCAAATAGTTTAGTTTTTAGTTTTTTTATCACATATTTACAGACATGTTTACCAGACCTGTTTTTTACTTTTAGGATGACTCAATTTCTGCTCTTGCTGTTGACTGGGTAACCTCTAACCTTTACTGGAGCAGCAGCAAGAGACCCAATCTCCATGTGACTTCTACTGAAAAAGGCCACACTGTGTCACTGCTTCCCGGCTCCATGAAGGTGAAAAGTGAAGTTAATATCGAGGACAAATTTCTTTTTTTACTAATTTTTGTCATTCAGGGCACTACATCCATTGCTGTGCACCCTCCGTCGGGTCGGCTGTGCTACACAGCGGTGGGTTTGACGGGCATTGGTCATGCAGAAGTAAGTTGTGCCTGGATGGATGGTCAGCAAAGGAAAGTGCTATGGAGAAAATCCAGTGTTCCCACCTCATTGGTCTTTTCAGACACAGGCACAGTCATCTACTGGGCTGATACTGGTGAACAGAAACTTTTTCTTAACTCAATTTTCTGATTTGCCCATTTTAACAACTTCTACCTTTACTCAAGGAGAAGGAGTAATCTATAGCATTGGAGTGGATGGATCAAGATTCAAACAGTACAAGACTGGGCCTGGGTTCATCATCTCATTCACTTTTATTGAAAACTTTATGCTTTGGATGACATTTGATAAAGGTAAGGCTGCATGCTCGACACACCACGGCTTCATTTAATCAAATGTCTTTATGGTATTTAACATGCATGTATTTTGGCATAGATGTAACCAGATTATGGTTTAGTGATGGTCTGCAGCCAAAACATTTGTGGTTTGAGACAAAGATCAGCTTGATTGAAGTAAAAGCCTACAGCAACAACACCCAGTCTGGTAAGTGTTTTTGATGTGAAAGGAGGATGTATGATACCTATAGAATGTAACAAATACATTGCCCGTATTACTTTACCTAGAGAACCTCTAGCTTGCATTTATTTTAAAAAGCCCTCATATGATGCACCTTTTTTTTTTTTTTCTTTTATGTATTGTGTGACACGAATCACAATTTTTTTTTTTCTACATAAGGCACAATGTGCAGTAATAACCACTAGAGGGTAGTGAGTGATCTTACAAAG
Source organism: Chaenogobius annularis (assembly GCA_015082035.1). Lineage (NCBI taxonomy): Eukaryota > Metazoa > Chordata > Actinopteri > Gobiiformes > Gobiidae > Chaenogobius > Chaenogobius annularis. Next base: position 438,325 of record BJKM01000218.1, on the reverse strand, counting down.
TTCATCATCCAATGCGGTTTTAGTTTGGGCCAAGTAAATGGTTGAAGTTTAGATTAAGACCAAAAGGAAAATGTTTTTATGGTGAACAAAAGGTTTCTCGCAGTTTAACACTGTGTAAATGAACTTCTTGATTGAAAAAATGAAAGCTGGAACGATGTCTTTGGAGACTCATTATCATTCATGATGCTACCCTCAAAGTGCGGGTTGAAAACTTTGTTTTACCTTTTGTGTATTGAACATGAAATTGTTTTATGTTGAGAAAGGGGGAGGCGTTTAGGTGGTGGTAGGTCATCCAGTCAAATTTGTGTTATCGTAAAATGTTTTTTGTAACGATACATTCCACATCGGAATGTATTTGACTTTTTTGGTAATATAATTCCTATTGAGCTTCTCATTTTGTCCAATTTAGCTGTAACTTGGTACAAAATGCTGATGCAGTGTTAACAGATACTGTGGACGGCATGAAAGGGCCCCTCAGTGGAGGCTACACAGACTGTGATGTGATACTTGCACAGGGACGAGGTTTGCGCTGTTACTACTGTGCTACAATGAAAAGGGCTGGGCATGAATGAGCTCAAAATCTCAGCCTCTTATGCCTCTCTGGATGCTTTGTAATGTACCAGAGCTGCAACTAAACTTTTGATAACGCCTTTAGTAGTAAAGTCTGATCAAATGGATCAATTCAAACTTTCAGTAATACACCATTTGAAGACATTGACATTTTTAAGTGTTTCAGAAGTGTTTTCCTATGTGGAGTCTGTATAGTCCAGATAACTATTACAATGATAAACTGATATTTTATAGTAGACTAGTCACAATTAGTTGACCGTTGCAGCCGTATGATATACATTTGGCAAGCAATTTGTCCAATTTAAACACATGGCAACAATTCTAAATTGTTCTAAAACCTATCCTGCTATAACCATTGCTCAAACTTGAATGTGGGAATACCTGGCATAATTTGTACTGCAGGATATTTTCTTTGTGTGCTCAACTGAACCTAGACCAAAACAAGAGTCTTCAAAATGTTCTGAAATCAGACTGATTTTTAAAAAATGTGTCTTAGACAAACACACATGCACTTTACAGTATGTTTCATTGATGGGGCTACAAACATTAATTGACTAATTGTGACTAGTCAGAGATGTTGTTCTAATCATAATTGTTCGTTTTTTAATTTGAACTGGGATGGGCTCTACAACGCTTATAAAAAAAAAACATTTTTATAATCACGATGGGGGCATTAATAAATAAGATTTTGTTTTTGATCAATAACTTTCGTTGTGAATATTCATCTCAAAGCCTTCTGGTACCTACTGTATTTGAACCTTTATTTGATTGGTTGACTTTTGATTGTCAATTTCTATTGCACATTGACTTTTTTTTTTTTTTTAATTGACTAGTCAAATATTAAGTTTGTTGCAGCCTTAATTTGGAAAAGGCCAGAGAGTCCAAAAACGTGTGTACACATGTACATGTGTATATACGCAAATTTCTTACCTTGAACTATGTGGAGAAATCTGAAGTTATTCTGAAATGTGTGTGTCGTTTAGGAAGCAACAGCTGTGCCCACAACAATGGAGGATGTGCTCACTTGTGTCTGCCGCATCCAGGCGGAAACGCATGCCGCTGTGGAAAGGGTTTCTACACGGTTAATGTCACTTCCTGCGCCTCGTTGCCCTATTGTCCCTCAAACACACAGCCGTGTCCTGATGGCAGCAAATGCATCAGCAGCAGCCAGTTCTGTGACGCTCATGAGGACTGTCAAGATGGGTCCGATGAACAAGATTGTAAGTGTGTCATTGCACGGTGACGTTGGGAAGCGCTGGTTTTAATATAATTTTCTTTTTCCCAGGTCCATACGTAGACTTTGGTTTCCCTGGAGCCGAAAGCAACAATAGCTCACTAGTCAAGTCCCCACTCGCCCCTTCAGACTCCAGAAGCCAAAAGAAATCTGAGGTGTCATGTGACCTGGCGTGTGGGCATGGCTCCTGTGTTACAGAAGGCACCGTCAGTCACTGTCAGTGTGTGACTGGATACAAAGGGGACTTTTGTCAAGTTGCAGAAACTTCAAACAGTGGAAGAGCTGTCGGGCTGGGGCTCTTCTTTGTCTTTGTACTGTTGATTGCTGCCATTTTAATTTACATAAAAAGGTGTGTCAAATGAGTTTCTAATGAGGTGTTCACAAATGTTACAAGAGCATTAACCTTCCAATGGCTGCTCTCTGTAAACATTTAATTGAGCAGTTTTTCAATGCTGTCCAAGGCTATATTGGGTCTTGGGGTAAATCTCTTTTGGACATGGACTTCACCCAGGGCTAAAATGTGGTTTTGTTTTCCCCCAGGAGAGACTTGGCTTTAGCGCTAAGCACCACCAGAGAGAAAGAAACTCTTATGTCCAACATAGGCTTACCATCGGAACAGTTTGACTATAACACGGAGGTAAGAAACTGTTTAAAATTAAGGGAGATTTTGGAGAACATAAGATTACATGTTTGTTCTGTTCTTCAGGAATTGGACTCTCCAGTTGATGAGAAAAGTTCTGCTTTAACCCTTGAGTCACTGCATTTAAAGCAATAGACTGGTTTGCATTTACAGGCAAATCTTTTAAGCATTTCATCTGTGCGATAATCTTTTACCACTAAGCATGTCTGGGTGTAAACTCTTACTGCAATAAAAATGACTTTGATTCTGTTTGGGTTTTTTGGTGTTTGCCCTGACTCAAATCATGCTTTGTCTCAAACTAGTCGGTCTCAATCTTTGCAAAGTTTCTTTTTTTTAACATGAAGTCAAATTACAATACCAAAAACATCACCCACCCCCCACCTTTTTAAAAGTAATCGTTCAATCAGTTGGTGTGATTCTTTAAAGGCATTAGTTTTCCATTTTTGCACATTGTGAAGTCCTCAAGCTTTCGTTTAGCCATGTGTCAATTTCTCCAGGGTCAAGTTGCTGTACATTAGTGATCGCTTCCACACAAGTCCCTCACTTTGCCACAGAACGCAAAAAGGCCCCCCTTTTCCTTGCCACATTTTAGCCAGCAGGAATATTTGCATTGGAATAGTGAAGTTAAAAGGGGCACAATTCCAATGTGCATACCTTCAAAGATTAAGTTTTACAAATGTGATGCAAGTTCTAAAAAGATGATTCAAAATCGGTGAAAGACTGAGGCTGAAAGTAAAATGTTATAAAATTTGTAAAGGAGGCCTGTACTGTAACTGCTAAATAGTGGGAGGTCCTGTTGCCTTCAAAAGAGCGGTTATAAACTTACCTGCAGGTCAGAATGTAAAAATACCATGGCAAGCTAAATGTGTTTTAAATTGAAAATTGCAGCCTTTTTACTGAGAGCCCCCTGAAAACGCTAGCTTGTCTAAAGGGCAGATCCTCTTACAGGTTTGTGTGTGTCAGTCTTGTTGTAACTTGCTGCTTTCCTGCTTCTCTTCACACAAACACACCTATGTTGCTCTACTGTCGTCCATGTCAGGGCGTTTCACACAATGTTTGAGGCAAGTGTGGTCACTTAGGTGCCAAACTCCTCACGTTTGTGCCTCGACTCTTGCGAAAGCTAACGTCTGAGGACATCTTATGAAATGTGCCATGCCTGAATCTAGGATTAATGTCCCCGACCTCAAGCATGTTGCGTATGACTCGGATCATGAGAAGGTGAGGCGAGTGGGAGGTGAGTTTAGTCTGTTCTATTATGGAAAAAAACAGGCAGGTATTTGCACAGGTCTCAACTTTCTTCCTCTTCCCTCCTACCTTTTGTTTCAGAGTCTCACTTGGGACGAAGGACAACTCTACTAGACAGTTGTTGGTTATTTAAAAACCGTTTGGAGCAACTTTATCTCAGATCTACAATAAGAACGGTAAGTTAAAAAGATCCGTAGAATGCATTTTGAAGTTAACTTTGTGTTGTGGCATAAGCCCGCCCCACAGCCGTGTTTTCAAACCTGAAAGACTGGATGTTTGAGAGGAACAGCAGCACAACTGCTTTACCGGCTCTCACGCTTAACTCTATCCCAAACCCAAACATTTCTCAGCTTCTAGTTTGCGCCACAATCTGCTTTTCTTTTGCTTGCCCTGCTGCCCTTTGAACACGTGTACAGGTATGACGACACAACCCGATGTGCTCTAGCTAATGGATGTTCTTGCCAATAACAATGTCCTTGTTAAAAGTGTTTTTTTTTTTTGGTTGGGACGGTGCATGTGAATGAATATACTTAATAAACACTGGATTGTCACTTAAGGAGTTGAGTTCCATCAGTTGTCCCACATTCCCTCACTCAAACGCACTCGCTCTCACCAGTGCACTTCAACATATAAAGGGATTTTCCTTTTTGGGGTTGGTCCTAAATTACAACAATTGAACCTATAGGGAACTGAGTATATTGTATTTTGAGACCTTTTCATTTTCTGTTTATGACTTGCTTTACATCACTTTTTTCCTTCTGTTATTCTTTTGAATCTGAAACTTTTTAACTTGGATAAATGTGTCCTCACACCTATTTTTTACCTTCTGCAGTCACTCTTTTGAATCTGCTGTCATGTCCACCTCTGCTGCCCCTGTCGCGGCCGAGCCCAGAGGCATCGACTTCAGCCTGCCCACATGTGGAGAGACCCAGTGTAACAGCCGTGGGACGTGCAGGTCTCCTCCGGGCGGAGGCACAAACCTGGTGTGCGAGTGTGCGCTGGGCTACACGGGCCAGTCCTGTGAACTCACTGTGAACGGGGCGCTCGGTGTGCCACTCACGGTCGGGGTCATCGCAGCCATCCTCGGCTGCCTCATTCTGGCCTTCGTCGTTGCAAAGCTTAGACAGAGGCAAAAGAAGAATCGCAGGTAACTTTTTAAACTACAACATCTAGTTATTTTTAGTGGCTGTATAATGAAATATATATAACAGTGGGAACAGTTCTTTGTTTCATTTGTCAGGCTTGAGAGGTTTGAACGACTGATAAATCACGGTTTTGTGCTGTGAAAGCGTTATTGATGCACAAAAGGTAGGAAAGGGCCTATCAGCATTTTGACCATTTAATAATGGGCACACGGAATTACAACTAGTTACCAGAAGATGCATTGTTTTAAACCAGCGATGGTAATGAGTAGGTTGGAAATGGTTAATTGACTCATCACCTAAATCGAAGAATGCCCATTTGTTTCCATGGAAAGTCTGTCTTTCAGCCAAATGCCCCACTAACAAAACGTTGGTGACTTTCAAAACTAAGTGTGTGTATGATGTCCTGCCCAAACTTGACACTTAAATCTCAAACTGGACGCTGTACATTTGGAAAACAATGTAGCAACACAGCCGTTTGATAATATGCAGAGAATGTGTTGTATTTGTACTCATGGTTGTGACAAGTTTGTGTTTATGAATGTCATGTACCTGTCACTCATCAGACTTAAGCTTGGCACATGTCTATGAAACAAGACTTGACACTCCCCCCCCACCCCCCCCCCCCCCCCCCCCCCCCCCCCCCCCCCCTCCCCCCCCCCCCTCCCCTCCCCCCCCCCCCCCCCCCCCCCCCCCCCCCCCCTTCTTTGTGAGGACGGATCTCAGAACAATGCAGGTACTTTAATCTAGTTTTTAATTTAAAGCCTTTCAATTTCCAGCACAATCGTCTGCTCTTATGTGCTTAAAGTTACATTGCTGCTGTTTGAATGTCAGATATTCTTTGAGATGCGTCTGATTTGTAATGTTTTATGTTTTTCCAGATCACCTGTGACAGAGCCAGTATCTCGGTGAAGCTTCCTTTTGATCCAATGCAGCAATGGGGCTAAAACTGTATAATGCATTATTTTCTGGAGCTTTGTATTTACTCAAATGCCTGGACTTGTGAGCAAAGGAATTAGTTTGTAATGCCAGATGTGTCCGCTAACGACTCGGCAGAGGAAGGTCACGTGTTGAAAGGTGTATTTTACCCTGAACCCTAGTCAGACATTTCTTCAAGAACAATGTAAGAGTAATGCACTTTAACCTTATCAAATTTCATCTCCTATAAACACTTTTCTTGTGCAGCTTGGTGAAATATATTGAAGAAAACAACACAAGGCCGCCTTATTGCTTCTGTCATATTTTAGCATTTTGTCTTGTTGACTATTGACTTTGTTACTGTTAGTCACCAGAATAACTTTATTTATTCTCACTTTACACTTTGTGTTTTATTTTTTCTGTATGTTTTATCAAAATAAAAGTAAATATTTTGGATTCTTCTTGAATCATGGAACCCAGGATGGTAAAGTGATCAACCTGGACTGGGCACTCAAAACGATCATGTTACCTGACATGATCAACAGGTTAACTCAAAGCACTTTATATAAATGAATCATGTGCTCACTCAAATGCTTGTGGACAGGAAGGACTGAAGTAACTGAATATTACTACATAACCCGATGTTATGAAGTTGTTTACTGCAAACATTCTGAGGACTTTACGGAAACAAATGGTGTCTGGTTCACTGTGGATGAAAATCAGATCAGAAGTCACTACTTTACATGTGATTTAAGTAATTTAAGTGCAATGCAATAGATGCCAATACGTATTTACACTAAAGTGCCCAATATTTAAATGTTTTACAATGATCTTATCAGGGTTTGGGCTTTGCATACATTTTTTTTACTTGACCCAATAATGTAACCGTAGACGCTTAAGTCTTTCCCCTTTAACTTCTAACATGACTTTAGTTGTAATTTCATTCAGATTTATAAATTGGTGCGTTTCTATGACGAAGTTGCAAAGCATTCACAATATTAAAGAGTCACTGGTTTCAGTCTGCATACTGTAACTGAATAAGACACTACATTTATTCCCCTCTCCAGTCACAAAAAGTCATGTGGAGTTCTGTAATTTATCCTTATTGTGTGTTCTTCACCCACTCAAATATTTGTTCTGCTCAGTTTGCTTACATCTTGGCAAATAGTTGGGCAGCTTAGGACCAATCGTATACAGTCGGTCTGAAGTAAGAAGTATAGGCCTACAGACATTTGTTAGACAAACTTGAGTACCACGCCACCATGTTATTTGTGACCTGAAAAGCTGGTTAAAACAAAAGCGGAAATGTTGTATGACAGGTAAACTAGGCTTGTACAGAAGCAAACAACCGCAAACCGGTTCAGCAACATTTAGATCAAGCACCTGTCACAGAACAACACAGCACTCCTGAGAATAAGAACAGGAGCTCAAAATGTTCTCCTTTAACTTGGGGTTTGATTCTACATGTTAAACGTATTAAGATCAAGAAAACAATGACCTACTTTCAAGAACAGACATTTATTCAACAGCACTTATCACAAAGCGACACACAAATGATCCTTTCTTCGTCCCAACCATTAAAGTGCATACAACATTATTCACAAAAAGTGTCCTTAAAAAGAAATACTATTTACAGCTTTTGTCCCAAAAGCAATTGGAACAAACTTCATAATCATTGCCTTCATTTTAATTTATAAAACTCTAATCAAAATAAGTTTCCTAAAAGAGGTTGATCTTATGCTTTAGTATACTGGACTTTACTGGCACATTTTGGATGACATGAATTGCAATTAACGTATAAATCGTTTTTGTTCATAACATTCTATCAGTCAAATACAAACGTAAACGACTGGTACGTTTTGTCCCCACTGTCAGTCCACCTGGTTAAATCTTGGTTAACAAAACGCTCCTTTCTGCACCTTCCTCCTCCTCTTCAAAGGTCTGCGTCATACGGCCTGCCACTGTCCAGAGTATCGACCGACCGGGCCACGCTCTTGGCCCTGGGGAAAGACACGTCGTCGTCCATGGAGTTTTTGGAGTATGGCACGCTGCTGGCCTCGCTGCGCGGCCGGCTCAGGCTCGGCGGGTCCATGCGTCTCGGCGGGTCTCTCTGATGGTTGAACTTGGCCACGGCTCTGTCCGCGCGGATCTCCCCTCTGTTCTTTCCCTTGCAGCACCGACATATGCCAATAAACATGACGAACCCGGCCAGCACTTCGAAAATCCCGCCGATGTAGCCCAGGACTATGCAGTAACCCACGCGTACATCGGGTGCAGGGGTCGAGGTGTTGAGGTCATTGAGGATGTGCGTGTACCAAGCGATGGGGATGATGGTTAAAACTCCAGAGCAGAAGATGAGCAGCCCACCCAGGCCAGCGACCGTCCAGTTGGGAGTGTTCCTCCAGCAGCGCACGCCGGGGATGGCCACGGCCAAACCGATGAGCGTGACCACGAGAGACGCCACCATCATCCCCTGCGCGATGTTGATGATCTCATTGTTGTAATACTGAGTGTCTGGTTGGCCGCAGCTGATTCTGGTTGAGGACGCAGTGGAGGCGCAGATGTCAAAGATGCCCTGGTTGAGGACGTATTGTGGTTCCTGGTCGGTGAAGCCCTGGAGCGTGCGCCAGTTTGGAGCCACGGTGGAGGTGAGGTTTAGCACCCAACCGCACGGGGACAGGACCATGCCGAAGATGAGGATGCCCGGAGTCCGCTGAGACATGCGGATCCACTCCTGCACACGGCGGTTTGGCATTTTGCTGCTGCTTCTCTAATGATTTCCACCACGACAACTTAACTGCCGCGGCCAACCGAGGATGTGTCCGGTTCGTCCCCAGTCCAGAGCTTTTTGACAGCTACTACATTCTCAAAACAAGTCTGACTGAAACCTGGAAACGGGGAGTGGCTTCACCTCTGCCTCAGTTCCCAAATAGGACAGGTATGGCACGCACCACGCATCCTTTCAACTCCAGTCTAATAACTGGTCCATGCATTCAAATTGAGATCTATACATTATATTCTTTAACACGCGGCTCTTAATTTGGACTAATATCCGCTGCTTTTGTGATCATTTTAACAGTGGTTGTTTTGAAATAAATGCCACGCTGCTTTTCTGTCAGGATCAGGAATGTGGTTGTGCAGGAATTCCTCAGCTTTGTTTTACATCCTTTTGTTCACTTGGGTGGACAACTGATTGACAAAAGACGCTTATTTTTAATTACGAATTTGTGATCTTCTCTCGGAACTTCATCTTAATTAGGATGTTTAGCCATCATATACTGACCTAGACCCTTGAAACTTTTGCAAACAAATACATTCTAAAGTCCAGAATAGAGGCAAAAGCGAAGTAAAACGAAATGCAATTTCAGTGATGTCAAAATATCACAAAATAATAAAATGGGTTGTTCAGGCAAATGAAAATCACTCAGACACGTGAGATATACCAGAGCATAGTTTAAATTTACAATTGTATTTTACATTATTTGTAGGTTATGTGTATTATAAGATTATGTCAAATACTCAAAATCAGGATTTTTAGGTTTAAAAGAACAAATGCTAACAGAAATGTTGACATGCCCACAGTATTTTCCAGGCTACATTTTATGTACAAATGATGGAAAAAAATACCAATTTCTAGACGCAAGTTTGTATTAGCTTTACAAAAAGTATAATTTGTGCTAAAGTTGCAATCCTACCCTAAAAATAAAAAACATTTGGCAAATTTTTTCTTGTAAAGAATTTAGATCTGATGTCATTGAAAATGTGTGATGGTCGATTTATCTAGAATTTTGAACATTCTGATGCTGCAAAATAGTATTTAATATTACTTACAGCCTCTCATCAAATTAAAATACTGCACATTATATTATTTATCATGCTCTAACAATTCTATGATTTAATTAAAAATTGGGGCAGTGGAACTAAACGTTTTATGGAAAATTCAAGCATTAATCCAGTTTCTCTCTGGACTTTCAGCTCCACTGCAGATCGCTTGTTCTCTCAATAAAAGCAATCAAACCTTTTTAGAAGCTGGAGTTTCACCCAGAGCCCCCGATGACCCGTTGTTTAGCTCATTAAAATATCAATGTGCCTCTAAACTGAATTAGCATAAAACTCAATGATTGACCCATTTCCGTCCTGTTTACTTCATAGTTCAAAATACCCAGTATTTTTGTTGAATGACTAACATGAAAAAGGACGGTTAGAAAAGCTCCACGAGGCATGCTGACAAACCAGACATGATGCTGCATACTCACGTTATGACTAAGCGTATCTTTTGTGGACCTCTAATTGTTGAACTTTAACCAACTCATCTTACATTTTGGACTACAGTATTTATTCTTAATAAACGTAGGCTTCACATGTTCTATAACATTTATTGCAAATATTATATAAATACACAATATCACTTTTTAGGGTTTGAAACCTTTTTCTCGGAGGCTTTTAAGTTGCGTTTACTGCACTTACATTTACTTGAGTAACTTTTTAGTAGTTTTTAGACTACATGCTTTTACGAGTACTATATTTGTAACAGTTCTCTTACTTGAGTAAAAGTTTTCTTGCAACTCTCCTTCAAAAATGTTTTCTTTTTTCTCATTTTTGTGATCTATCTTTTGAGACCACCAGATTCTTTCATTACATTACTTCCAGACTGTTACTTGAATAATAGTTTCCCCAAATACTTTTTTACTCTAATTTCTTCGATCACTACTTTGTACTTTTAGTATTTCAAAGTAATTTCAAAGCTATTTTTGGCTACTCTACCCAACTTTGCTTATTCTTCACGTAGATGTTATTGTTTTGCTTGGAATGTTCCACAAAAGGGCCTAATTATAATCGCAGTCTCCATACAAGCAGTTGACTCCACCCAACCCAAGAACTTTTTGGCAATTCAACGCCTGTGACTGAACATTTTTAAGATTTATAAGACGATACCATACTGTGGTACATTTCAGGCAAACACAAACATTCATAAGGCAAGCAGGTGTCTGATCCTCCAAACTTACATAGTGCACCCTTACAATCTGTAGAAAGACCACCCCTTGTGTCGCTCGGGGTCAAGTGGATAGCACATATCTGCCATGAGGGGCATTGTGAGTTTGAATACGGCTCGGCAATTTGCTGCATGTCATCCCCGATTTCATCCCCATTTCACACTGCACTGTTCTGTCAAATAAAGCCTACGGACCATACTATCCTTTAAAAAAAAAACTATTTACTTTTCACTGGAAACACAAAAATCATCTTAGTCTGTCCATTATTCTTCCATCACAGGTCGACGTCATAGGGCTTGCTGCTGACCATAGTGTCCACTGTTCGTGCAGCGCTCTTTGCTCTGTTGATAGACACATCATCATAGTCCCTGGAGTATGCCACACTGCTGGGCTCACGTCGCGGCCTGCCCCGACTGGGCACTTCAGGTCTTCTGGGTGTCCCTCTCTGCCGGTCTGCTTGGCTCACCACTTGCTCCACTCGTATCTCCCCTCTATTCTTCCCTGCACAGCACCTGCAAATGCCTATAAACATGACAAAGCCCGCCAGCACCTGCATGATCCCACCGATGTATCCCAGGATGATGCAGTATCCCACTTGCACGGTGACATTCGGGGGGACTGCGGCGACGTTTTCCAGGATGTGCGTGTACCAAGCGATGGGGATGAGGGTCATGACGCCGGAGCAGAAGATGAGCAGTCCTCCCAGGCCCGCGATCGTCCAGTTGGGGTTGTCCTTCCAGCAGCGCACCCCAGGAATAGCTACGGCCAAACCTATCAGCGTGACCACCAGCGACGCCACCATCAGCCCCTGCGCGATGTCGATGATCTGGTGGTTGAAATAATTTGTGTCCTCTTGGCCACAGTCGTATTGAATTGAGGTTGCTGAGGTAGAGGTGCAGATGTCCCAAATGCCCTGTTGGACGGTAAAACCAGAGGCGCTGTCGGGGAGGTTTTGGAGCATCCGCCAATTCGGGGCGACGGTGGCGGTAAGGTCCAGCACCCAGCCGCACGGGGACAGGACCATCCCGAAGATGAGGATGCCGGGGGTCCGCAGAGACTCCCGTATCCACTCCTGCGCACGGTTTGACATGATGCCGATGTTACTGTCACTGCCGGTGTGTCCGTTTTTATCAGACTTTAACAGGACAAACAAACTAGTCTGACTGAAACCAGGGAGAGGGGGTGTGGCACCACTTCTCTGTCCCCAAATAGGACAGGTGTGCCATCTATGCACTGCACGTGAAACAATGACGAGACGGAGTGGAGGTTTCGACTCAAGTCAATTCAAAATAGGAGATTCATATGACATTGTTTTTTTAAAAAATAAAATTAATTTGTAGCCAACATTGTGGCCACTTTCATCTCCAAATAAATTGAATATTCTGTGTATCTCCAAATAAATGTAATAATCTGCATTGTTTATCTTATTTAATTCTTTGTAATGAATAGAATATCATTGTATCTATTCTTTTTGCACTACAAATAGTTCTCTCTTGAAATCACTTATTCTCGGTCGTCTTATTACATATTAATGAACCTACTTGTCTCCATGGAGATGTTTTTGCTTTGCATCAGATTTTACACTGTATGGCATTAAACATCCCGGATTTATTCAATTACAGCTTTTGATTACCTGAAAACACTTGAAAAACATGCATTCTTACTGTGAGCGTGCATGCCTCTCCATCAGTCTGACTTGTAACTTGGTCCGGTTGGCGTCATCGGCTTTTGTCTAAGGAGATGTAAGGTTATTAATGTCATACTGTTGAACATTCCAGACAAAACGATGGCATTTCCACAGAGGCAAACATGGCGACACTCCCTCCTCCAGTAAAGTTACATGTGTCTTTTCACTTGTTGAAAGATAGTGTTCTTGTGTGTTTCATGGCGTTTCACATAGAGATTGTATTTGGAGATGTCTCAGGTTTGAAAGATGCAGCAGACTGGATTTCGGTGAGAACTGTTTTGGTCACGACTGGAATGTAGTTGTGTAGGAGTCAACACACAAACCCGCATCATTCCTACAGGGTTTCCTCTGCAGCTAATACACCAAGTAAGAGGTCATTCTCAAGTCTGATTTATTATAATTATCATACAATCATCCAGGATTATATGAGGTCAGCAAGGCTTTTAGCGCATTGATTGTATCTGGGCTGTAAGTTTCTTCCAAATGCTTTATCTCTTGCCTGTAAACTGTAGCGTTTCCCAATTTTCTCTTGTCTCCTTGTTTTCTGCAAGGTGTTATGTTATCATTCTAAGTGCTAAAATCAACTGGGTTCAAGAACAAAACAAACCTGCGGAAAAGGTTTGCGTCATTGCTCCAAATAGAGCCATTTAATTTCCACAATGAGCAAAGTGATCAAAGAAAGGCTTAAGCTATGGCCCATTGAGAGTCTTTTCAGTGCTTGTTTTATTTGTCCACTAATGGGATGCAAAAATAAGATCACATCCAACAATCTTAATTTTCTTTGACAAGTCAGTTTCAGTCAAACTTTCAGACCATGACTAAAGTGTCCAATGGGTTTATTTGGCTCAATTAATGTTTCTCAGCAGCAGGAGCGCTGATAAATGCAAGGAACTATGAGGATGATGTAAACAAACCAGACCTGACTTTGCATACTCTGCTCATGACGTATCCTGTAGTGAAATCATGTCCACGGCAGCAGCATTGTGATCTTCAGAGGAACATGGCGGCCAACACAAGCACTTGGCATATAACCATGAATTATATCGGGAGAAATCATACCTACAAAACATATTGAAATAAGGCTAGTATAGTAGGTAGTAGGTATAATATACCAGTTTTACAGATTTTTTGTTTTGTTTTTTGGTCAATTCTCTCACAATGCCGTTCTCTCAAAATGCATTTCCTTCCAGAGGGACAAAACGATCAAAATAATAAATAATAATCAAAATAGCACGTTGACACACTGAACTTTCCAATCTTGAAGATTTTAACAGTTTGTACTAAAGGATTTGTTGATACAAACGTAATTTATGAAGTGTTTTCCTAATATGTCAACAAAACGAAGCAAAAAAATTCAAACCTACATGTATTTTATATGAAAACATTACATAAGTTTCTGCAGGCGCCTCGTATTCTAGAGTATCACCAGAGGGGGGCGCTGCTCCAACATGCATGTACTTTTGTATTGTTTTATTTAAGGAAAAGGGGGCAACAGTGCATATAAATGAACATTTTAACAAATGTAAATTTGAATAAAGAATAAAGCCGTAGGCTAAATTCCACCTACAGACCCCCTGGCAGGTTGACAAAAAGATAAACACACACACACACACACACGAACACAGATTATGTACAGCTGGACAGAAACAGGCAAAATGGATTGATCATGTTAGTACAAACATTCAACAATAAATAACAGAGAGTGACAACAATTAGAACACAATTCATCTGTATTGCACATGCCCCCATATTTCACTGATTCCTATTGCACAAACCCCTACTTTTAGGACTTCAAATCGAATCTGAACCTATATGATTTACCTTGTTTTTATTTTATTTTATATCTTCAGCCACTGATACAGGAACTCTAAAAGGATTGGGAGCGCCACAGCACCACCACACTGCACAGGGTGAAGTTTGACCTCCTCTCACACTTTTAATGAGTGCAGTCTCTGCACGGCAGATGGACTGCATGAGGTGTGAACCCGGGGTAAAGCATGGTAATTCCAGAAAAGCATTTTGTCAAAATGTACAATATTAACAAACATGAATTTATGACTAGGAAACATTTTATGTGTAAAAATGCCCCAAATTCAATGTATTTCAGGTACATGAATGTGACAGGTGTCAGATTTGATTTGTATGGTTCTAAGCAAATCTGAAATAGACTAGCATTTGAGTAAAATAGATATTGTTAAAAATGTTTAAGAATTCAAATTCCCTACCATTTTTAAAACCCTAGATGACTGAAAAACATGAAAACCTTTCTGTGAGTTTCACCAAAAGGCGCTGTTCTAATGTTCATTGGTTAACAACCACTGGAACTTTAAAGCAAACAACCTTCATTAATCAGCCTGTATCGCTTTCATTTTGCCCAACCTCTGAAACAGTCCTCCTAGACCGGTGTTTGGAGGGTTTGAGGTCAAACTATAACAGATCCATGATCTGGGCCTTGGCCTTTTTTGTAATCAATGGGGAACAGAGGATGAGGTGCTGGAGGAGGGACCATCATGGGAGGACAAGCCCCTAGATGGGATGTACCATAACTGAAGTGGCTGATAAAAAGAAACTGATGGCTAGAGCGGGCCGGACTGAAGGATAGCACAGAGGAACCTCATAATAGGCACTGAGCACCAGAGCAATAGAGGCCCAGATCTACCACACCATACCAGACAAGACCCAAGGTGTAGGCTGTGCAAAGAGGACCCAGAGACAATCCAGCACATAACTGCAGGGTGTAAGATGCTGGCAGGGAAAGCATACATGGAGCGCCATAACCAAGTGGCTGGCATAGTGTACAGCACACCTGGGCATTTGCGGCCCCAGGGGCCGGATCAGGCCCTCGGCCTGTTTTAATCCGGCCCTCCTCCCCCCGGGATCATATGTGTTTTACTCTTAGTTTCTCTTATTTTGAACTGTCTTGGCGCTGTAACATGTCTGCACTTGTGTCCTTAATAAAGATAACATGAAATGAATGAATAATAGATTCAGTAGCCAGTATTTTACAGAAAAGTGCTTATAATGATAAGAATTTTTTACACCAATGACCGCGGGAAAAGTGCTTATAATGATAAGAATTTTTTACACCAATGACCGCGGGCCGGCCCTCTGCCACTCGCCTGGATTCCAATATGGCCCTCGAGGAAAAATAACTGCCCACCCCTGGTGTACAGGAACATCTGTGTGGAGTACGGACTGGAAAACTCCAAGGTCAAAGTGGCAAACACCCCGAAAAGTGGTAGAGAATGACTGAGCCAAGATTCTGGGGGACTTCCAGATACAGACTGACAGAATGGTAATGACAAATCAACCAGACATTGTGCTGGTTGGTTTGCAGAGGAAAGCCATTGTGGTTGACCGGCGATACCAAGTAATGAACACGAGAAACTGGAGTAATGCCAAGTGCTCACAGAAGAGCTGGAGAAGGCGTGGAAGGTGAAGGCGAAAGTGGTGCCCGTGGTCATTGGAGCACTTGGGGCAGTATTTGTGTGTTTGGTGTCTACAAACTGAACCTTCATCCCAGAATATTTGATTTGACTGAAAATAAGGGGTTACAGCTTTCTTTGAATATTTTACATTTCCTGCCGCAAGTCCTGCAGCACTGTCAGCCTTTTGTGTTTTGTGCTACATATATTCCTAAATGTAAATATACATACATATCATAACCCGCACACTTAAATCATGCATTTAAAACTATCTTTTTTTTCTTAAAAAGCAAAACATAAGGTATGGAATAGGAAAAACTCGGTTTATGGGGAGCAATGAGAGCGATCGGCTCGATTGCTTCAGTCTGGTTTTAACCGGAAATTAATCAGAGATTTTTGAGACGCTGAAAATGTTTACGCCGAATTTATTTGCACTGAATAAAAAAAAAAAGCACAAAAAAAGTGAATTTTATAACATTGTATTTTTTTTACACTCAAATTTAAAACACAGTATAAAACTGAAAAAATAAATACAATTATTTTCAATTAATATTTTTACTTGATTGGATGTAAAAAAAATTACAAAAATCAGTTCACATAATTCAAATGCAAAAAATTCAATTACAAAAATTCAGTATAAAATAAAAGCTTTGGTAATAAAAACACAAAATACCCTTCATAGAAGGATGGGGACTGTGGGGGCAGATAAACCCCCTGCTCCTCTTCTGCTTCCCTGCACAGCACCTGCAAATGCCTATAAACATGACAAAGCCCGCCAGCACCTGCGTCTCTCAACAAACTCACTATGACCTTTTTTGTTTTTGCATTTTTTTAAATGTATGAACTAAACTGTGTTGCATTTATTACAATTCAATCAATTTAATTTAATAATTGACTGCAGAGAAAACAAAATTGCATTTCTGCAGCCAATACAAATATTTTTGAACATATCGTTGTTTTCTTCAGACACTTTTCTTCTCTTAGAATTCTCATAGATGTCCTACCTGGGGTTCGAAAAGTGAGTTCAAGGACAAAACATCCTTCTTGACACGTTTTACATAGATGTTACAGGATCACCATTATCTTGAAATTTAGAATCCCATTTTACAAACACATGAACTAAAACAGATTACATTTTATTTAAATGCTCATCAATTCTTTTCAAAAACCACTGCCGCATCAGCTGGATGAAAAAGCCACATGCAGCTCCGGAGCCGCGGGTTGCAGGAAGACCCCTGCTCTAGGCATGAAGGCATCTGTGGACTTACAGAAGGTTATTATAGGGCCACTTCCACTCAGAACAACCCTTCTAAAGAATCATTGAACATCATGACAGAAGACATAATTGGTTTCAGAGTCTAACGGATTACTTGAGGCGATGAGCAGATCCACATCCTGAGCAGAGGCTCCAGCGGAAGTGTGCCCCGCTGACAGGAAGCTGTCAGTGTTGTTGTTACCAGTGGGACCAGAGTGGGACTGTTGTGTTGTGGAAATGGCGACGCCTCGTCGCGCTTCTCAGCAGCAGCAGAGTGTGGGGCTGTCTCCCCCGTCCCGCAGCACTTCTCTCCCGGTCACTCCTCCGGTCTCCCCGCCACCTGCAGCCGACCATGCGGGCTCAGCGGTGCAGGGAGCGGTGGATAACCGGGCGGACGGTGAGGTGAGCCCGGCCTCTCCCAGCAGCCCCGCGCTGGCCCTCAGCAGCAGCTTCAGTAGCACCGCTAGCAGCAGCGCTACTTCCCCGAGCTCCACCGACAGCAGCGCGGCCAGCGCCGTGTCCTCCCCGGACTCCGGCAGCGGGGCTGCGGGCAGCAGCGGTGCCACGGGGGGCAATGCTAACGGGGCTTTTCGGGAGCTGTTTGAAGCTTGTCGAAACGGGGACGTGTCCAGGGTGAAGAAGCTGGTGGATGCAGTGAATGTGAACGCGAAAGACATGGCAGGACGTAAATCCACTCCTCTGCACTTTGCTGCAGGTAGGACAAACACCTGTCCATTTATTCATTTATTCTGTTGTTGTTGTTGTTTATTGGGTTATGATACATCTACATCTGATGGTTTTGGTCTTGGCTCCAGCCTTTTTAGATAGTTTAACTCAACGCACGACACTCTTATCCACAGTGACTGATGTGATGAAAGTTAGAACTGATTTATTTTCAACTGAACTTTCCTTAAAATATGATTGTGCAGGAAAGACTGCAATCACTAAACATTTACATAGTATACTCACTAACACTTTATCAAATTTCCTGACAGCCAGGGTCCGAACATTTTTTGCTCATACACATATTTATAAATCAATTGCTTTATTTGGCCTTTCATATTTGGCCTGTAAAGATGTATCTTGTTCAGGTTTATCTCTGTCTATCCCCTGTTGTCCTCATGTAGCCTTTCCTTACATTTGTCCTTCATTCTTGTTCTTCCACCTCAGGCTTCGGGAGGAAAGATGTTGTGGACCACCTTCTTCAGACAGGTGCCAATGTCCACGCTCGGGACGACGGGGGCCTCATCCCTCTTCATAATGCATGCTCCTTTGGACACTCAGAGGTAAAACCATATAAGGATTATTTATCTCCGTAGCAATATTTGCATAATTGTGAAGTTCGTAAAGTTTCACTACCTTGAACACCATAGCCTCAATATTTTCTTAATATTAGAATTCCTGCTTGCCTTTTTTAAGTTTAAAAGTCATTTCAAATTATTGTCACAGAACCTTTTGCTTTAAAGATAGAACTACGGCATGCATCGACATTTACCTATTCCTGTTTGCGTTCTGGGGAGTGTGAGCTTGTAGAAAGGATACAATAATAGTCTTGTCACAAATGGATCTTGACACATGGATAACAATATCTTTTGATTTTTATGTGTTTTATGGGTCTCAGAAAAACAAAAACATTTGTAACATAACATTTCAATAAGTTATAGCATGGCTGAAGACAAGAAGTCTCCTCTGTTCACATATAACAGCAGTAAGCCTCGATGGAGATCCGCAAGTACTGCAAGGACTTAACCTTTTCCTTTCCAGAGCATGTGTATTAAGTAGTAGGAGTGCATAGCACCTTTCACTGACCGAAGCCACAAAGTGCTTCACAAAAACAGTTGAAACACAGAATAAAATAGTACAAACACAAAACTGTGAGCAATACACATACAACAATATACAGTAAAATCAGTCCCTAAAGCAGCTGTAATTAAAAGGCCAGACTGAATAAAAAGGTTTTGCGCTGACCCTTTAAAGCGACCGCAGAGAGTCTGGGAGTGATGGCCTGGAAGGATCGGTCTCCTCTGGTCCGAATACGAGTGCGAGGAACCAACAGCAGTTTCCAAAGACCTCAGTGAGCGAGGGGGAGTGTAAGGTTTGATCAGATCGCTGATATACAAAGGGACCTGACCATGCAAGGCTCTATTATTACGCGTTGCAGTGACTTTAAATTTAACTAAAAAACTAGGAATGTCATAATGAATAATGACACATTTTCAAATATTCTTTATAAAATAAATGCTGTGTATTCTGTACAAATGAATAACCCTGTACGTAATCGCGTGGCAAAAGGAAGCAATTTATTTATAAACTCACGACACTGGCCGGTTGCACCTGTAGCCTGGCACACGTGTGCTGTGCCGTAACCACTCGACCACCGGGCAGCACAAAGCTGCGCAGTTCCAGTGTCTTATTTCTTTCTTGCGTCGTGGTCAGAGAAGCAGCAGGTCATGTATGCTTCTGTGCTCGTCAGGTGGTGTCCTTGTTGCTGTGTCAGGGCGCCGACCCCAACGCAAGAGACAACTGGAACTACACTCCACTACACGAGGCGGCCATCAAGGGCAAGATCGATGTCTGCATTGGTGAGTGCAATACACAGACGAGGGAAAAAGGTTACAAGTTACGCTGATATAAGACTGGAATTGTAAATAAAAAGCTGATCGTATGATGTGATGGAAACGTGACTCTTGTGAGCTTTTAACCATTTTATAATGTTCCCTCATCTGAAACATACCCGGAGTGGTGCTAAAGTGTTAAAGTGTTGTCAGATTAGATACGTAACCAATCAGAAACCTGGAAGTTTCATGCGCATATTTTAAAGGGGACATTTTATGCAAGATCGACTTTTATGAGCTTTTCCCTCATCATTAATATACTTTAGTTTTATTTGGATTGATTAATTTATGTTTGTACCTAACCCCTATCTCTGCCAACTTTCTGTACTTACTAATGTATATTTAAAAAATGTGTAGGTAATCCCTACATATGTGTAGGGGTTAAAAAAGGTCATTTTTCAACAATAAAAAAAAACAAACAAATGAAAATCTGCCCTTTTTTTTAACCTTGAAATGTCACTAAGAAGAGCTTTTCAGTTCTGCAGATTTAACCAGGCAGCCAGTTGTCCTATTTGTTATTAACCAGTTTTAAAATAAACCATCACTTGACTCTAATTGGATTCACTATGAACATGTGGATATGTTAGCTTGGTGGCCGCCCTGTTGCTAAATTGCTGCTTTTATTTATTTATTTTTTCATGTTTGATTCCCACTGCTGCCATTTTATTTGTCAAAGTGCAAAAAATTACTGTGTGTCTACTGTTGCAGAGAGATTAGAAATCCCTTTACACGAGTCATTTCTGTGACTCCAAAACGTTTATTGCTTTCTCCTCCAGCGTGTGACCCCTAGCACCAGCTCGATTTTAATTTAAGTGAAACAGCCGCATGGTTTCAGTAGAGAGAGGTCAGCTGCAGTCGCACTTCTCCCAATAAAGTGAAAAGAAAATATTTGACGCATTCTTTTGGGTGGCAGCACAAAGAGGATGTGAGATGTGACTTGTTGGATAACGTTTTTCATCACCGTAAAGCATAATGGCTGACTGCAGTGGTTCAGCGCTGAAAGGAGGAGGAGAAAGGTGTTTTTATGTGCTGTAAAGTCAGGGCTTTGATTGCACCATTTCTTTACTTTATTTTTACTGAAAGAAATCCCTGCCCCTGTGCAAGGACAGGTCTCAAACTTCAGATACCATTTAAATACGGCTGGATCTACCTCTTCTTTGCACTGTTCAGTTCAGTTTAGTATTATTTTGCAGGGGCATGCTTGCTTGCATCTTATCTCTAGCCAAGATAGTGACTTGATTTGTGAGTTTTTCAGGTGCTCATGACTCCCATCTAGTGGTTAAGATTACTATATGCACTATGCAACAGCCTTTGGAAAGGAACAAGGCGAGCCCATTGTTTACAAAATGGTCACTATCTTTGTGTCTTTGGCTTCATGTTACTTGTTATGCGATGCTGCATCATTTAAAGGGCCTGTATCCATCTAGATTTTGAATCATGATAAAGGAATGTAGATACTGTTGGTATCTTGGGGAACGGGGTACTAAACATACATTTCAACACCTATATGGGGTAAAACTAACCATTCATTTTAATGTAGACGAGCTACTCTAGCAGCCTCTGCTCAAGAACTACATGAGAAAACGCAGTTTATTTTATTATATACTGTTCCAAACTCTAGCATAAAGACATGAAGAAGAGTAAAGTGGTCCAACAATTGAAATTTGTTCAATAATGCTAATGGTAGTTGTGCGTTACATGCTAACGCAATGCTACCACCTTCTTCTGTATTTTAACATCAACAGAACAATCAATTCATTTTTTGAGCTAATGATACGTGAACAACATCTGACTCAATTTTCAAGATGAATTGAGGGAAGGGAAATAAATGCTGAAAAAGCTGACAATAAACCGGAAGTCGTTTCTTTTTTACTCCAGCATAAGCCACATCTCACTGCGCCACAAACCTGGAATTAAAACTGCTGAGATCGGCCTTCTTATTAAAAAGTATACTTTGGGTACAACTTTGATTTTATTTATTAAGAGAACATTTGTTATGTTTGGGTGACAGCTGCTCACCAAGGAAAACTGGTTTGGTAGGCCAGGGCCAGTCGAGACGGTCGAGATGGTTCAGTTAGAACTGTTAGCTTGGCCCCGCTTCTTCCTTCACTGATTTTGAACGATGATGGAGCAACAACTGTCTGAGGATTTTCAGAGGCCTTTGCTTCCATAAGCCTTATTTAGTCAGACAAATATCAGCTTTTATAATACATGGCATGGCGTTAATTGAATTGAACTACGTAAAAGAAGAGAAGGGCACATTTTTCCCTCATTCGCAGTAAGTTGTTGATAAATGTAACCAACAAATTTGCTTTAAGTATTTCCCCAGTCCCCATTTGTATTCTCCCAAAATTAAGCAAGCACTCTAAAATATATGGCCTGACTCTGTCTTTGAAAACTGTTTTTATTGTAAATTGTTTTTTCTGATGGTACAAAATTACATATAAGGGCGTGTTCATGTTTAAAAGTGACACAGTGATTGGTTGTGAGTGTATTATGGCAGCGCAGTGAACAGAACAGAGATACTTTCTAACAGCTGACAGATGGGATGTTTATGTCCTCTCTGGAGAGGCATTGAGACTATAGTGCAGTGTAGCTGACATGTTTTTACAGTGTGGCTGCTCATCTCCAATGCAAAGCAGGAGAAGTCACATGTGTCCGAATTCTGCCTGTCATCCTTCCAGGTTTAGGATTTGGAGGCAAATCTGACTGGAAGAGGAGACACATCATGCTTAAATCCACTGAATGTAGCTAAATGTCCACTCTGCTGCCCCCACAAGCTCAGTAAGAAATTAATCTTTCATTACCAAGCCCCAGTCTTAGAGCTCAAAGTCAGGAGAAAATCAAATAAACAATCTTGAAATAAGAGGATCCGAGAAATCCTAACACTGCGCACTGGCTCAGAGTTTAAGGAGTTCATTGAAATGCCATCAGTATGCAGTTTATGTCTCCAAACACTCATTTTAAAACTCAACCTGTATTTTTGCACTGGCATTAAAATTCACATAGAATACATTGTTGTTGCTTCTGCATTTTGGCTTGTCTCTAGAAAACCTCTTTTTTTTCTTGACACATTGTAGTGCAGAAATCTGTCAAACCGGGTTAGACGATATGCCAAAAAATTAATCATGATTCCTCCCCCCGTGATATTGTACAAATCCCTATTTTCAATTGTCAATCAGGTATTTGTTTTCATCCTGTGTTGTGGTGGTCTAGAAAGTTTTAAGAGACCTGTTACGCAAAATCGACTTTTAGGAGCTTTAAACCATTGTTTTAACCACTCAAAGTTGTATTTGGAGTGATTCATGCATATTTGAGTCATTTTATTTCTGGGACAAGACCATTGCTCTGACATTCTCCGTGTTCACTACTCCCCGTGTCACGTCCACTGATATTTACTTCCCTCCTCCTGCAATTTGATTTTCTTAAACTGTGACACACGTAGGATTATCCAGCGTCATGTTGAAGCTGTTAGATCAATGTCGCGATTTAAGACGTCCAGAATATAACATAATCGTTTACTGGTGTCGTTGATGACTATACAGCAGACAAAAGCGCAATAGGTCGTCTTTAAAACGAACAGTTAATTAGTTTCTTTTCTCTTTTGGGTGATGATGTTTGCAGGAGTGAGGGGTTTGTCTGCGTCAGCGTCCCATCTCAAGCACCACTCGCACTATACACTTCGCATATTAATGTATTCTCATCTCCTTACCACATGGAGCAGTGTGCTGAAGCAAACGCATGGATATACAGCAGACATTTCGTTTTGTTAAGATTATTTATATTTTTTTCTAAAGTTTAAAATGTCCATATTGGTCTATGCACCATGTTGGCCATTACGGGTTCATTGTTTGTTTGCCTAATTTTAGATTTTTTTGTTGACAACAAGGATAAATCTCAGCTTTTGTATCGTTTATATGTGTTTAGGTGTGACAAACAGGGCATAGAAGTTAATGAACATATATTTATTGACAAAAGGAATGGTTGGATTCTTCTATGACATTGGTTCTCATGTTTTGTTACCGTCTCAGAAAATATTTAGGTTTTGAATTACAATCTGAAACAAAACAAAATTAAATTGTATGGAAAAAAACTGAGAATGAAATGACCAAAACAGACTAAACCAGGTTTGAACCAGGTCTAAGCTTGGACTAAACAGATTCTCGGTTAGAGTAAATGACGACTAAACCAAGTCTTCAGATCAGGACTAAACCAGGGCTAAACTAGTGCTAACATAACCTATGTTTAGCCCTGGTTTAGTCCGATTTTAGTCCAAGTAAGTTAGGACTAAACCCTGAGTAGTTTGTCTGAACCAACAGAGATCTACAGCAGACCATTTTAATAGGACTTGTGCATTTATGTGTCTTAAGGGTGTTTTTCTTTTCATTGTGTTATTGACGTTTGTATCAGAATTGGGTCAAGTTTCAAGACATTGTCAAAATATCTTTCCTTTTTTGAAGTACGTTTGTGCCCTGCCCAACTCCACTTTAAGGCTACATGCGTGTTAAAGTTCAGTCCAGTTATTATCGGGACTAAAGCGGCTATTTGAATTCAGTGCTTGCATATCCCAGACTCCCTGATGGAGAGACGACAGCCTGAGCGTTGACATTAGTGCCCTCGATGGAGCTCATTTAGAACAGAAGTGAGCTTGAGCACACTTTGTCATTCTGCTCATACCTGTTCGCTGTGACCCTCCCCTCTGCTCTCTCTGCTCTCTCTGCTCTCTCTCCTCTTCGCCTCCCTCTCTCCGCGCTGCATCACTCACTCAGTCAGAGAGACTCGAGTCTCTTGTATCACTGGCTGCCTGATTCCTTGCCGCTCCACTCGCTTCATCCCTCTCGTCTGTTGTTTTGCTTTCATTTTCCCCCGCTCTGGTCCCCCGTTGTTGAATCTCATCATAATGCGATCTAAGCTGCTCGCATCTCCATTCTGCCGCCGCGTTGTGTAGCGGAGGCAGCCACTCGCTCCTGTCTTGGCATGTCTGTTTACATCAGCAGCGTGGCAGGCATGGCAGGGAGCAGCGCTAGTGACGAGGAGCCGGAGGAGTCGCGGGACAAAGAGAGCGCAGATGTGGAGCGAGGAGGAGGTCAGGGCAGAGCTGTGGCAGGCTGCGGGAGCACACGGGCACGCAGCAGCAGGACGGCAGTGTGCAGAGGAGTTTGTGTGTCTGTACAAGAGCTCAGCTACTGTCTGTGTCTGCCCTGTTGTTGTACAGTGCTGCTGCAGCATGGAGCCGACCCCAACATCCGCAACACGGACGGCAAGTCAGCGCTGGACCTGGCCGAACCCTCCGCCAAGGCTGTGCTCACAGGTCAGTGCACCTCCTAATCTCTAATGGAACTTTGTCTGTGGCAGCTTGTGTTTGCCTGCGTGTCTGTGTCAAGTCATGTAACCTTCCTTAGTTGTTCCCTTTAGTGGGCACTGGTTATGATCAGAACTATAGAGTCATGTGTGAAATTAATAAGGAGATGTGGTGTTGGGTGTTGGGCTGGGCATTGAAGAACCTCGCAATACATATCCAATGGACATAGTTTACTAATTTGACGTTTCCCCTATGTTTTAATGACAAAATACATTGGATTTTAATATCCACAATGGCCGTGAAATTAGGAACACAATGGATATTATGAATAACTCACATTTTCAACGCAACAGATTCAGCTTTAATTATGTAGTCGGCAGGTATCGAAGTGTATAGCTCTGCAATGTATAATACATCAACATGATTTAAAAGTATCACATTTCATATCCCTGCATCGATATGCATGTTGCCATGAAGTCATCACGTTATACTGCTGTATGGATATACTGAGCACAGCCTTGGTTGGGTGTTTGTTGAGCTGTGGAAGAAGATGCATTTGTCAAGAATGAGCCACAACATGTCATTTTAAGTAGTATGTTTTAGAAAGCAACAATAGAGAACGCAATACTTTTCCGTCATTAAATGTATCACTATATTGTATTGTGTATTGATTGAGGATGGGCGGCGCTTGGAACGTTCATGTTCATTGTTTTGCCAAATAACAACCTACTAACAATAACCAGTTTACCCAAGCTGTTATAAATGACTTGAATAGCTTGAAATGGAGTAATTTCCGACGCACATCTTTTCCCTGCGAGCGTTTGGTGCTGGCTGGCTTCACCACAAATTCATTACCAGCTTTCCACCACTGAATATCCTTCCTGGCGTCGTTAAAAACTCTGTCCAGATGTCTAGCAGACGATAAGTGATTGAAAACCTGCACAAACACGCTGCTCACAACTTCCCCCACACCTTGTTCTGGCCTCACGGTCCAATCTCCAGCCGGTCCAAGGCTGCGGGCACTTTTTCCCCCCTGTCCATCCATCTCCCTTTGCAGCTCTTTACTCCGGCCTGTACACTACATCAGGTTGTCCATTTCGTGCATCTCTCCAAGGCTGCACCCTGAGGTCATAAGCGTTAGCGTTCGTCCGCGCTTCTACGTTTTCATTTTTTCCTTGTTACCAGGGCTGAACTCATCGATCATCTGCTCATAAGAACTGTGTGTTGGCCTTTTTAGACCGTGTGCCCTTTTCCTTTGTTTCTTGTTTAATTTCTCATGTAACTTCAATTTGCTGTCACTTGTTTAAGGAAATTCATTTTAGCAAAAATACTACACTTCCGGAGGAGAGTTGTTTGAAAAATTTAAACCCAATACTAAAGATCTTTCTTGACTAGTTTTAGGATGATTGATGACAGTACAGTATCAATAGTGTCACCAAAGCCATCAATGTGCTTTTAAATTCAATGTTTCCAACTTTATTACAGCGAGTATTGTCATTTGAGTGTTTTAAGTAGTATTTTTACCATCTTGGAGGAGTCACATTTTGAACCAACATGAGTTATTAATTCAGTTAGACAGCTCTAAAGCTATGAATAATAATTTTTTTTAAGGCACATGCTGGGAGCTTAAAAAAGTCTGACCTTGAGCCTTGATTGGCCCAGGGACGAGACTCGCGTTCGGTCCGATGGGGATGTATGGATTTTTGCGCGTAGGAAAAGTTACTGCTGAAGTGTGATGGCTTTTTGTGCTGCACATCATCTTATAGTGACAAAAATCTCAAACTCTATTTCGATACTAGGGAGTAGGACCAATATGCGATAGCGATTTCGATAGCACAACGATAATGCTGTCATTTCAACACAAAATATCACTCACTTTCTTTTTGTTCCCATGCGGTCTTTCTGATAAAGCTCAAGATCATTCGATGCTAGTTTGAATAGGGATTAGTATCTGATTTTTGATACTTTTGACAACCCTAGTATCTCATTTCTTTCTATGTAGGCTATAGTTGTTTACCATTATATTCAACACGCAACATTTCAGCCCAATATTTTCTCGTGGAATGGCTTGGCTGGTTATTGGCCGGTGACTGATGAGGGATGTGCCAGTGATCACTAGTAAGTGCTTTAGCTCTTAGTGGATGTGGCTAATTACACTTAACTTTAATGAACTTGAGTTGAGTAAATCCCAAATATGTCTTGTGATACTAAACCTGGGATGCAAAGGCCCAGCGATGTCCAGCCCAGCATTCAGATTGGACCCTTTCACTGTAAGATGAGTCACAGCATCCTGCATACGCTGACGACATGGAAGAAGAGAAGTACAGCAGCCTGGAAATCGTCTGCAATGTCAAATGTGGTAAACACAACAGTGGCGTTGGCTGGTCTTGTATACCAGCTATACAAAGTTCCATATTAAATACACTATAAAGAGTTCCTTTTGGTCCCATTTTGAACACATTTTAGACAATATTTTGCTGTGTGAACGTAATTCTACCTCACAAAACTTGCCAAATCACAGTATATGATTGTACACATGAATTATTTCTGTCAAAGCCAGTGATCAAATGTTAGGTTCACGTTGAGGGTCGAGTTAAATGTTAAGCCAGATTTTCTATTATTTAAAATGGTACATGCACTGCAAAAATAAATATTTTTTTAATTAGAAAAGGTTAAGTTAAAATGGACTATAATAATTATCTGCCAGTGCAGGAAGTGAAAATTAAAGAAATTGTGTGCTTATGATAAATAAGATAAAAGTAAAATAAGATAAAAACACTTTTTCTAAGTAACTATGCAAGACAAGCGATCAATAAAGCACAAAAACTAATACGTTATTTTACTTAAAATACTCTTGTTTTAAGAGAGGCTAATGTCTTAAACACTATCTTAACACACATTTTTCAGGTATCCGCCCTAGCTTATAGGTGTTAAAATTAAAACTAAAAACAAAATGTTATATTTTGTTTATGCTTAAATATCCTCCTTTTGTCTAGAATCAAACAAATCTTAGTTCTGTAAAATGTGCTGTTATTAATTAAAATCCTTGCTGGATACGGTCTTTCAGTTTTCTTGCATCATACAAATATGAAATATCTTTGAGAAAAAGATGCTGCTCAAAGAGGTATTTGTATTGTCCCTGTGCCCTACAACTCACTGAAGAGTTTTATTGGCCAACGTGGGACACTAAAACTTTGCCGACTAATTACCTGAAGTTTTGTTGTTACAAGCTCTTTTACGCCAATTTGCTCTGGTGCAGACCTTTGGGACACCAAGCTTGGATTAAAACATTTCTATACAGTGGTACAAACTGGTTGCTGCTGTGAGCCGATCACTAATATTTGCAGAATTAGATTTTGAAATCAATTGCAAGGGCTACAAATTTAAGTCATAGTAAAGTTCACAAAGGAACTTTTCTCTTCTGTAAATAACTGTGAATGACCTAGAAAAAATATCAGTGCCAAATATCAGCTAAACTTTCAATATTAGATGACACAGATATCTGCTATACCCTCCGATATCATCAGTGTCAATATTGGGGGAGATATTTTGCCCATCCTCATCTTCGGTGTCTTATTTTATGTCTCTGTTGTTGTGCTATTGTCTGTTGTCTCGTACTTCCAGATTCAGAGATTGTTTGGGGTTGAGTCTGTACATCAAGAATCCATTTGGCTTTTCTCTTCTGATTTGAACCAACTCTTTCGATGGTTCCCACAGTTTCTGTCTGGGCATAGACTTGGAACATCCATTTGGCCAAATATAAAACATAATCGCGTCCCTGAAAGCATTTATTCCAAGCCAAATTCACCTTTTAGGAGCTCAACAGGTATACCTAATAAAGTCTCTGCTTCCCATCAGGTAATGTCTCTAGCCTTTGTCTCTAATGTATCTTATTTGTGGTTGAGTAAAGAGATTTTTCAGTTCAAATCCTCTCTGGGATAACTCTCTCATGTTCTCTCCGGGGGACATCAGCACCGGCTCTAAATCACACTTTCTCAGCTACGCTTTGAGTGTTTACATGCCGTTACATCAGCGGCTCCCCTTGCTCGGCCTCGCTGTGAAATTAGATCAACTGCATGATATCACCCAAGAGACGCATACGCAGCGTCCGCACGTCTCCAAATGGTGTGAAAAATAATGTCCCTGCTTGTTTGAATTGACAAAGCTTGTCTGCTGGATGCTATATTCAGGCTGTTGTTTTCGCCCTCACCCCAGCCTTTTTCTGTAGAGCTGTTGTAGAAAAAGGTATTCAGATTTTGGCGTAATTAAATTGGCCTTTGTTTCCCCTCCATCACAAATATTTCAGCAGTATTCAGTGAAATATGTAAATGGTGTAAACAACCCCAAACTCGTAAGCTCGGAAACTGTTGTGCTTATTGCTGTAATATTTAAACACAGTGGAAATATCCATGCATATTTGAACAGCTGCACAGCTGGCATTTGATAACCTCCTTTTATGCCATGCGATTATTACTGTGGCCTGTAATCACATAGAAGGGGACATTCACCTGTTATACCATGGCCCCTGCATTTTTAAAATTTTTTAAAGTTATGTTCTCATTGTAATGGTGACTTCTTTGTTGGGTGCACTTCACTTCATCTGTATCTTTTTTACTTTTTCCCCTTTGTAATCTTGACATTTTTAATCTCATTACATGAATAAGGTTATACTCGTGTAAGGGCCCCAGGTAAATTATGTAAATCAAGTTTAAATAAAAATAAAAATATCCCATGAGTAATTTTAGATGGAGCTTTTTCTCCCTGTGAGATACACAACCTAATAAAAGGGTAAACTTTGTGAGACGTGTGTGTGTGTGTGTGTGTGTGTGTGTGTGTGTGTGTGTGTGTGTGTGTGTGTGTGTGTGTGTGTGTGTGTGTGTGTGTGTGTGTGTGTGTGTGTGTGTGTGTGTGTGTGTGTGTGTGCGTGTGTGTGTGTGTGTGTGTGTGTGTGTGTGTGTGTGTGTGTGTGTGTGTGTGTGTGTGTGTGTGTGTGTGTGTGTGTGTGTGTGTGTGTGTGTGTGTGTGTGTGTGTGTGTGTGTGTGTGGTGTGTGTGTGTGTGTGTGTGTGTGTGTGTGTGTGTGTGTGTGTGTGTGTGTGTGTGTGTGTGTGTGTGTGTGTGTGTGTGTGTGTGTGTGTGTGTGTGTGTGTTGTGTGTGTGTGTGTAAATATGTGTGTGTGTGTGTAAATATGTGTGTGTAAATATGTGTGTGTGTGTGTGTAAATATGTGTGTGTGTGTGTGTAAATATGTGTGTGTGTATATATATGTGTGTATGTATATATATGTGTGTATGTATCTATGTCTTTCCTTCTAAAATGAAACGGACAGCCAACAGTAAGGAGGGTTACATTTCTTCATCCTCTTGTCATTTTTAGAATTGCCCACAGATTCTCGGCAGGTGTTGAAAAAGCAGGGGTATGGAAAAACTGTAGCGGCAGATGACAACAACATAAAGTATCTTAATTGTAATGACTGAGGGCGCCAGAACTGCAGCTATGTGTCCTCTTACTGATTCTCTAAGGCTTTATAATGGCAAATCAAACTGATTTTGCCTTAAATATAAGTCATGTTTTGTATTGTGTGTCTCTCATATTTACAAGGTAGCATTGTGTTAGTACTTTAGTTTGCTGTATTACTGTGTGGTTTGGTAACATTACACAGAAAAGCTTTATATAATGTGGTCCTCTCAGCTAAAAAAAACCCTGAATTGTGACCAGCCTGTCCTTGAGGCTCTTAACAAATGTAGATTTTTAAATTGAGCCCTTGAAATCATAAATGGTCTCTCTGCAGAGCCATGTTCAAGCTTCATCCTTCATGTCGTCAGACTAAAAGCTTCTTGGCACAAGCTTGAACGGCACACTTTGAACTCTGATCTAGCACTATATTTTTAGCAACTTTATTTCAGTTTCAAAATGTTTATTTTGTAATGTGTGTCTATTGTTTGTTATATGGATGTTTTTATGCATCACTGCTGTGCAATCTGAGCTTTTTGCTCATTTGGTTTTCAAACTACTGTTCAAATGGCAAATCGACTAAACTACAGTACTTTGTTAGAACTATATATCTGCAGAAAGTTGCAATTTACATCAAAAGGCACAATGTTGCTAAGGTGAGCCTATTCAACACTTTATTGTGGCTATTTTCTTTTTCAATTCTGTAAAACACAGAACACGACCAGAGACAACAGGGTAAAAAAAACAACGTATTGTCCAAAGTAGAAGTCCCATTTGGTCCAAAGTCTGTCAAATTTGTCAATTTTCAGATTAAGTCCCAATGTGATTTGTTCCATTTTACATACCGTACATACATTTTTTGGGATGGATTTCTTTCCTACCACCAGAAGTATGTTCCAAAGTATATAGTGACTTTTAAAATCTATAAAAGTATGTCCTTTTAACCATTCTTTCCTATTAATCCTAAATGACAATTCAGTTGTTTTCTTCAACCTGTTTCCCATTTGTGATTCATTTTTTAAAACCTGCAGTTCATTTATTCCATGTTGGTGTCTTGGGGTTAAATTAGCATGCACAGTTGAATGATTTCCAACATCCATACAAATCAAACCATTCTAACTGCCGTGTCATTTCCTTTCTGTGGCACCAGCCTGTCACTTCTCTCTGCCCCTCCACGGGCTTCATTATCATCTTCCTCCACCTGTGTTTATAGCCGCCTCTAACTCGCGATTTGTCAGTTTCCTGCTATGGCGCTGCTGACGGATTCGCCGCATCTTGTTAGAAATGTAAAATATGCAGTTAATGGCAGGCCCTAATTACCACAATCAGTGTCTCTTCACCTTTCTCCGCTGTATAGCCACTCTTGTTTTAATTACCGTTGGCAGTGGTGCATTAAGGCATTTCGCCCCAAGACGTTTTCATTATTTCAAGCAAATTAGAAGAAATTTGTAATTTGAATTCATTTAAATCTTCAGTCCAAGACAAATCCTTCAACTCTGCGCTAAGGCTTAACAATACGGGAAATTATTAGGATATGAGATTTGGCTGTTAAGTGCTGTTATATCGATATATAAATGTTTGATCCTTGTGATATATTGTACAGCTCTACTTTGCACTATTTTACTTACTGTAAACCAGATTGCGGCACTTGAGTTAAGATGTAATTATGCAGAGGCCAATTTCTTTACAGACACAATGATCTAATTCATGTGAAAGAGGTCATTGTATATAATCTGGGCCTTGGGTAACACAATTTATTGACAATTAGGCGTCCATTTTTGAAATATGGTATATTATTGAATAAAATATCACAATACACAATAATGTCGGTGTAATCCCTCATTCGTCCAGGAGTGTTCCATTGTAGAAAAAGATTCAGTTGTAGTCATCTGGACTCTGTTTTAGAAAAAACAAAACGTTTCAACTCTCATCCAACAAGAGTCATTCTCAATCAGAGAAACAAGTCTGAGAACTCTTGTTTATATCCTACTCTGTGAGAGCCCTGCCCACAGGGCGGGACCTCCTGCTAATGGCCCATTGAAACTGGGATGGGCCTATTGTTCTATTGTTCCCTGCCTCACCTTGAGTGCCTATTTAGCATCCGAATGCCCAGGGCGTCTCCAGGGTTTCAGCAGACCATTATAAACAACTGGAAGGTTGAATCTTAAAACCTCCATTCCGATTTAATGAAGGATTCTCTTTTTTAACAAAGATGGCCTCCTTTAACTCCTCTTTCAAACCATCTTTTTTCCCTGCTCAGAATCTCCACCTCACTGTCTTCAATAGAGTGGTTTGTGGCTTTAAGATGAAGATGCACAGCGCTCTGGGGTCCTGAACTTGCGTGTCTTCTGTGCTGATAAAGCCTCTTGGGCCATTAGCAGGAGGTCCCGCCCTGTGGGCAGGGCTCTCACAGAGTAGGATATAAACAAGAGTTCTCAGACTTGTTTCTCTGATTGAGAATGACTCTTGGATGAGAGTTAAAACGTTTTGTTTTTTCTAAAACAGAGTCCAGATGACTACAACTGAATCTTTTTCTACAATACACAATAATATTGATTCTATGATTATAACTCGGAATTAAAATCACAGTAAACTCTTTTCCGAAACAAAGTAGATCCATAAACTTTATAAATAGTAAATGTATAAAATTATTTAACCCAATACTGCTCAAATGCTACAAACTAAAAACAAAGAACAAATTCACTGCCAACGCAAAAAAGTATGCACAATAAATATTGACCCCTAAAAATGTTATTTATTGAGCAAAAAGTTCATATAGTAATGTTAGAGTAATGTTCTTTATCCATATTCAAATCCTCATGTAGCCTTACTTAAATGGGTGTAAGTGGATGGGTGATAAAACACTATTAATTTAAATGCAGCGCCTTGTTCAAACACATGGCATCTACTTCCACCCCATTCATCCTATTGAGCACGGGGCCGAACGTCAAAAAACAATGATCAGCAAAATCCATCAAGCAGAGATGCAAAAATTATTTTATGATTCGACCAACCCGAGTCATTACTTGTATTAACGTTTGTCAGAATACTTTTGAATTAAGGCTTAAGTTAGTATTCAGTAGGGCTGTCACGCACAATGTATTTAGTAGTTGAAAATTATTATTGTTTTTGCCATATTGCCCACTCTTGCTGCTAATCCGTACAATCTGCTGTACAATTTACTGTAAAATTCAGCTCTTTACTATACCAAAGTCATTTGTAAAAAAAGAAAAAAAGCAAACTTGTACTTTGAGAGTGACTACTTAAAACCGTTGACCTAATTTCCCAATGGTTTGGACGATTAACCATGCTGCTACTACATTAGAGACCATAAGCGCCAATTCAAAAAACAAAAAAGAAGCATCTAAATTAAACAAACATTTTCTTTCAAACATCAATGAATGTAAGTTGTTTTTTTAATACCTTTTTTATTGCTATAGGAAAATGTATCATCTTCAAAAAAACGACATTTCCCAGATTGGTGCGTTATGTGCGGCCCATTCTTCTGAACATATAACACTACGACGCGCCTATAAATTCTGCTTATAAATTGACCATACAAGCCATTGAGCATGATTCCCATACTGCACACTGCATTTCCCTGACTGTCCCATATGCTCTGAATTTTGTTTTTCATGATTTAGAGGTTCTGTCCTATTCTTCATCTCTGCAGCGGTCCATCAGCTCTGCGCTCCAGTCTTTGGTGATGGAAGTGTATATTGACCCATAAATTGGCTCCGCCACAGCCGACGCATCACGCTGAGAAATGATCGAGCCTCTCTGTTCTCACTTAGCTGCAGACCAAAGGAGGGAAAATTTGTTTTGCGTACTGCATTTTAACCTCTGAAAACCGAACATTTCAGATGCTACAGAAATGCAGTCTGTGGAATCATTTGTTAAACGATCGATCAAAAGTTCAAGTTTTTAGCTAATTTGATCTGTATTGCGCTACATGCATGGGTTATTGTGTTCAAGTATGCAAAGCCACCAAAATACAAACTTTGTATTTGAAACAGCAAGACATGACACGTCATTTGAGCACTGTACGGTGAACAAATGTGTTCTCTATCAAAAAAAAAAAAAATATATATATATATATATATTTAGCAGTACACACAAATGTAAGACTCAATGGAGTATTTTACTTTGAGTTGGAGCATGAGAGTTGTAAATGTTTAGTCGATTAATGGTGTCTTGGTCGACCAAAATTACCATTTGCCATCTCTAAATATTTTGGTGGGATTTCAAAGGGTTTATATTCACATCAGCAAAAAGGAGAACGCATATTGTGAGATATCTTGAGATTTGGGGGAGAATTGTTGATTTAATCTACATTTTTAGACTTTTTACTAGTGGTTTTCTCAACAAAAAATAGTAATTGCATGATCTCTAAGCGCTAAAATTTTTTAAACGGCATTGTGCGTACTAAGTCTTTGAAGTGTCCATCGTTGTCCCCTGCAGGAGAAATGGGGGGAAAGGTTTTGCGTTAGTTTTCTGACGGTGTAGTTTCACAAGAGCGCTGCAGGGGGAGCTCTACCGTCAAAGCTACTTGTCCAATCCCTGATTTACAGTGTTGACTAGTAAATGTGCTCTAGAAATAAAGAGGATGTCCAAACTTTTTTCACAGCGGGCCTCATTTTGAAACTTATATGGAGTAGAGGGCCACAGTCAACCCAACAATAAAGTGAATCATTCCGAATTTTGCTTTTGACATTGTTTTGATGAGCCTCCACACCTTTAATAAGACTTGGAACAGTAATATTAGGTTGATATAACATCAAAATGCTTGAATGTTTCCAATTTTACAGTAAAAAGTACTACTTTTTGTTTACCAATTTAGCAGGAAGCTGGAGGGCCAACAAAAATTTATGTTTGGACATGCCTGCTGTGAATAAACCATAAAATAGGATGAAAATGGTAAAACAGAATAAAAACAGAGTCAAATACTAAATGCAAAAATGAATATATACATAAATGCATACATAAATAGGCCAAAAAGGCATATCTTAGATAAACTCAAATTCAAAACAAATCAAAACAAAAGACGACTGAGGACAACACTGCTGTCCACTTAGTTCTGCTTCAATAGGATTGAGAGCTTTTGCCAGTGCCAAATGCCCCTTTTAGTCGATCAAACAGTTCTGTCTACTACAGCCCGAGTTAGCATTCCTGTTTGTATAACTTTTGAATTTTCCATGCTTTGTGTGTTTCCCAAATCCTGTTTCACACTTGAACAAATAGCTTGCAAATGTTCCATTGCTTGTTGGATTAAAACATCCCTTGTCGCCACAGTTTATGTCTACATAAAATGGACTCTTGTCATCTATTGGTAAATGATGCTTACATTGAGAGACAAAGGGTGTATG
This sequence comes from Chaenogobius annularis, assembly GCA_015082035.1. NCBI lineage: Eukaryota > Metazoa > Chordata > Actinopteri > Gobiiformes > Gobiidae > Chaenogobius > Chaenogobius annularis. The sequence goes on along the minus strand of BJKM01000218.1, from coordinate 402,479 downwards.
TGTGCTCTCCTCAAAATATTGCATCGATTCTATATTTAGCCTTTCGCAGCGGTGGGGCGTATACTTTCAGAGGGACAGATTATGCAACAGTTTGATTAGATGACCGGGTTCATCATTTCACCGCTCAAGCAAATTGGTATAAATTACCTACCGACGTGTGCTTTTGAAAAATATCCAAGTGAGGTTCATTTACTAAAACATGCATTCATAAATAATTGGTGGCAAGTATTGTAATGCGCTGTTACATATTCAATCATAGAAGATGCCCTTTAGAGGCACTGATACTGTAGCCACTATTCTGCTTATCTCACTGATGCAAATGGACTGCAATGTGAACTTCATTTATAGTCTTTTATTGTCATGAGGGATGCAGGTGGAAAGCAAAGGGTAGTGGAATGTGAAGAGTACAGTATTCAATATAATCAATTGAGGAATGCAACTATTGATAATTTTAGTAGTCTGCGTATTAGTCCGACAGTTATTTCGTGGTACATTGATTTTATTTGAATGCCGTTTTAGATCAAGGTAAAAATGATGCAGCCAGCTGGACTAATCTAATCTGCACTGGTTTAAAAAAAAAAAAAAAAAAAAAAAAGATCAGACGAAAAGCAAGAAGGCCGAAAGGTAATCTAGTAAAAAGTTAAAAGGAATCTGCCACCTGAGAGTGCGAAGCTTTGTAAGAAATACAAGTAAGCATATAGTAAGAAAATGTGCACACAATAAAATCCATATAGGAAGATATTTATACAGAAATGATTATAGCATCTTTAGAATCAATATAAATGTATACATTATGGGTGCAGAAGCAAATTCAGATTTGGCTTGTTCATTCTAAAACACTTTCTCGGCTGAGTCTTATTTTTAACCACTGTAGTTTTATTGACTTTTCCCTCCAATTAATCACATTATAAGCACACCCTACTATTCCTGAAAGGCTTTACAGTAAATGAGGCCTGAAACTCTGCAAATGAGTGATCGAAAGAAACTGTAATGATGCAAAACTCCCCTGGAGGAGATGGCGGCGCTCACAAAAGCATCACCGCCAGCCCTGGCCTTTACATTCTTCTCTCTTGTCATTAGGAATTGATTGTCCGCTGTCCGTAAAGCACTTATTAGGGCACTTTCCCCAAGTTGTTTTTGCCCTTGACCGTGGCCACCGACTCTCTGTGTGTCTTTCCTCTTCACGCCCGTCTTTTGTCACCCATCAATTACGCGGCTGCTTAATGAGCTAGCAAGTCCGCGGCAAATTCATCCTTGCTTCAGTCGCCGTGTCATTTTGATCTAGCGTTGTCCTCTCGCCCCCTGCCATCGCTCGTGTCTTCAAAGTTTACGAACAACTTGTGTCTGTCTAGTCAAATGCCTCAGACTTTTCCCAACAGAAATGCGTTACAACTTCCAGGCGCGTTGTGAACGTCTTGAATTGCATCACAAATATCTGGGAAATTTGATCATGTGTCTAATTATGGAGACCGGGAAAGTGATAAATGGATTTCTTGTGATGCAGGTGACTTTGAACTGTGATGCAACTAACTTATTATATTATGTCATATTATGTTATATTTGTGATCAACTGGTCAGCGATTATTTTTTTGTTTGTTCATTTTGAAGACAAAGTAAGTGGTTGCTGCTATAAAATGTTTACAAATAAAGTGTATTATTGATGAGCCCCCCTCATCATGACTGACTCCCCGACCGTGGACTCCTTCTGCTTCCTCGGCACCACCATCACCATTGAGTCCATCCTCTCCTCCTCCATCACCGTGTGGTACGCTGGAGCCACAGCCAGGGACAAACAGAGACCACAGTGCATTGTGCGTTCTGCTGAGAAGGTGATCGGCTGCAGACTTCCATCTCTGCAGGACCTGTACGTCTGCAGGGCTCTGGGACGAGCAGGTCTGATCACAGCTGACCCTTCTCACCCTGGACATGGACTATTTGAACCACTCCCCTCAGGCAGGAGGCTACGGTCCATCCGAAAGAGAACCTCCCGCCACAAGAATAGTTTCTTTCCCTCTGCTGTTGGACTCATGAACACTTCTAAACACCTGACACTTTAACTACAACTATTCTTCACTCACTGCACTGTCACTTTCTGCAATCATAACTGTAAATGTAACTGTAATTCTCATGTACATAGTAATGCCTATTTTTATTTTATTTTATACTATAGTAATTTTAAATTGTATCTTAATGCATGCCCTTTTTGATTTCATATATGTTGTTTTTATTATTGATCAGTGTTTTATGTTGCACCTTCATGCCGAGACAAGTTCCAATGTTTGTGAATTTTGTTCATTGACAATGGCAATAAACCTTTTCTGATTCTGAAATCAGCAATATTTTAAAAAATATGGTGCCACTTACTTTGTATGCATGTATTTTTGTATATTCAGATAATGATTACAATTATCAAAGTAGGAGAACAATCATGTTTTATATTCCACTAGTCATGATTAGTCGGTTAATCGGCGCAGCTCCAACTTTGACATCATTTTGAAATGAAATTATAATTGAAATCGAAAGGAATTCTGTGACTTTTCCCCGGAAACCAGTGATGTCACTTTTGTGGTTCCATTTCATTCAATTAAAGTAGCGGTTTAGTATTTGATTTTGTTTTTTGTTTGAATTAGCTGAAGCAAAAATAGCAAGTAAAAGCAAAAGTAATAGCAATAGCAGCAGTAGTATTTGTTTGAATAGTTCAGATATTGTTAGTTACTATATCGACTTCTTCTTGGAGATAGATTTCTTCTCCTTGTAATATTTTACTTTTACTGTTATAATGTAATATTTGCAATAGCGTATTTGTTGTAATATTCAGTGATTATGTTATCTTTTTGTTATCATACTTGGACTTCTTGTGGATAGATTTCTTCTCTTGTGAACTCCCTCGATATTGTACCTGTGCGTCTCGCTGGGTAGAAACACGTGTATTGGTTTATGGATGCAGCATCTCTTCCCTGAGGCTTGACAGTTCATTATAATGAGTGACGGCGAGTGGGCTTTACCTGCGCAAAGGTGAGAATTTAAATATTGTGATCGGCCTTCTACTGCTATCGTAGGTTACATTTAAACAAAATACTAGTTTGATAGAAATGCGTGACATGTGCGGTTCTTGTTTAGTTAGTTTTTAATTGGTCTTCTCTGAGTTACAGTCTAATTAGCACAGTCTAGCTTTGCAGGATTTTTACCCGGCCTTATACCGAAGTACATTCAAAATGAACTAAATGGGCTAGTCTAACAATGATTTGTTTTGTACATTGAGGCTTTTTAAATACGTCATCAACAAAACAACAACGATTGAAATATGGTGACTACAGGCTTGTAGACAGAATAAAGTTTATTATCAGAAATTGTTTTATTCTTTTTTTTTTACATTTTTGATTTATTTTGTAATAATGCCACAGTTATTGTAATAAAAAGTGTATTTTCATACGTGTTTTTAGAATCTGTTTAGTCCACATAACTATTATCAACATACGACTATCTTTTTTTTATAGTCGACGAGTCACAATAAGTTGCTTAGTCTTTGCAGCCCTTCTTGCCTAAACATCTATTGATGAATTATTCAGTTTTCTACAGCATTACCATTTGGTGTTGGCAGGCCGAATTGCCACATCGCCCCAGGATGCCATTAATGGTGCCAATATCACGGCGCAGTGTCCAGCTCCATATCTGTGGACTGACCAGCTGGATATGTCTGGCACTTCTGGCTTTAAATGTGGATATGATCGCAGCCAATGGCAATCTGGTGTTACATTTGGCAATCATTAAAAAACAGGGTAAGATTTGGTGCTTTCCGAAATGCAGTTGTTGTTGTTATTCGGCCTGAAAACGCAATCTAGGAAAAACAGCAGAAATCTGAAATGGGCTTGTTTTTTTAAATAGATTTTTTTCTTAGTTGTTGGTCTCTACTTTCGAGATTGCAATTTACAAAATGGTAGATTGGTGCACAATAAATAGCGCTCGGTGCTTATCCTGGCTTGAATCCACTATTCTGCGCTGTTCAAATGCTGATCATTTGTGCCATAAGCCGCCCACAGCTGTATACACGGACTTGCCACTTGCCCAGCATTGTGGGTGTGATCGGAACGAGCAAACCCTGTAAACCCTGAGTTTGTGGGTTTTCCATCACAGAAGTTCTAGTTGTTTTGACTTTTGAGTTCATTTTTGTACTTTCCGTGTCATTGCGGCATAAGAAAATAAAAGCCTGGAGGGGACAGATCCAGACAGAAAAAAAAAGATGAGAACAGAGAGTGAGAAACCGAGTCCATTAGCCGCTATTAATTACCGCTGATTGGTATTCACCGACTCGCTGCCTCTGAGCCCAGAGGATCAATTCTCTGGACCGCCGTCAACACACACGCGCACAGGCACACTGAACACAAAGCATTCGTGCCAACACAAGCCTCTCGTTCCTTTGGCTTTTCTTGTGCTTTAAAGCCGCTCCCATCTGACTTCATTAACAGCGCATTAATGCACAAATCAGATTGCCATTCCGTTTGGGCCTGTTCTGGGATATTTTTAATCTCTGGTTATCGGAGAACAACTTTGGGGTGTGACATGGTAGCTAAGTAGCCTCAGATGTATTAAGGAACTAATTTAGTTTGTGAACGAGTAGTTGAAGTGGATAAGGTCCTTGTAAGGATGCATTGATTATTTGGATAATTATTCATGACGTTTGAACTGAAAAATAATAATTTTAAACATTTTAAAAGCAGAATTTTGTATTTTGAATTCAACTGTAAACTGTAGAATAATATGAGAGAGACGCTATCTCAAAATATAAATCAGTCCAAGTATATAGTGTTTAAAAAGGATGTTTTAATATCAAGACAAAGATGAGATTGACAAGTGTTGCTAATGGAGTTGGTTAAAACTAGATTGAAGAAGTTTGTGAAGCCTAATATTTGTACAGTTGTGAAGATTGCATCATGTAAGAATCCGTAATTGAGGAGTTTTAATTTATTTTGTTTTATTGTAGAAGATGGGCGGGGCTAAATCAGTTTGTTTTTTTTACTTCCTCACGCGGCCTTTTCAGAGAGAAAACTTGATCAGTTTCTAGTTTCATTTACCCGCATGTTATGTAACTTATTCAAATTCAATTTTGTTTGTAACGCCCACCAACAACGGTTGCCTCGAGGAGCAACAGTGAAAAACAGAATAAACAATGTTCCTTATTGACTTGTCCCAATATCCTGTGTCCTTAGACAAATGTCCCAAGCGCCCCTGTCCTTAGACCCTCCTTCTCGGCCAGGAAAAACTACCAAACCTCTTTGGGGAAAAAGTAGAAACCTGTAGGAGTTCCACAGTGAAGGAGATATCTGACTCCCTCGGACGAACAGGCGGACGCGCCTCAATTTGCAGATAGACGGTGGAGCTGGACCCACTCAGGAGGAGAACCAATTCTTCGAGGCTGATGAAGAACCGTTCGTATGGAGTAGAGACCGTTTCTCCAGGCAGTTGAGGAGCATCTGGATCCACAGGTCATCGATGTGCCTGCTCCAGAAGAAGAAGGAACAGTGATGAACAGATTGTAAGTGAAATTAAATGTTAAATATTGTTTGATAGGAAAAGTTGTCTTTAGCAGAGGATGCCATACTTCCCCCGGCATAGTTTCTCCTAGGGCAACGTAGGTGGGAACTGTAGGTTTTTATTTCTGTTCTATTTCTATTTCAGCCCGAGCCCCAACAGCGGGCGGTATATGGGCCAATTGGACTGCTATAACGAGCGGTTTCCAGAAGGCCGCGTTTGAAACGTCCGAACCTATATACATAATGAAATGCGGCGGCGCCAGCGCGCTTATGGGTTTGGCTAACCATTCGCGTCGCCCTGTGGCGAATTGGTGTCCGGTCGTGCGATCACCTAGTCGCCCTGGCATAACTCAAGTGAGAGAAGCCGAGTGCCGGAGGCCAACTCAGGTCTATTAGCATACTTACCTTCCTGCAAATAGAACACAATAGTCAGCAAATGAGTGCGTGGGGTTCGAAGCCCCACGCACTCATTGGTTTGACCATACCGACAGCGGCGACAGCGCTGCATCCCAATTGTAACCTGCTCCTGGCAACAACCAGGGTAAAACCGCTCGATGCAGTGGAGGCCATCCGCTACACTATAGCAACTTATGCTTCTGCAATAGCACCAAAATAGGGTCAACCTATATTGAGTGTGCATGGGCGAAAGCCCAAGCACTCATTGTGTACAACCCGCAGCGAGCGAAGCTGCTGCATAGCCAATGTCGTCAGCTAGTGCGACATACCAGGTAAACGTGATTAGCCCCTTGTCGGAGTGCATCGGTGTCATCGGCATACTTACTCTTTGCGATGGACACAAATAGTCAACGAATGAGTGCGTGGGTGCGAAGCCCACGGCACCCGTCTCAATCTGGTTCATGAATCGCATTATATGCTGCAGCGCGAAAGCGCTGGCACAATATTCCTGCGCCATATAAAACACCCCTATACCACTTAAATTGACTCCCTATTTGGCATTCGCTGCTGTACCTCAGAGCCCATGCCGCAGACATGCCATACTTATATATAGAGCTCAAAATGAATTGGAAAGTCTTAATGGGATGGGTGGGGAATGTGGTCGGGGGATATGATCAGGCTGACTTGACACCGAGCGCATGTAAGCCGCTCGTAATTTGATGATTCACTACGGTGGGCGCGTGGTGGAAGGCTCAGAGCTTTCAAAATGACGTAGTAGATATGTTGTTGGCAATGGCAACGAGGATAGTTATTGTTTTTTGCTCGAAGCATATTAGTTATTATTTTTTTTTTGTTTTATTATTCTTTTTTTTTTTGTTCTAACGAACTTCTTTTTTCTGGCTCTTATGAGGCTCAGATTTGACCCCCTTGAACATGCATCAAAAACTACCAACTTATGTGCCCAGAAAGTCAGATCTGGCGCATAACAATTTTGTTTTTTGGCGTTCCATTTTATTTTTTAATTCTAAAAATGGCTGCCGACACAGCCATCCACAGAGGTCAAACTCATCAACTGCGTCCATGGGAGAACCTCAACCTTTGTCCTAGGAGGCAACGACAATTCGGGTCACAAGCTTACCTCTCGTGATGACAACAAACAGTTATTCGTGCACAGTTGCCCTGAACTAATCCATATGGGCCGCTCTTTGTGTGCTTTGGCACATGACAACCGCTATTTAGCAGCGGGTTCATAATCGCTACGAACTCTCGGGACTTAGGGAACCCGGTTCTCAAGGGGCTACCCAGTGGCTTCAAAATGGGTGTAACATCCTCATACACAAGTTGGGGGGGCATCGTAAAGTTTATCCAAGATCTTTTTGGATAACTTTTTACCCGTCCTCGTTCGCGGCGCAGCCACAAAGAATGGCACTAAGCTTGATCGACAGTCTAGGCGGATTTTGGGACATTTTTAAGCTGACCGAATTTGTTAACTATTGGCTTACCCATTTGCGCCATGATACGGGCCCGTGTGGACCGAAAATTTTGGGAATCAGTTGTTATAACTTTCACGCATTGGACGTGGTAATTTGGTTGGAAATAGATCAAAATGAGGCTCTGATAGGCGGCCCCTACAGAGTGAGAAATGCCATGTGTTCCATTGACTTTGAACGGAACTCCTCCAGGGACGTTTTCCACCCACGTGGCTTGCAAAAATCGGTGTACAGTCACCATGGAGACACGTGGGGATCTAAAGTTATGCCAAATTTTGTTTGGGATAGCACTTTTAACGGTGCTACCGAGCGGCGACGGGCCTCGGCAAAGTGTCTAGGACACACCGCAATTTATGTAAGTTGGAGAAAAATTGGAAAAATTGCTCCCAATTCTTGGGCAGAACACAAGGCCGACTGTGGACCAATATTTGAATCAGGTTGTTAAAACTTCAGGCTTGAGAACCTGTTTATTATCGCTGAAAAAAATTTAATCGGTCCCTAACAGATATTATGCCGAACGAGCAAGACTCACGAGGGCCCACGAAAGGTGACATTTAAGTTAACATGGAGACGTCAAAAAAATTAGTTTTTATTCAAAATTGTTCCAAATGTTTGCCCAAAAATTTCTATTTTGGTCCCGGTCCGAAATAAAGCCAATCAGACTATGCATTATTTTGATGACGCGTTGTTAGCCGTAGCGGATGGACAGATAAATCCCATGTTATCCTGACATGGCGATAGAAATCGGCCATAATTTTCGCCACATTTTTTACGACTTTCACACTTTTACGAACTCCCCTCCTCGGGGCGAGCGGCCCGAATCGGAACGCTCATCAATTAGGGCCGAAATGTCATCTCTTCAGGCGTGGGTTATACAAAAGTTATCCAAATGTTAGATTAACATTACTGGTGGTTCCTCACACGGCAGACGCTCGCAAGATGTTGCCGCACAATTCGACATTTTCACCATTTTACAAAATGCCGCCCCATTTTGGGTCCTTAGAGTGGCCTCCTTACAACCATACTGTTTTTAGCCCCAAAGACATGAAATTTGCAAACACTCCATATTTTGGCATAGACGATCAAAAAAGTCCGGGGGCGCAACAGTCATATTCTTATGTTAAAGGTGTCCGCATAAGCGATGACGCAACCACATGCATTGTCCCAATGGGTCCGTGGCCAGAGATCTCTGCGAAATGACTTGGAGATTTTTCACATTGTACACTTTATAGAGTTACTAAACTCTCCTTGGGCGTCGGGCTTCTTACACCGACTTTAAATTTGGTGACACATCATTCTACAGGGGGCGGGGCTTTTCCAAAGTTATCCAAGTTTTATGGACAATGAGGCTATCGTGGTGTCTAGCTGGCCAGTGGAAGCGGCAAAGTGAGCTTGGCCAATTGTGTTGCATTTTTGGCGGCTTATAGATGTCGGCGTTCTGTTGGCTTTTTTTTTTGTGACAAATAGACTCAATAGCGCAACGGGCCCAGGTGAGAGAAAAGGACAAAACAAAATATGCATGGGAAGCGGAGCTGAAAGCCCCGAGCGGCGCGAGGGGCCACTGGAGTGACCTGCTTGGCGGCTTTAATTATTTTTATTTATTATTATTATTTTTTTTTTTTTTGTCTAAACGAACCTCTGTTTTGAGCTCAATTTGACCCCCCTGAACATGCTCAAAAACTCACCAAACTTTGCCCGAAAGTCAGATCTGGGACGAAAAATTTTGTTTTTTGGCGTCCATTTTTTTTTTTTTCCTACATATGGCGGCGAGCAGCCAGCCACTCAAAGAGGTCAAACTACACTTGCGCCATGGGAAGACAGTCCAACTTTGTCGTAGAGCAACGAAATTCGGGACACGCATCTCTCGTGTGATGACAAACAAAGCAAGTTATCGTGGCCACCCCCGGCCACACCTAGCCTGATCTCTAACGCATATGCCGCCAATCCTAGTTTTGAACATGACAACCGCACTTTTCGCTCATATCGAACTTTAGCGAACTCCTCCTAGGGCGTTTCACCCAGTGGCTTCAAATGGGTTGTACACTCCCATAGACAGTGGGCATCTAAAGTTATCCAAATTTTGGATAACTTTTTACCGGTCTATCGGCGGCGCAAGCCGGAAAAGTATGCCACGGCATTCTGAGTAATTTAGTCAATTTTAACAATTGCTTCCATTTGCGCAAAACGGCCGAGATGAGATTCCAAATTCAGCAGTTGATAACTTTCAAGCTTGATGGTATATTAATTGTGAAAAAGTTGCAATCGAGCGCAATAGCGCCCCCTCAGAGTGACATTCTAACATTTTCGTAAGACTTTTAACAGAACTCCTCTAGGCTGATTTACTCCCCAGGGGCTCAAAATTGTGTTATACACATCCTCATAGATGAGGGGCAATCTAAAGTTATCAAATTTTTTGGATAACTAATAAACGGTCTCATAGATATCGCGCGTCAGCGGGGCGGCCGCAAAGTTGGACAAAGGCATTTTGAAGTTGAGAAAATTGAGAAATTGCTCCATTGCTGTGGGCAAAAAGGGCACACATGTGGCGACCAAATTTGAATCAGTTGTTAACTTTCAGCTTGAACCTGTTAATGCGAGAAAAAATCTAAATCGGGCCACAATAGGCGTCTCCTAACTAGAGTGACATTTAAATTAACATGGAGAGAAAAAAATTTAGTTTTACCAAAATTTTCACAATTTTGACCCAAAATTCGGGGCGTCTCCGGTCAAAAAAAGCCAATCAGACTTATGCCATATTGTTTAAACGGTTTAGAGCCGTAGCGATGACAAGAAACATCCCATGTTAATCCATATGGCAAACATCGCAAAATTGGCCACATTTTACGCTTCACGACTTTAACGAACTCCTCTCTTGGCGATGGCCCGATCCGCTCAAATTAGGACGGAAGTCATCTTCAGGAGTGGGTTAATCAAAAAGTTATTCCAAATTGTTATTTCTATTACATTACGGTGTCTTCTACGGCAGCGCTGCAAATGTTGTCCCACAAATTCACTCATTTTCACAGCCATTTACAAATGGCTCCCATTTGGGGTCTTTAGCGTGGCCCTCTAACATCCATTAGTTTTACCAAAAATGACATGAAAATTCAGCACAACACTCTATTTTGGCATAACGATCAAAAAAGAGTCCGGGGGGCCAAAGTCAATTTTGTCACAAAGTTGTCGGCCGTATGAGCGATGAACTGGTGCAACCCCATGTTGTCCCGATGGGTCAGTGTCCATGACTCTTCTCAAATACCAAATGACCAAGATTTTTTCACTTGACACTTTAACAAAACTTCTCCCAGGCTGCTTGGCCCGACCAAGCTTAAATGGTGGACATCTTCTTCAGGGGCGGGGCACAAAAAGTTATCCACGTTTTAACCAGACACAGCTAACGGTGTCTGTGCGGTGAAGCGGCAAAAGTCCGATCGGCAATTGGTGGTTCATTGACGCTTCTTGTGTCGCCGTCTGTTTTGTCTTTTTTGGACAAAACTCAAATACACAACGAGCCCAATAAATGCCACGAGTGCGGAGTGCTCGAAGCCCGGCGGCGCGCGAGGGCCGTGGATGCCGCTTGCGGCTTTAAATTTTATCTGTTTTTGTCACATTCTCTTTTTTTTTTATCCAGAAAGTTTGCAAAGTTGGTCACAAACTTAACCGTGTTTAGACAAGGGGAATGAAAAGAAAATTAAAGATTTCACAGTTGCTGATCTCAGTAATGTGAATGATCTTGTAATCATGTGGTTTTTTCCTCAATAATTGTAACACTAAATCTTAATATCTCGACATCCATATAACATGTATTCTCATAATTGGCTTGTTTAGTAACTTTTTCCATACAACTTAATCGTAATAAGTCCTGGTTGAAATTTATGGAGCTAATCCACAGTTTTTGGGGATTACTTCATCAGAATCAGAAGCTGTGACTTTCCTGAAGTCCACGATCATCTCAACTGTCTTCTGGGCGTTGAAACACGAGGTTGTTAACGCTGCACCAGGACACCAGCGGTCCCTCCTCCTGTAGACAGACTCATCCCCGAGATGAGCCCGATGAGGGTGGTGGCGTCCGCAAACTTAATCATGTTTACGGAGGTTAAAGTGTTCCGCCTCCGTTCGGGGTTGTAGGAGGGGCCCCTGTTCGAGAAAAGGTTGTTTATGGCCAAAAAGAAAAACTGCCAAAGGATGTGAAATCAGGGTGAGAAGAAGCAGAGGGAGATTAGTACATACCAGACCCTGTGGAGTTCCTTGGTGCTGGTATAATCCGACGTTGTTCTTTTGAGAATTCTTACTACTGCACGCGTGGCCGGTTCCGATGCCGCCACGCACTGCCTCCGATCCGTCAGGAAGTCAGTGATCCACCTGCAGGTGGAGTCGGGCACGTTGAGCTGGGAGAGCTTTTCCTGGAGCAGAGCAGGGAGGATGGTGTTGAAAGCAGAGCTCAAGTCCACAAACAGGATCCTGGCATAGGTTCCAGATGCTGCAGGATGAAGTGGAGTGCCAGGTTGATGGTGTCGTCTACAGACCTGTTGGCTCGGTAGGCGAACTGCAGGGGGTCCAGCAGGGAGGAGGTGAGGGACTTGAGGGGGGGCAAGACCAGGCGTTCAAATGACATCATGAATACAGACGTCAGCGCCACAGGCCTGTAGTCATTAAGTCCAGTGATCCGTGGACAGGGACAATGATGGTAGACTTGAAGCAGGCTGGGACATGGCATGACCCCAGGGAGGTGTTAAAAATGTCTGTGAAGACGGGGGTTAACTCTCCTGCGCAGTGGCGCTCTCCACCCTTAATGTGGCGGGAGAGACACCGTCTGGTGCATAAATTATTAAAACCATAAATAGTTAAAAATGAATGCACACTAACCTAATACTCTCACGTTATAAATGTGGAAGGAGTGCTACGTGTGAAGATAAATAAGAATAAATGTGAATGGACTAAGCATTGGGACAGTTTGTATTTGTACATTTGTATTGTATTTGTCTGCAATTAAGTTGATGGTAAGGCTATGATCTCATAATATAATTTCGTCCAATTACAGCTGAAATAAGTTAATTCATTGCAAGTAATCAATTAATGAGATTATTGTCAACAAATTTAGCACTCGAATAATCGCTATCTGGTCTATATACCGACTCCAACAGCTCAGGTGTTGACTCAGACCGTGATTACCTCAAAACGACACGGGAAACATGTACAAGCAGTTTTTTTGTTTATAAAAAAAAAAAAGTAAATATAAAATCTGTAAATACACATCAGGAGTAAGTGGTCACTTTATCTGGGTCAAATTTAGTAAGAATCTCGTTCATGGGCCTTTTGAAATCAAACAACTAATCAATTAATTGCAATCATTATATTCATCATTAAGTAAAATAATCATTAGTTGCAGCCTTACTTTCAAGCTTTGTTTCAACTGAGAGACACTTTGTTTCTTCTGTTACTAAACGTTTTAATATTTTGAGTGAATTTCTCTTACATGCTTTTTATTGTTTCTCAAACAGTGATATAAATAAGCATTTGCTTGAAGCTAGTTTGTCTCTCTCAATTGCTATCGACAAGGCTTGTGCTTCTTGGTGTTTACATTGACTTGATCTTAGAGAATCTAATAAACCAGCCCAGATCCAGCTGTGAAGTGCAGTCGTCCTTTGATCTGAAGTGTTCTTTTCTCTAGTGCCGACAGTGGAGAAGGGTCAGGAAGGGCCACGCTATCGCCACGAGACCTTTTAGCACATCACTTCTGACAGTCGGGTAAAGGTGCAGCCTCACAGCAGAGCCCATAGGGATTTAGCACTATACTGGTGGAGTGAAGTCCAAGTTTGTCTCTTTTCAAGTTTGAGAATTGAATGATCAGCTCCATAAGATATGAAAATTGTCTCGCTTTGGCAATTTGTGTTGTCAGAGTGGGAGTCGGGCTAGAATTCTGAGCACCGTTCACTCCGCTTGACCTTTGGCATCTGGTCTAAACAATTTTGAGTCTAAATTTATGACGTCAATAGAACATAGTTTCAAGCCAAGCCACTTTGTCACTGATAACATGATGTCAAGAAAATATTATTTTTCTTAGCAGTAGTGAAGCTCAGTGATGCTTTGAAAGTTTGAAAGTCAGTTCAAATGTTTGTCTCATCATTATATATTTTTGGGCAGCTGAAAGTAAAATTTTGAATTTATTTCAGAGAAGATAACTTGCCACATCTCACAGACAAAGTTGAAATGGAATAAGCTAAATATAAATTCTCAGTTTGAAGAAATGCTTCATGATGATGACATTCGTTAGCCTGACTGACATGTACATAGCAGTCTGCCCTGTTAAAAAAGAATAATAATAATAATTGTATATTCAAGTCTTTATTGTCTCAGAGGGAAATTTGTTTCCACAGCCGTCATGACAGGTATTGGCTTTCCTCACCAAAAAACATAGGACACAATAGACAATTAACAACTTAAGTAAATTGAGAAAATCTCAGTTTTAATAAACGTTTTGCATTTCAAGTTTTCTCCAAAGTTGGAACTTTTAACTCTTGCAACTGACCTTTTCTCCCTTCAATTTCCTAAAGTAGACTTATAATATATCTGTTATGCATTGCAAAAGACTGATCGCTGCTTTAAACAACTTTTCATGTGAAACGTCTGACTTGTCTTCATGCCACAGTGAGCTTTTCATTACAGGAATGACTTACAGAGAGCAATAATAGGCTGTCATCCACAAAGACACAGCGGCTGCATGGATATTCTGATTGGAGAAATGTCTCTACAGAGAAGAAAATGCCTGCTTTTTTTTTTTTTTTTTATATAAACGGTATCCCTGTCAAGTTGTCATAACAGGAGCGAGTACTAATCCCGTTTCTCTGCAGCGCGACAGGTTTTCATCCGTTGAAATCAATTAGTGGCCCCGTCGTCCCCGGGCTTGCCGTGTGGCTTTCCGAAACATTTGTCCTTTTTCCGCCAATAAAGGAACAGTTTGGCGCGTTCAGGCCGTGTCAGCGCAGCCCCTTCTGTTTGTAGTCTCCTTTAGATCTTGAGCTCAGAAGGCGTCATCACCAAGTGCTCCCTATCCATTATAAATTGGGAGAAAATGAAATAGAATAACAGTACCTCGGTGGGCAGAAAATTAGCCCCTGCTTTCTCTAAAAGCCTTTGGGAAAATAATGAGATTTTTAAGGAGGGGGGCAGAAAGATGGAAAGAAAGTCGAGGAACGGATGAAAGGCTGGAAAAGGTTATGGGGAAGTGATAGATGGAAGAGAAGTAAACAAATGTGCCGCCAGAGAAAAGAGGCGGCGACGAAGGCACGACGAATGGAGACGCTTAGTGCAAATGGAGGAATGACGAAACACAAAATCAAAAGGAGGCATCGAGAGCGAGAGGGTGCTGGTGTGTTAGCAGCCCAATCATGGCGGCAAAGAGTTTCTGAATGCTCCGGGCTTCTAATGGTAAGGCAATTGCACCTGCGGGCTGTGGAAAATGCCTGAGATGTTCCTTTTGTGTGCAAGGCCAAGTGCGCAGCCTTTCTCCGCTCTTATCAGTGACATGCTCATTGATTACCGCGATGACTGCGCTTCGATTGGTCCCCAGTGATCAGCGAGCCGGCGCTTTCTTCAGCCACACTGCTCTACACTAAGCCATCAGTCTGTTTTCCAGTCCGGAACATAACAAAATGACCAAGCAAAAAGCGACTAAACTGTGTGATGTGTGTGTTGTTGATTGCTTTTTTGTGATCTGTCTGCGCTATTTCCCCTTCTGTTCATATTACAGTTTTCCACATGGCTGCTCCTGCTCACAACAGACACTTGTAAGGGTTTTTGGACGTTTTCAGGGATTTGAATGACAGAATTTTCCTAATGAAGCTCAAAGCGAGTAAGACGTCTCTAAATTAGTTTTGCATTGCACCCAATTCATGCTGGTTTTTTGTAGTTCCCCCGGCAGTTTCAGTTATTGATGCTTACTCAAGGATGGAAGAGGAGTCACCACTCTTTGATTTGTTCATTAGGTATTGGTGCATAGGAAATATACTTCTATGGTTCAAGGTTATGTCAACATTATATATTATAGATGAATCGCAATTTAATCAAGATCACAATTTGAATGGCTGCACTTAGCAAATCGGCAAAGGCTGCAATTAATAAACTCCCATCATTTCCTCCACACACGACAAAATATCTTGCTTTATTCTTTATAAAAAACTGCTGTTACTGTTAAAGCTACTGTTTAGATCTGTACAAACATCTTTTGAAATTGTCGAAAAAGATTCAGTTGTAGTCATCTGGACTCTGTTTTAGAAAAGACATAAAAAACATGTATTTGAAATACATAATTTCTCTTTTTGTCAATTCTCCTGTAATTTTAACAGAATCCATTTATTCAAAGACAAATTGCAAATCTAATCGCAATTTCAAATTCTTGTCTCACCGTGTGTTTTGCGTACACTAGTGCTGTGCAAAGATTGGATGGGTCATACACCCATTTTAATGCTGATCGTCTGATCGTCATCAAATGAATCATACTTGGCAAACAAATGTGAATTTTTCAATTTGATTTATATAACCTCCTTGTTGTATCATATATTTTGCAGACAAAGTTGAGGATTACACGGTGTCTACAAAAGTACTTGTTTCTACAATAAGGAGCTCTTGAAAGTGTCACACTGGCTAAGCAGTTGTTATTTTTCAGAAGCAAAAAATATATTTTTTTTATATTATGTGCACGGCGTTCATAACAACATTGACCTGTATTGTAAGAATTATATATTTACTTACGGAAAGTCCGACATAATTGTTGTGGAATTTCTCTTCTAATGATTATCAAGAAATAAAGTAAAGCAATAGAAAAGAGCTGTCTTTTCTCAAAAGTGAATGTTTAATTCTGTTGTACTATCAGAATGAATCTGTCCCTCGAGTGGACTCGTCGGTCACTCGTGCAGGACCGACGAGTCCACACGTCTGTCTCGTCCTGCTCTGGTCTCGGGGGTCAGGTTCCTTTTATAGGGGACAATCGAGCAGATGTACCCTATAAAGGTAAATTTTCCACATGACCTACGTCAATAGGAAAATTACAGCGGCATAGAAGCAAACTGTAGATACAAGAGAAAACAAAGGATTCGAAGGTCCCAGGAAAGAGGCAGTTGGTTGGTACATTTGCATTAAGTCAGTTCACACTTCTTACTATTCTACAGAAAACAATTCCCTCGTGTGAAAGACCAAAAGCAGAGAGAAATAGGTCTTTGATCAAAAGGATCACAGTACAGCCACGTGATTATCAGTTATATGTTAACAGGAGGGTCGAGGCCAAGCTTGAGACAAAAAGTCTATAATGTAACATAAAGTAAAAAACAAATGATATTTTTTTCCATAACATACTCTAAAATCAGATATCAATAATAAAGAAGCTGCTTCTCTACTTTTTACTCATTGGTACTAAAGTAAAATGTATTCTAATGCCATTTTCTGATGACACTTATTAGTTTATACTTGCATAATATTTTTCCATGTATTAATTTCTCTGAAGCCACTGTTGCTGTTTTTGTTATTGCAGAGTTTTTCCTGTGGGCCCTGCAGCCTCTTTGTGACGCTTTGTATTTGTGAAACATGGCAGAGAAAGTCTGCCGACGCTTTTGTTGCCGTCTTTTCAGGCATGCTAACTAGTTTCCAGATACCATCACAAATTAGCATGTGTTGTTTCTCCTCTTTGTCATCCAGGAAACCTTTGTATGGCCCTGAGAAGAAGGAACTCTATAGGTGAAATCAAAGAACACCGCACTGTTTCTAACTTCAAATAAGTCACAGCTGGGCAAAGTCTCTAATTGGTCAAAATGTAAGCAAAAGGTGGTACTTTTGATGTCGTCGTTGCCCTATTTGCGTGGTGGAAAGCGGGTGGTTTTCCTTAAAAGGTGGGATTTATTTACAAATACGCGAACAGAGAGTTTGGAGTTAATGTCCCTAAAGATGGTAATACATGGAATTTATATATTAATGCTTTATTTTTCTATAATAGAAGCCAATACTGATATTTTTGAAGTTACGAAAAACTCAGTTAATGATGCCGAGACAAGTTCCTATGTTTGTAAATTTTGTTCATTGACAATGGCAATAAACCCTTTCTGATTCTGATAATGTCTAGAAAAAGCCTTTCAGAGAACATTGTTCTTTTCCCACTAAAATTTGAATATTGCATTTAATTAATACTTGATGTTCATCCTTTTGGCCCAAACTAAATATCTTCTTAGGATGGCGCTTTATGGCTGATATTTGCTCCATGTAGTGTATTGGTTCACTCTGTTCTCGATAGTAAGCTTCCTTAAAATAATATAATGCCCATCCAGACTATTACCGGCCCTTACTCATTGCTGTTTATCAAATCCAATCATTCCATGGTGTGCAGGTTTTATGCGCGTGTATCTGCCCAGTTTCAAACCATCCCATATCTCAAAGCCGCTGCTACTGCTCTTATAAGTGCACGGAGGAAACATTAAATCATATAAAAGACTGAAACCCAATTAAACCGACCCCGACTTTGGCAAACCGCAGCCAACCAAGCAAATGAAGGTAATTGCCCTTGAAGGACCTCAGTAAAAACACCCAGTTTAAATAATGCTCTTCCAACACAAGGTCAAAAACACTGTTTCCACGCAGTGATTTACAAAAGTATCCACCTACAAACACTGCGGCCTCATAGGTTTTTAAAAACTCAGCAAAAAGAGTGGCGGTTGCTGTCTGGATAGGTCGCCAAAAAAGCAATTAATCCCGAGTCGCTCTCTGTGGCGCACTGTTTGAAGCAATTAATCACATGGTAGTAGAGGGAGCGAACAAGTGTGAGCAAGCTGAGGTGTACACTGACCACTTTTAGTATTTGCATACCTGATAAAAGTCTATGTTGTCAGGCAGAGCAATATCGACGCAAACCTTTATCATGATATAAAAGAGAATGTGCAATGACGACATTTAATTGATATAATTGACACAAGACAAAATACTTAACGATGGCATGTATAATATTTGTACTAACTTAGGATATGAGGGTGATGATTTTAGCTTCTGCTTCCACTCCTCACGTCCGTTCTGTTTTTAGGCTCTGCACAACCTCCTCAGTCAGCTGCAGTGTACGCAGAATTATATTGAGATATTAAACGTTTGAATTTGCCCTGAAAGCAACTGCCGATATATCATGAATGATACTATGTTGGCAATTTTATCTTGTAGTTCTCTTCCAGTGTATACCCAGTTATTTGACTTGGGCAACAAGACCATCCCTGCGACAATATATCTTTGTTCCCAGCACTTAAAGTCTCACTCCATAACATTCCTGTTGCCCTGCTTGTCTCCATGGAGATTATGTTATTTTGGCTGGTATTTTGCGCAGAAGGGTTTTAACTATGCAGGCAAGTTACAGGTCAGGTCTGTTCAAGCGAGCTGACCTTATATGCTTTATTTATTCATTTATTTATTTTCTCTCTTTTTATTGCTTTCTCTTTCAGCAGTTGTGACCTTCCTGGATTATTTGTGGCTGGAGCAGCTCTTGATTTAAAGCCAGTTGTTGTGTAATGGTGGATAAAGAGCGCCTCACTGATATGATATGATGACACACAAACACACACCAGTGGACAGCTGGGCAGCCAGGCCACTCATGCGCCAGTCACTTTCAGTTTTGATCTGCCGATACGATCACATTGACTTTGTGTCAAAAACCTTTTGTTTCCTTATGATAATAATATATATATTTTTTATATTAAATATACATAATGTATTAGAAAGAAGGCTTTTGATATGCTTTTTGAATATGAAGTTTGACCAAATCTATCTAGTTCATAGGATCAACAGAGTTTCTTGTTAATTTTAGCCACTAATGTGCTTCTGCTCATCAATTAATTGTGTGGGTTGAATGAATACTTGTGCCGTTCATGTCCGCATCATGCAGCGGTGCATCTCGGGCAGCCAAACTGAGTGGATATGGGGCAGGTTATCATCCTCTGAGCAGTTTGGACAGTTTAAGGAAGGAAAACGTGCAGAAGAGAGCATAGAGGACGACTAGTGTTTGTGAGGTGCCACTTTCAAACGCGATTTTGACAAAACCATGTATGGCTTTGCATTTTCACTTTCCATACGCATCATTTGGTAACAACTTCAAAAAGCACATTTCCCCACAAAATAAGACATGACAACTTTCACAGGCCCATGGCTCTTGTTACATTTAAGGCGCTCATGAAATTATCGCTTTTAGCGTGTGCGTACCTGCTAACGAGTGATATCTGTGCCTTCTGTGGATACATTGGGAACACATTTGGCTCAGTCTGAGTGCGTCACTTCACAATCTCGTGGCTGCTCAGTGTTGTTGTCCATTCCAGGAGCAGACGGTGGATACATCGGGACTTAAAGGACCACATCAGAGCGCGTTTTAACAAAGAGGATTTCATAAAGAGCTCATAAGGGTCTTAAACGGCGCTACTGCAATAAGAACTACAGTAATACAGATCATCTACCTCAAGACAAATGTGATGACGATGTAAAGTGTGATAGGTGCGTCTGATCGGCCCATTTTACAGATCACCGACCACATTATTTTTGCCGTGATCGGCCCCATCATTATCGGCAGCCGATTGATCAGAGCATCTCTAATAGTTATAGATAAATTTAGCTCGTCACCCCAAAAGATTTGCCAATTTGAATCAACTGCAGGGCACAATTGTTTTTAAATTAAAAAAAAAAGTTGGTGTGTAATGTGGGACTGAATTGCAATTTTGATTGGATTGTGGTATGTTGTGGAACCGTTATTAACTTATAATTGACCAAGGACAAAGGCATTAAAGGCAACGTTCTGTCTACTTTGAATTGATCAGGCAACCAGTGGACGCTTCATATCAAACTGCTTACTAGATCAGACCAAAACAAAGTAAAAGTATATGATATTTTTTTAACCCACCTTTTAACTAAAGAATCAAATCATAATGCTCTGGAAAAGATACTCCCTTTACCCCAGCTACATAAAAAAACAAAAACAAAAAAAACCTCTGCATATTGGACTGTGGCTGCCTGACATTGACTTCTCACCTTTGTGCTGCTAATGATGGCACTTCTCCACAGCCCCACATGCAGGGGTTTACATGAATATGAGATTTCACAATTAAAATTCCAGTGGTGGCTGTGGTGTCTAATACACTGCCAGAGGAGTGACACAGACGGGCTCCTGGGGCCCTGCACTGCCTCTCACAGCCAACAGCAGCAGCAGCAGAAGCACACGGGGGCACTTAATATCATCATTCAGGAGACATGCAGGCCCGTCCTCTCTCCATTGTGTCCCCGCCTCTGCTGTTTGGAGTCAGCAGGACGCTCGACACACAAGCACATTCACATTCAAGACCACGAGCTATTGGCATTTGACTATTGGCTCTTGGGATTTTCTACATTATGTTAGAAAGTGCAGTGGCTTAAATAATGTAAGAGTCCTTTGCATAGTTGTTACACGTACACTTTTCAATATAAAACTTTACATATTAAGGTTTATTTTATGTAATATCATTTGGGTATAACTTTTTTTTTTTACAACCCAATACCAATTTATACTAAACTATTATCAAAACTAGGTCTGATTTTGAATTTCGAATTGCAATCACAATTCGATTTGCGATTTGATTGTCGGATTTTGTTCAAAGTTCATGTTTTAAACACGTCCAGAAGCTTTAACATTTGAGAGAAAACTTAAAAGTGCTAAACAAATCCAAGAATCACATGCAATTCTGAAGGGTTTTTTTTTTTACATAATAATACGGGATCATTTGTTGTTTGGAAAGGAAATGTATGCTAAATAATCGTGTTCTTTGTGATTTGTAAGCGACTATTCAAAGTGTGATTTCGATTTGATTTTATTATAATAATATAATCATAACTATATACTAATTTAGATAAGTCCTGATACCTTTTATTTTATTATTTTATTTTAACGCATAAAGGGGGGGAAAAAATTACTTGACCTTTTCTGAATATTTTTATATGGTCTTGATCTTTGTCAGAAGTAATAAATAACTGTTATAAATGATGTTACCTCTTGGTAAACTATGATAACTTGTGTTCTGTCTTAATGGTGGTGTTGAAATTGGTATCAAGTATCAAGCCTTTTCCTTAGTATCAAAATCAACACTAGATGGCATAATGCATTGGAATTTTTTATACAGCATAAATGGTTAAAAAATAGAAGTTGGTACACTTTAGGAAATAACAGCCTTTTTTATTGAAGCACATGTTTGTTTGAACTGCTTAGAAAAGCATGGATTCTCAAAGCAAACTCCTTAAGCAGAAGGCCACGCAAGGCCGAAATAGCATTTAAGTACCCACGGAGCGCTCCTTAGTTCTATTCATTCTTATATGAACTCTTTAAGCACTTGGCAGACTCTCATCGACATTCCTACAGCGGCGGGCCCCTGGTTTTGACCTTGTGAGGCTCCAAAAATACAGCTGGCTTTGACTCAATTGACTTCCAATAATGACCAAGTGAGGCAATTAACCGTGGCATTAAGATCCACTCACTTCAGGACTTCAGAAACACTTATTGGGAGACAGTAATAGCCCTCAGCTCTCATTAATATGAAATTAATAAACAGATTCTTCATTATTGAGCCACGTCAAATGTATAACATTTCTGAAGCAAGTAAACGGTCAATTCTCAAAACCTTTTAACCATGTTTGATCCAATCAGTTGCTCTGATTTCACCCATGCTCCAATCAGAGTGGGACTTGTACATACGGTATATTGGACTGGCAAAACTCTGAAAGATAACGATTGCAAATATTGTAGTCAAACAATAAATTCTAATTGAATAATCTGTATCTCTATATTTATTGAGGTTCACGTATCGCACAAAACAGGAATGGACCATAAAATTAACCACAAAAATGCAAAAATATCAGGGCTGTCCAAAATATGGCTCAGGGGCCAAATGCGGCCCTCAGACAATTTTATGTGGCCCTCAGGCTTCTTGCTAATTTTGGCCAAATAAGCAAAAGTAGTACTTCTTACTATAACATTCAAAACATATCTGGTACCTAAATAACAAACATTAATGTTCCAAGTTCCAGAAGTGTAGTGGCTCATCAAAACTACAAATGCAAGATTTTGAATGATTCACTTCTCATGTAGTCTGTGCCCTCCGCTCTGTATATGTGGATGAAAAAAAATTGAAGACCTCTGCTTTATTCCCTTTTTTGGAGATTACACTAGATGTTTTTCTTTCTTTTTTCTGTCATTTATAATTGTTTTTAATTATAGTCAAATTATTGTCTCAAAAGATTCAGTTGTAGTCATCTGAACACTGTTTTTGAAAAAGGACATCCAATTGTCCTTCTCAGATTGGGAAAAGTCGAAACGTCTTAGTTATGTCTAGATAACTACAGCTGAATCTTTTTCTTCAATGGAACACTCCTGGACGAATGAGGGATTACACCAACTATAGTCAGTTTACCCAAAATTGCAATATTATTAATTTTCTCCCACCTCATATATAGGTTATTGTCCAAATGTGTAATTTACTTCATGCCCTAAACATCAGTAATTTGAATTCTCCCTTTGAGCAGACTGGACTGGTGCGACTACAGAAGAACTTGATCTTTAGTGTCGAGTGACTGAGGAGCTGGAACCACTGCTAACTACTTGTTAGGGGACATTAAGCAAGACGGATGACTCTGTGTTTTGGACTTGATTTGTGTAACTAATTAAAGTGCTGAGTCTTGCTTGCTACTTCTCAAAGCATGAATGGGAAAAGAAAAAATCCTTTGATCAAAAAGTGGCTTTTATCAACCAAACTTGCAAAACTGCAAGTCTGCTAGGCATAAATACTGCAGTAGTCGGCTGGAAGTCAATATTGGATCACAACTGCATTTTGGGTTTTAAAATGCTTATAAATGTGCGAGTAGGGTGGAACATTTAAAAATCACCCATTTTCTCTGTTTGAAACTCCAAACATGTACATACAAAGGTTAATGTGATCAGTGACCCCGACTTTTCAGATGGAGCTCGACTCGACCGTTTAAAACCCTGTCTTAAAAAAGTAATGCATTTGTGTACCAGCCCAGGGCAAAGTGTCCTGACCCCTTTACGAAGCCAAAAGCACTATGGACTTGCTAAATGTGCGGTGCCAAAATCTTTTTAGTCTGACGCTGAAGACAATCACTATTTCATGATGATAATTCATAAGTAGAAAGAACTCCACGCTTTTAAGCACTTTCGAGTAGGGCTGACCTTTGAAATGCATTTTGAGTCACCTCATCCTCAGTGACCAATGATCATATTCATATTCATTTAGAGATGTCTTTGGGAAGGGTCACATTCACAGCGGCGTTGTGTTAAGACTAGATAAACTACGTACTATTTCTTATCGTCATAACCAATCAATCACCAATTTATGTTGATTTACTTAAAGGTAGGGTATGTAGAGCAAGTATAAACAGTTGTAAATAAGGCCCTGTCCACGCGCTGGTGAATCCGCAAATATATTTGATCTAAAGCACTTGTGATCCACACGTCAATCATTAATCAGTGCTTGGTAGCGCAGTGGCTAATGCTCTTGCTTCACAATGTGGGGAGTTTGCATGTTCTCCCTGTGTCTCCGTAGGTTCCCTCTGAGGCCAGGACTTAATCTCAGTGAGCCATGGACTATCCATTGCTGAAAATGAGGGAAAACATGTGTCCTCTATAAGCAGGTTCAGGCACTGGCAGCACAGTTCAGCTAAGGTAGAACCAGGCTATACATATCCAACCTTTTACATTTTAGGTTCAGTCCGTTTAGTCACAACGGCCTGTTCAATTCGGAAATTAAATTGCCCATCGTCAATCTCATGGGACATTGTTATTTCATATTATTAACAACAGACTGTTTGATGTTTTCCTGAGATGCCCTCCGTGTCTTTGCAGGCTCTCTCTGGTCCCACTTCTCTTCCTCCTGTTTTGATTCCGCCTAAGCCTTGCTAACACCAATTACACTGTGTCAAATCCATGCATGTCACTTTGCAGATCCCTAATCATCCTTTCTCTTTGTATGTGCTGGTCCTTTGTTCCTCCCTCCTCCCCCTCTCCCTGGCTGTAACCTTCTTACGCGCTGCTCGCCCCACCCACCCCTCCGTCTCCTACTCCATCTACACACTTCCCATTTATATTCCCTGTTTACCTTTTCATGCTATTTTTGTTCATCAATTCTTAACCCTATTTTGCTTTGATTAGTCTTGTTATAGTTTGTTTCAAAACAGAAATGACTACCTGAAGTAGTTGGACCAAATATTAAGGCTGAGTGATATGACAAAGAAAATGTATCTTTCCTAAAACACAAATGACTTTCAAAATGACTATCCTGAACAGAAACAAGACAGTCGTTTACTTATTGCAATTTAGCACAAAACCTAGTCAATTTTTTTTTTTTCCAAACCCCACTCTGAATGAGGATTGGCTGCAGACTTATCGATTTAAAAAGGCCCACGTTGATCATCGATGACTAGAAACGTCTCGATCTTAATTAAAACTGGATTAGTTGCGCAGCTCCAACTGATGTGCAACGTTATTTATGTTTACTTAAGAGAAAGCTCAGACGTTTTACTGTGGTTGTGTTATGTTTTAAGGGCTTTGAAAGAGGCTCCCTTAGTGCCCGAGTAATAGGCTGTCCAAGTCGAGAGTAATCACCCCTGTTCCCTGTGGCGTTCAGCCTTAACATGTGCAAAAGCAGTTGTTTACTTTGTGCCTTATGACCCTAATATTTGCAGTCCATTGTTGAGGTGGGGCAGGGGCATTATGAGATGGACTGATATTGCATCTTTTTCTCTGGTGATCTTTGTAAATGATAAAATTGCGTTAAAATACAGTACCTTTCCCTCTCTGCCCACCTTTTGTTTCACAGACAGAATAAGAATGTGTGTAAATCCTTATTGTGTTATGTTCTTGTTATGTGGGCTGGGTACGGCATATTGAATTATATACTAATACGATTCTCAGTCCCTTAGTGGTTATATCCATTTTCTTTGTTTCCATCCTCCGCGGTCATAGTTGCATAAGGTTGTATTAGAAAGGTATTGACAAAAAGGTATACCTCCAATATTTTTTATTTGCGTCTCAATAACGATATTCAAACGATATTTTGTACTTGGATTTCCTATAAATGTCTTGGTTGAGGCTAAAGTCTTGCACAAAACACAAATGGACCGTTAAATTAACCACAAAAGGGCGTATAAGTTATTTCTGTCTCTTTTTGAGGCAGTTTATTAGTTTTAATTAAAGACAATACACTCAATATTCTAATTTTGCATATGTTCAAAACACCAATTTTGATAATATCAATTTTTTTATGCATCTCTCGACAGAAGTACGTTTATTATAGGTTCACTTTGGCTGCATCGATTCACAGTTGGCCACAGCAGACTAAACTATACATTAGTTTGCAAGTGCGTTCATTTATCCAAATGTGGAATTGGCAAGAGAACTCTTGTGGTTATAAATATTTCATGAAAGGGTACCATAAGGACACTTCATCACGCTCTGGACTAAAAATATGTTTTTGTTGTGCTTTTGTATGTCTTTAATGTTTTGTCTGTTTGTGATGACCGTTGATGTGATCTTACTTTTCAACGTTGTAACAAAATTAAATCCCACCAAATTGTTTGTGTGGCCATTTATAAAGATGCTGATAAATGTATTTATTTGCATTCATATTTCCATTTGTTCATTTATGTAGTTATTTTTGGTTGGTTTTTTTAACTGAAGAAGCTACTTGGATGAGTAGCATTTTCAAACTTTTGTCCAGTTTTCTTTTGCAATGGAACCCACTGAGGGTCTACACAAACCGTTTTTGGTCAGTCTTTTTTGCCAGTGCCGAGTTGTTTGAGAGATTTTTTTTTCCATTAATGTAAAAGTCGGTGTAATCCCTCATTTGTCCAGGAGTGTTCCATTGTAGAAAAAGATTCAGTTGTAGTCATCTGGACTCTGTTTTAGACTTATTGTTTTTCTTAATCACTGTAAATGGAAATCTGTTATTGGATTTTGATAGATCTTTTATGGAAGATCAGTGAAATAGTTTTTTCCTTGAACTTGAAGTTGTCTGTGTACTCATGGTTTCAACATTAACCCTCACTATTTTCAAATAGAGCCTGTGCCTTGAAGGTGGTCTTCTCTTCCATGTGCTTTCTAGTGTCAATTTGCACTTTGTTGTTTTGGAGATGTGCAAAATGTTAATACCGGGTCATCATTTATAATGAACACTTAAAATGACCTCAAAAAGAGACAGAATTGTTTAGTGTAATCTCCCAAACAAGGTTATAAAAGGATTATTCTTTCCTTTGTTGGTTAATGTAATGGTCCATACACATTTTGTGCTAAACTTGAACCTCAACCACAGGCAAATTCTAGCCAATTCCTGATGCATTGCTAAAATATCATCAGAACATTGTACAAAAAAAATAATCAATCAACATAAATTTTTGTCACATTTACTCGCTCACAATTTTCAACATGGTCTGTGCTGGATTAAAATCTGTGTCTTTTCCTTCCCTGGGAATTGCCACATATGTGAAGGTGTGTGTTGTGACTGTAGCTGTGGGGGGGGGCAGGGCCGAGCCAGTGAGGGGGGCAAAGCAAAGGGGGAGGGGTTTGTTTATTTCTCTTGTGCTTTATGATGTTCCTGAGTCCAGCAAAGGAGGACTAAGCGAAAACAAAACATAAAAATCAGAGCGCAACCTTGCAAACATCTGCCCACACGAGAACGAGGACTGTTAGCGACGTGACGGAAGCGCGAGGAGATCCGCTCGGCTTTAGAGCAGCGCATGTGCCCGTCGCCCCCCAAACAATGAGCGCGCTGTGGTCGCTGCCGGCAACGCATCGTCACGGCAACCGGAGCCAGGGGGGCGCGCACACTGCAAGTACCGATGGAGAGGAAGGAGAGGACTAGGAGGATATAGACACAAACAGAGCTCCCCCCCCCCTTCTCTCCGACAACACAGGCGGCGGCACAAGGATGGCCGAGGGGAGCCCGCGTTAACAGTGCTTGCGTGTCCGATCATGTGCGTGTGTGTGTGGTCGGTGTGCATAAGCGGCCAATTGTCTGACACCATGCTCTTCTGTAACCGTCTAGGTGAATACAAGAAGGATGAGCTGCTGGAGGCTGCGAGGTGAGTACCCCGACTGTTTTTGTTTTCATTCTCCCGCTCCGTCTCCCCGCTGTTCCCCGTCTCTCTGCCGTTTACTGCCTTTCATCTCGCCTTCTTCCGATGATGCTTTGTTTCCGCTTCTCCTGCTTCCCGTGAACACTCTGTGACACCTGTCCTTGTTCCCGTTTCTCATCGTTTCCACCCTCCTAATGCTTGTTTTTGTTCACGCCATGATTGGATTGCCCTATGGCGCTCTCACATCAATACCCTCCAAGTTTTGTTTTGGAATTTGAATCATTATCTGACAAGTGCGATGCAGTGATTTTAGTATATTTTAATTCTATTTGATACTCTAAACCATTTATTTTAATACCACAATATTTACTTAAGATTACTACATTGTTTTATGCTAGTTCTGATATAGATAAAAATAATCTAGAACTATTCAGGAAATGTCACATTGTTTTTCTATTTTGTGTTTTTTTTTCCATGTATACTCTTGTTGAAATGAGTATCTAGTTTTTGTATTGATTTGTTTCTGGATATACTTTATATTAACCCTACAAAGCAATCCATGTGTAAACAGATGTGGATAGTTGAATTAAAGTGTCCAGCGAATTATGAATGATTACAAATGAGCTCAAGCATTTAATGACTGTATAGACATGTATTGTTAATTCTCTGTGTAAATAAGAGTTGATTGTTGCCAAATTCTCAATGACGAGAATTATTTGTAGGAACAAAAAACAAACCAAAAAAGATAGTGAAACCATTAACATGCACAAAGTATTTATAGCACACTCAACCTCTTGTACTTCTCATAAACATATACACAATCACGCAAGACCAAAACATTGCCAAACAAGTACATTTGACAGAAAAATCCATTATGCTTGCATAACTCATAATGCAATAATTTATTTGTACAAAAGCCATCCTTCATAGATGAAAAATGGCAGAAGAGCGTTGGTCGTGCAGCTAAATAACTGCTGGCATCCACCTTGCCACTTGGCTATAATTCATCCCTTCTATTCCCTCAGCTCTGTCTGTCTTGTGCAGTCCTCTGTTTGTTCTCCTGAGTGCTCCTCTTTGCTTCATTTCCGGTGCCCTCTTTCCTCTCCCTTCCCCTTGTAATTACACCGACCCATATCCTTTCTCTCCTTTTGCTACATACGTCTGTCCACATAATCCCTCTGATTTTATGTTTACTATCCCCCTCTGAGCCTTCCTGTCTTCCCTCCTTGGCTTTCTTCCCTGTTGCTCGCCATCTCTCTGACAAACCCTTTTAGGCACATAGCTGCACTCCTCCAGTCCAGGGCTAATTATTTGGCGCTCCATCTGGCTTCATTTCAACAACAACAAACGCATCGACCCATCTCCTTCCTCGGGTTGACGTTAAGGAGGGATGTTTTTGTTTCAATTTACAATATTCTTTAAACTCCTTGGAATTAATCTTGTATTTACATAACCAGATTTTGACTAGGTTACACGCATTGGATATTAAAATTTTGTGCAGGAATTAATAGACAACCATGTGCTTATACAGGCTTACTGGCTGATTCAGCACATGTTTTATTGACTCCAATGCTGTTGTGTTGTCACGATACTAAAATTTCACTCTGGATTTCAATACCAAGGAATATACTCGCTACTCCATACAGATTTCGAAATCACAAGGATTTAAAAAAAACAAAGCAAAAAAATTTTGAATAAAAAAAATAAAATTAGCCAATGGATTATAATTTTCAAAACTAAATAATAATACTTAGTAATAGTTTCTTGTTAAAATGGTCAGGGAAGGTAGAATTTTGAAATGTCCTGTTTATGGGATTTTGTTTGTATCAAAACAATTTGTTCAAATCAGTATCTAGTTTCGATACTAGTTTTAGTATGAATGCATACAATTATGTTTAAATAATATACTTAATTGTGTATTGTATCTAGGGATGTCTAGATTATTCAGGTAACAACATAATCGTACAAACTTAAAAAAAATGATTAGGTGATCATCTTAGATGCAAAAAGAAGTTATTTCTGTTAAATCTATAAGTTGTAAATGTATTATCAACTTTTTAAAATTAACAATTTTACTGTTTGGTGTCAGTCATTAAATTGTGATGTTTCTTCTCACAATAATCACAATCTTAATACTAAAATTGATATTGTCACATTCCTAATTATTGCACACATGCTAACCTTCTTGGCCCAAAGTCACTGCAATAGGCTTCAGTCACAGGAACAAGCGGTAGAAGATAAATGAATGCCAACTTTGAGTATTAAATTAAAATATATATATTTGCACCCATATGATTTGTACTGAAATCATTAAAACAAAACAATTAAAATGCAACATACTGAAAATTTGACTTTAATTATTGGCTTTTAAATGCCACATCAAAGCCTAACCGGATTATCCTTGGCCACATTATCCGATTTCTTCCCTCTGTGGATGTAATTACGTGTTGCTCATTTTGATAGGTGCAGCCAGTGTATCGACCCATCTCCTCCACTCTCTTTCAGAGGCATGTTTGCGTTCCAGGCTGAGGTGCACGTGGGCTCAGTGCAAAAGCCTGTGTCTGTTTTTGTTTCCCCATCTCCAGTGTGGAAATGACAGCACTCCGGTTTGTTTTTTCGTGTGGGTGGCTGAGCTCTGGCTGCCTCAACAGCCTCTCTTGTTCCATCCCTCTTTGTGGCAGGGGAGGCAGCTGGCCCAGTGCAGCACAAGGCCAGTGTATGGCAGGGTCAGGGGCCATCTTGAGTCTGAACTGTGAACTCACTGTTCCACTCTCACAGCTGAGAAGTAGCCGGGGATTTTGATTATTATTTCATTTTGGGCTTTGCCTTTTTTGTGGGCAAAATACTCCCACACATCGCTTAGTGGATGCTGTTTTTCACCACCAGATTAGCTCACAATGTGTGGACCGAATAGCATTGTTGAAGTGTAGTCAAATAATCAACAAGGTCTTATGAATATAATTTTGAGCCTATTTTTATGCATTTGAAATCACATTGGTGTATAGATTGGGGATAGCTTGGAAAAGCTGTTCAGGTGCCGTGTCTGGACTCGAACCTTTGAGCGCATCCGACAACTGAAACGATCCAAGCACAGCAGTTCCCTTCAAATACCCTTGCAACATTCAGAACTAAATCTATAATGCCTTTTACCCCAGGTTTACAGTTTAGGCATTTGTCCGTTGATTCTGCAGAAACCCCACGCTGTTTCTTAGTCATGTGTGTTAATTTTTCCTCCTAAACTACCACAAACTAACCATTGCGTTTTTCCGATTGGTCAATCCTCCTGTCAATCAACCAATCAATGCAACTTTATTTACTCGTGAGGCTTCTCCAGCCCTGCTCGTCACCTGCTTCCTGTAATAACTCTCACAAACTCGAGACGCTCTTGTCGGTCTCTCGCCTCCGATGCGCTCTGGTGCGTGTGTGCATAAGTACGCCTCACTGGGCTGGTTTGGCTCGTTGCTCGTAGTGAGGGCGTAAGTGTTGGACGGGGCTGACATGGCGTTTGGATACGGCGGCCCAAAGCAGCATCGATAACAGGAAAGAAGATGGAGACATACGATTCCAGTAGATTGCTAAAAATAGAACGGGTTCTTGATTCCTATCTCTTTACCCACATGGCAGTATAGATGAATAATAAACACTGGAGGATTGTGTTACATAGACCCAAATGAATAGTCTGTGCATTGATGGCAAACCCCCCCACCCATAATCGTTAATTTTTCGGACAGCCGGTTTATTGCACATGCCAAATGCTCGGCCGCTGCCAAAGGGTTTCCATCCCGTAAAGCAGAGCTGTCACCGGGGGCCGACAATCAGCTGACAGCAAACAAACCAGTCAGGTCCAGTTTTGTCAACGTCCTCTTACTCCGTGCACAGCGATGGACAAACTGACTTCATGCATCCTTCGAAAGCCAACAGACATAATTGATTCTTAGAGATAAAGAGAGACGTGGTGAATGTGTTCATTTCACATCACATTCAGTATTTAAGTCATAATGCATATTTGGCATAGGCTTTTCTATTATTATTTCTTTCACATGCATTCCTATGGTTGCTGAAATGTACTGAAATGCCCAAGGATACGTACAATAACAATATGCATTGCCAGTAGTGGGGATCGAAGCACAAACTTAAAATGACTGAGTGGACAATATCTCTGAACTGAGCTTTTGCCACCCTATGTACAATTGGTCATCCAAAAACTAGCTAAAAGCGGTTCATTTTTAGTTGACAAGAGGCGACCCATAGCAACAACAGCGTCAAGCATTCTCAAATCCCCTACTTTAGAATTACAGCTAAAGGATTCTTATCACAATGTGCTTATGGGAGAATGGGACCCTCTACTCAAACACTATATTCTGACTTGTCATGTTAACTACTTGACATTTACCAAGCTGTCATAATATTTACGGTAACTATAGAGACTTACCGGGAAGCAAATGGATAGGACGCTTTCGGGTATGAAACCATAACTTGACAATTTATGACATTTAGCAAATGAAACCCAATGAATATCTAAATCCTTGAAATGAGACAAATTCAAATGAATGTGCAAATCCTTAAAACAAGAAAATTGTCAACAAGTGTTTAGTCAGTCAGTGAGTGAAACCAAATGTTTGAGAATCTTCACTGCTCTTTAGGGATTGGGACTTTATCAGTGCATGGCTGTTACAAACAAATCAACGCCATGTGTGCTAGTCTGGAGAGACCTGCTCAGTAACTCGATGACTTCCAACCCTCAAGATGTTGTTGTGTTCGGATGACTCGTCTGTTTTGGCAGCTTGAAGCAAGAGAGAAGGAAATGAAAGTTTTTGCATCCAAACAAATTGCAGTCCCAGCGGGCAGTTGGTCTGTGTGGCCGTTTTAATCCTTTTTTTGTTTGTTTGATCAAAGCAAGATGTTTTACCCCTTTTGGATCCCAGTTGCATAAACAATCACACAAGCCTAAACACGAACTGAAGTTGAACCAAACCCCATTGGAAAAACTAATCGGTGGCTGTGGTTACTTGCACACTCATTAGCTATTATCAGATTTTTGGGTCTATAACATTATTAAAATGGCATTTAAAGAGCAAAATTATCTGATGTCGTTCTGATCACGATCCCTCTGAACGCTCATCGCATTTTGCTGTTTGTCATTTAAATTATCTTAAAGGCCCAGGAATACGATAATAATCAGATTTAGGTGTGCATGTAACCATAGCTGCTGATATGGTTGGATGGCAGCAAAGGAAAAAAATATAATGGAAAGCACTAGATTATGGCAGTCAGGATGGTCCCCAAATGCTGAGCTTGATAGCACATTTTCCCTCCTCTTACAAAGAGACACTTTTAAAAACTTGTT
This sequence comes from Chaenogobius annularis, assembly GCA_015082035.1. Taxonomy (NCBI): domain Eukaryota; kingdom Metazoa; phylum Chordata; class Actinopteri; order Gobiiformes; family Gobiidae; genus Chaenogobius; species Chaenogobius annularis. The sequence goes on along the minus strand of BJKM01000218.1, from coordinate 369,600 downwards.
GCAGTCAGACTTATCCTAAATAACCACAAATTTCAAGCCGCAACCTCCCACTGAAGAAATCTTTGTCAGTTTGAAATGGCAAATGAATTTTCTCAGCTTTATCCCGCTCCTTCCCCCCGGTCTCACATTTCTTATCTCTTTCTTCCTCATTTTCTTCCCTATATTCTTTTGCTGTGGAGAAGTGCTAATCCTCTAGTGGTAGTTTCTTTTAAAATGTATTTTCTGTGTTCGTGTCTTTGCAGGAGCGGAAACGAAGAGAAGCTAATGGCCTTGCTCACTCCCCTGAACGTCAACTGCCATGCAAGTGATGGACGCAAGGTATGTTTAAAATTCTTCCTCTCCATTTGACTGGGAAAAGTCAACCTTAAACTAATGTGCTTATTGACAGCTTTGGGGCCTTGGTTGTAATAAATAAACAAAGCTCCTAGCAGGCATTAGCACTCTTTCTAAGCTGTCATTCATTAAAATAAATAGAAGGAGACACAAACCCTTCAGCAAATAAATTAGCACTTTCCGCCGAATAATGGCCTTGCACAGCAACACATGAAATGTTGTCGAGCTCGGGGACAGCTCTTTCAGATGAGGAGGTGAAGGCTGCGCTAAACGATTACAGCAGAGAATAGCCTCCTATCGTTGGGTATTCATCTTTTGTGTTTCTAGATTTATAATGGTAAAGTGAAATTGTTTCGTAATATCCCCACTGCAAGTCATAGCATCTGGGCAGGTTGTTGCACATTAGAGTAGAGAGCGAGGTTTGAAGAGAGATTTGCAGTTGACTAGTTCCAAAACATGTGATTAGTGCCTTTTACTAAGTGTTCAGCTTTACACAGGGACCACTAAGAAACATTAAATTGATTGGTTTCAAATTAAAATGCAAATTGAATTTTTTTTTCAAAATAATCAGTTTCTCCCTTGGCACCTTTTTCTATTCCTGAAGGTCTCATCACATCTTAGAATATTCCAAATTACATTTGCTTCAGGTTTGTCGGGTTGTTACCAAAAACTCGCTCATGAAGATGTGCTGTGAAGCCAAATACATGTACTGTACTGTATATATAGTATAAAATGGCGTTGCGGCACAATAATTACTCGTATAGATGGATGGATGGATGGATAGATAGATGGATATATATCTATATATCTATATCTATTGAGGAATTTTGAGGGTGTACCTTAACATAGGTCCTTATTTTTGCTCCAGTAGTGTAAGTGTATTTAAGTGAAAACAAGTAAAGGTGCATTGGTTGTGTCGTGTTGTGTAGTGTTGTGTATGGGCCCAGATGTGTGCATCATCTGTACAGACACGATAAGCACAGCTGCTTTAACCACACTAGCAGCTCGTCTTTCCCAGCCCTCAGGTTTCTTTGAGGATCACTGGAGATGCCACAGGCACAAGGCACAAGTCTTTCAAACGACCTTCTGGCTCTGCCATCGGCTGTGACTCTGGCTAATTTTAGAACAAGCGGTGGTTAGCTCTGTAATCCAAACGTTTACACACCAGACGCAGACTGAGATTAGTACAAGAGCTGCCTTTGGCTACTGCTCTTTGATAATAAACTTTTTTCAAACAAAATTTCAAACAATTGTTTTTAGGTTTTTTGGTCCACACACTTTTTTGAATGACCTACAAGGATAAACACTTAATATTGACATATAGGGACATGTTTTATAGTAATGTTCTTTTTATTGCGTTTACGCTCTGTAAAGTGTCCTTGGGTGCTAAGAAATGACCTTATAAATAAAATATATTATAATTATTATAGTTAAAACACTGCCACACTAGCAAAATGAAATAAAATTGTAACTGCAATTTCTTTTTTGATCTGAAAAATGTCAACACTTTTGTGGAATGATCTTCTGATACTCTGAAGTCAAGACGAGCATCACCTTTTTCCCTCCTTTGTACTATTTATTTGGACATGTGTACGAACATAAGTTAAGATTCTTTTTAAACTCTTCCACGGCCTTAATTCTTAATTAGTTTTCTATGTGCACAAACCAGGAAGTAGCCCGTAGACCTTTGATCACTGGATTAAAAGTGTGGCACCATCTAGAACATGGCTTCAGTGATGGAAATGCATTTGTGGGTGAAAAGGCCACTCAATTAAGATCCACCAAAGTTTACATTTATTTCCTGTGCTCTGACTCATGAAGTAAAATGTATTGATGGGGGTAAGTTAAATAAAATGGGGACCAATTGCTGCTCCCTACACGCATGTTGCTCTAACTTGCTGGTTATTACTCGGCTGTTGCTTTGAAAGTATAGCAATAATTAATTACACCGGGTTTAGCCATTAGCCAACAAAACTATTCTTGGTCTCATTAGTGTGTGTAAAAAGGTTTGGGGCCATATTTGATTTGTGCTCTGGAGAGACGTAGGTCGAGCACCAACAACTAAAGAGGAACTAGCCCATTTAAAAGCTTATGTGTTTTTAGCTTGTGTTGAAGTAGTCCCCTCAGTGTTTCACCTTCCTTGAATAAGAATAAGATTGAAACAGCGGTCGGAGCCAGTTGAATAGTTCCCATGACCCTCATAGAAGTCCTTGAGTGTTTTGGACCAAATGTGTGGTTTGATACACAGCCTAAAGAGCCTGGTGTAGGTGCTCGTATGACTGTACAAGAAGCTGTTCAAGAGGCTCCCTTGACACTAATGGCCGTTAAGTGAAGACCTGCTACTTCAGTGAAAACCTTTGCTCAAGTGGAGGTTTGTGGTCCGCCTTCGACAGAGGAGCCACTATTCAATGTTTAGTCAGGTTACAAGAAGTGTGTTTTCAGATCAAGCAGTTTGAATGTTTTGTAAGAAAGATTAGCCTCCTATCATTGGGTATTCAACTTTGGTGTTTCTAGATTTATAATGGTAAACAGAATTTTTTTTTTTTTTTTTAATATCCCCACTGCATGACATTGTACACTGCCTGTCCAAAAAAAAAGTGTCCATTTGGATTCAACTAAGCAAATACAGTGGGTACAAGCCTCTTACTGGATAACTGCTGCGGTTGTGATGATCTTTCAGCTGCAACACGGTATTTAAACCCAACTGATGCAGTGAGTGGCTCCTGAAACAACCATGTGGAAAGACAAATCCCGTGGTCATGGAAAAGATATGTTTGTTTGATAAGGGTAAAATCATTGGCATCAAGCAGAGAAAACATCTAAGGAGAAGCAGAAACTATTCTACTGCAGATCTGAACCCAAGGATTTGTGCAGTGGTCACTCTCTCACCATCAATACAAGAGCAACTGGTGAAAAATAATGCAACACTGGATGGAAATAAATCTTTTAATTTAGCATAAGATGATTGAAACTATGCCATAGCAAATGTGTTATCAGCTAAAGGCCGTCCTACCAAATATTAAACCTTTTTTCCTGTGGTGACCTTTTTATTTTTTAGACACGCAGTGTATCTCGGCTGGTTATCACACATTGGAGTCGAGAGTGAGGTTTGAAGTGAAGTTTGCAGTTGGCAAGTTCCAAAACATTTGATTAGCTCCTTTTCCAAATAGCTCTGGGCAAAGAAATGGGAAAAGCAAACAAAAAGTGAGTCATCATATGCTGAATAGTTTAGTCAATCAAGAGGGGTGTTGTTATACAGACTGCTGTATTGATATGCCACTATTAGGCCTGAGCGATATGGCGCACAAAAAAAAAAAAAAAAAAAAAAAAAAAAAAAAAAAAAAAATATATATATATATATTTTTTTTTTTTAGGCACTGCTGCCTCAAAAAATATGCAAGAATCCACTTTCCACCGTTTATTATTCACCATAATCAAAGTGGCTGTAAATGAGGAGTTGCTATAGTAACTCTTGGGAGGTCCAGCGCACTGAAGGGAGACTGAAGCCTGTCCTCTCTTTACCTCTCACATAAACTCTAGAACAGCCTTGAGGAGGATCTCTTCTGTGATTATGGCACTCCAGGGCTTTTGATGATGCTCAGCCGAGGCTTATATCCGTCTCATCACTGTCAGATTCATAATTGTGGGGGAACATCTACTGGCTATTATCGCGCAGGTGGCTCGTCGACGCTGTGCAACCCGTGAGAAAAAGCATGTCATCTCAAATCCTTTTGGAGGTGCCCACAACCAACTCAATAGATTAGTGGCTATTTAAGATTTAGTGATCCGCGAGTAGCTAAATATACAGCGATATTGCAAATGTGAAACTTCCAGGCCACACTTGACAACCCTTACTTCTCCCTCAGTGTTTGTAATGCTGTGTAATTGCGCAGATGGAGAGCAGTCAGGCACGGTTGAAGGGGTATATTTTCACGCCAGTGCAGTGTTAGCCTCGTTATGGGCTGACAGTAATTTAATGCTGTGATTTGGGTTACATTCAAAGCAGCAGAAATTATTGACTGGGCTCCTAATTAATTCTGGGAGCATAGATGCGATGAGGGAGACGTTGATGTTCTGTTTCTGAAACAGAACATCAACAGATCAATCAGAACTTGCCAAATTGAGAGCGTGTCATGCATTATTAAGTACACCTGCAGATTGTTTTCAACTTTTAGGTGATGGACTTGTAGAACTGAAATTTGGAAGAAAAAATATCTAAAGGCATTATGTTTCATAGGATTCTGTGCACATTTTAAAGGTAATGCATTTCTTGGCTATTTCACTTCACTTTGACTTCAACTGCAGAGTTTTCAGGGTTTTTTTGCATAATAAAATATGATATTGTTTTGTTTTGTTGAAAATGTTTTTTTACTTAATTGCTGTCTTTGCGGTTTGCTTCTTATTGCAACCATTCAAATTGTAATTTTGATTCAATTGTAATAAATTGTGGTGCCCGAATGGCCACAGATGTTAAAAAAATATATTTGAGAAGTCAGAATTTGTATTTTGTCAATGTTTATTTTAATATGATGTGCATAGTAAGTTAAACACTAAATTACAACATATTTTATACTTCACCACCACAAAAACTTGTATAAAATTCAAGCAAAGCAATGAAATTAATCAAATAATCAAAGAGATTCTAGTTTTGAGCATTGAATATGCTTGTTTTGGAGCTAGATTTCTAAGGCTTTTCTTGTAGCAGACCATTGTTTTCATGTCCCACACTGGTGTACTGTTGTTTTTGTTAAGATGCTATTTTGTGGAAACCTATTTATAGTTTCCCCAACAATAGTTTAATTCTAGTTAGTGCTCTGTGTTCTTATTACATATTGTAGATCTGGAGCATTTTCCCCCACAGGCCTTGGAGAACTGGGGCCGTAACTAATATAATACAATGGTCTGAGTGAGTCATGGCTCCTTTATAAAAGCATGATATTGATACATTTCAATAGGAGCTTGTTGAGATATCTGCATGCACTTGAGATTCATAAAGCAACTATGTAACTTTTCATACCAATATTAGTATCGGCAAAAGATATGATACCGCAAATTTTTCAGGTATCATTATCATCGAGTACCCAGACCAAATCACCAATCTGAAACCACACTGTTTTCCCGAATGAGGGCCGGTAGATGTGAGCAGCAACTTTTGACTGCTTGTGGCTAATGCTACAGCTAACACCCAAAGTAGATTTGCTTTAGTTGTTTTGCACTTGTATCTGTAAGGGTTAAATTGACCACAAGTGGCCTTAGTTCTTCTGTCACTGTGACACAATATGTGGTATGTATAGCGACAGACCAAGTATCAGATCAGATTTAAAAATAAATGGTATTGGAACATTTCAGGCAAAGCAATAACATCTCCATGGAGACATACTGTACAGGTGGTGTGCCCTGCCCCAGAAAAGTCACATAATGCACCTTTTTAATCTGTGAGAACCCATGATACAAGAAGTAAACATGTTATTGTCAGGAACCAGGATCTCTACTTCTCTCAAGCCAGAGCAGCTGAATGACTGGGCTCTCTGGACCTGCGCATAGTCTCAGATTGAGAAGCCGTTGGAGTGGGATATTATTAACACAGCGGAGTGCAGAGCCGAATCCTGCTGATGGATCCAAACGCAGCGCTTTCACCCACACACTTCTCTCTCTCGCTCTTTCTCGCTCTCTCTCGCTCTCTCTCGCTCTCTCTCAAGCGCCTCAAACTTTGGCTTGTTTTTAAAAAATCCATGCAACGTTTCCCTAAATCCCATTTTCTTTAATAATTTTCTGTGTTCCATGATATGTTTTGGTTCTTTTATGTTTTGGTTTTGGTTTCAGAGAGTATGTTTCACTTTTTAGATTGCAGTTGGTTGCAAATTGGTTCAAATAGGTTCAAATTGGTTTTCCATTTTGTGTTTGAGATTGTCTATGAGAGTCTGTATGAAATTCTGTATGTTTGCAAGGAGTGTCTCGGCACACATTCACACTCAAGCTGGCAAGAACATCAAAGAGCAAAGCTTGGGTCTAAGACGATGAGAGAAAAAGAGAAGAAGGCGTTCATTGAGATCTTGCCTAAATGCTGATTATTACATTTTTATCCTGCTGATGGCAATATTGTCAGTGGTCATGGATAAATGCAGTTCAAAATGTTCAAAAATAAGTGAAATTTTTTAAATGTTATACAAGTACGACCTCTTTTTTGTATGGACACTTTTAAGCTTGAGTGGGGGGTAACGATTCAGAAATGTCACTATTCGTTGTGATGCGCAGGTTGTACAAAAAGTAATTCAAAATATTTGGCAGAACAAGTAAAGAATACAAAAGAGAAGAGTGCAGATAAAATCCCTTCAGGCATATGCACCGCTAAACGCAGTAGAAGCCTGTCTCACATCTTCAGGAAGACTGTTCCAGATTTTAAAATGAAAATGCTGATTTTCCATGTTTAGTCCTGACTCTGAGCACCAGCAGGAGGTCGGTCCCTGAGCTCCTTAGAGTCAGAGGTTCATGTGAGAATAATGCTGAGATCACACTGCAGCGTCAAGGCTTCAAGTTTATATTCAAGGGCGTTTTGCGGCACGTCCAGAATGTCCCAGCAGCGCGAATCCTGCGCTTTAAGCGTTTGACGCGGCTCGTTTTGGCTGTTTAGGCGTAGCACAGAAGAGGAACAAAGCTGAACTTTCACCGGCTGATGTGGCGCGGCAACCAATCAGAGATTATGCTCCACTGACGTACCTACGCATTTCATTATCCGGAAGAAGGACCAAAACACACCCCAAACTGGTAAACAATCATCCAAATGCAGCTCTCGGAGCAAATAATGATATTCACCAAACTCTGAAGTATCTGGTGGACCCAGACACGCCTCTGTTGTTGGGCTTAACCTGGTCTGCCATTGCACGAAACTCAACAACTCCTCGACTGCGCATGTGCGTTGGATGCCTTGGACCCGCATCTGATGGTGAGTTTATTTTTCAGACGCGCGTCCAGGACGTCCTGGTGTCCAAACAGTCTGCCTTCAGATGTACAGGCATCCAACTGCGGCATACGCTGCGAATTTGGACGCCGCTGTCTGAATGTAGCATAACATGTTAAAGATGTACTTTGTTGCTAGAGAGATTGAACATAAACATAGCTTGTTAATCTTTTAATCGATATAGAATCTGAAGTCTGTATTATGTGTATTATTGATCGATAGGTGCCTGTGCAAATTTGACTTTGCCTAAAACTGACAGATGTTCTTGGAGCTTCTATCATCTCAAAAATCAATTGTTTTCTGCCACTGTACCCCGGCTGTGTTGTTCTCCACACTTTGTTCAGTACTTCCAAGACAAGGTGATTTTCATTCCATGCTGACGTCCCTCTGTCGGTCGCGGCGCCAGCTCTGCTCGGACATTAAGCTCTCGTTTGTCCTCGTGTCGTGGCAGCCTGATGAGTGCGCACATCAACGTGGAGGACAGTGTAGTGCTTGCCTTGACGTGCGTTTTCTGTCCCTGTTTACAAATGCCAGACGTGTGCACAAGGTCAGTGCATCTGCCGCAAGTTCTGCCTGACAGCACATTTTTCACTGCCACTGGATTTGGAGATTACACCCATTAGTTTGCTGTTCCGAGAGCCAAAAGTTTTGATCAGCTTATGCTATATTTAAAGGGGCTGTACCAGATTTAAAAAAAAAAATAAAAATGAAATATTGTCTTGCCCCAGTACAGATATATTCTTGCTCTTAGGGTCACAATGAAACCACTGTGTGCTGTTTGCTTCTAAATCAAAAGTGTGTTTTACTAATTTTGGCTTGTTTTTAAAAAACATGCAACGTTTCCCCAAATCCCAGTTGTTTTACTAATTAGGAAGTAACTCTGGTGCACTGTATCATGCTGGTTATTGTTAGCAGAGACGCAGGGCCGGCCCAACCTATAAGCGAGCTAAGCAGGCCTCGAGGCGTTAAAAGGGTGCCGAAAAAACTAAAGTAGAAAAGATTTGATGATGAAAAGAAACTGCAATCTCAACAGCACTCTGCAGGTATTGTTGAACTCATTTTACAAAGAGACTGTTAGTGCTGCTGTTCGAAAGTACATGAGTTTGTCATGTTAGCGGTCTGAAGCTGCCAGCGAGCTGAGAGCTCCGGGCCGGGGCCCTGCCATGGAAGCAGATACACACTGCGTTAACGAGCAACGCACCACTAATAATACGAATGAAGGCTGTTAAGCATAACATTTACACCAGCCTGGTAGTGTTAGCAGGTGAGGGAGTGAGGTGGTCTATGTCCCAGGTCACTAATAGGCAGACTCCGGTCCGGTGGTTTATTTAAAAACCACCATTAGACAATTTGTTATAAATTATAATCAATTGGTAAATTGTGAAAAATATCTAGGCCTATTATAATTGCATATGTTAAAAAATAATAATATATATTATCTTTTAAAAAGTGCCAAAGTGGCAGAAACGCTGTCTTTTCATGACAGGTGTGGATCTTCACACATTTTTGCACTGTGTAGTGCTAGTTTATTAGTCTTAATTGTTAATCAATCAATGATTATGCCATTTGTTTAATTTAATGCAACTTGTTTTGTCACTCTTGCAAGAGGAAATAGTCAGGAGAAGTAAAAGATAAATTAGTAAGGATAACAATTTTACATTTTCAGTTAAATAGAGAATGTACATTTTAACTTGTTTGTTTACACTTATATCACTGTCATATTTGTAGTTCTGCTGACGTTTGGTCAGTATGTACTTGACCTTCCTTGTGTTATGTTGTGATGAGTCCATCCATCCATGTTAAGTGGTGATTGCTTTAATTGTCTAATAACACATAGTTATTAGTATTAACAAATACATTGTGACCCTCAAGTGGTTCATAGTTCGTTATGGTATTTAACTTGGTATTCAAAAAAATAGCCTGATGTTTTAGGTACATTTATTTGTTATGAACACAATTTGACCCTAACTATTTTCCATAGCTAATATTGTATTGAGTAATTGAGTATACTAATGTATTAAGAACTGGCTTTAGTCACTTTCTCCTGGCACGGTTTAATCACATCATTTTATAGCATTACAACCTCAACATTTTAATCTTACTTTAGCCGGCTGGACCATATTAAAATGCGTCAGAATACACAAAAAAGATCAGAACATTTCTGGGGGAGTTCCCCCAGACCCCCTTGTTGAATGTGGCTGTAGATCCTTTACACCCCTACAAATACATTTGTAACAACATCTCTGAGAGGCGTGTTATTTATACAGGAAGTAGAGATGATGTCAGCGAAATACCAAGTTGCGTTGTGAGGATTTGAGTCATCAATATTTTGAAGCAAGTTCCTAGTTTGTGAATTGTTCACTGAGATGTGGCAGAAAAATTCTCCTCTGAAAGTTGTCAAACTCTTTTACATTGGCAAGTAATTATTAGAATGTCAGGAATGTGTTAGGAAAGTGAGAAATACGTTTTAAAAAGGTTAAGGCTGTAAACATTTCGGCCAGTGCCTTTAAGCAGTCATACTTATTTGAGAATGCTGGGTTTGGTGTACTTTTTCATCTTTTAACCTCCATCTTCCACTAATAAGCATCTTTCATACTAGCAGCTGTTGTCTTTAGCCAAATTTCAACGTTCCAGCAGATGGCACTACCTACTGTTTCTATACACTGTAATTGGGGCTGATTTTCTTTTGCCTTTATACATTATTTAACTTAAATAATATGAAACAAGTAGCTTAGTTAACTAAATTACTCTGCCATACCTTTTATAAACTATTAGCTTCTCCCTGGCAATGTTTTTTTCCCCCCCTACCCTGTTGACCGTCTCTTTTTATGTTCTTGCAATAAGCATCTATTAACAATATATTGTTCATCCATATCAATTGCAGCTCAACTCTGCATATTCCTTGATTGGCAATGCTCCAATTCCACAAGGACAAAATCCACAGTGCATATTTAAATAACTAATGTGCACCATTTTAAAAGTTGAATAGTGGGTTGGAAAGAGCTGTCACTTCTCAAACTAACACAAAATTAATTCAAACTCATTGAGATGCATCTGTAGCCTGATTCGGTGCCCATATATTGTCTCTGCATCTGATTATGAACGGGTATTTGCATGTGCACTTTTACTTTGAAATCGGTCAGCTTTCTTCCCTGTATTCGTGGGACGAGATATGAAGAGTGGCATTTTAACCACTGACAATAACACTTTCTCGTGGGAGAGTTTTCTTCAGAGGCCGGCTCGGCTCCTCAGATACATCTGCATACGATATATGAATATAACCTTCAGCTTTTTGCATGAACATAGTAAATGGCAGAGAAAAGTACAATTTACTTTTCATCTTTTACAGAGGGGAATTTTTTTTCTTCTGAAGACTCACTGAGGTTGCTTTTCAAAGGATGTTTTTTTACGTTATTGACGTTATCTTCAAGGAAACTCGACGGAATGAGTTTCAACAAGTTCTGTTTTAAACAATGTGGGAAAATGACAAAGAACAAGGTGTATCTGCACTAATTATATAGTATATTTTGAAGATTTCCCCTGCAGAGCTGCTTGATTAATCAGGATTCTGTCAAGAGTGCATATTGTGAACACCAACAGGAGGATTAACATTTTAGAGTCTGAAATATGAAATGATCAGTTGATACAATTATCCTATGAGTTTCTGAACATTTTGTAGAGCTCAAAAACTCCAGGTACAAGAAGCTATTGCTATAAAGACAAGATATTTTGTTCTTTATAGAGGGCCTTCTATCATCCAAATACTCGCTGTCGTTGCAATATAATAATTGCATAAACAATTTGCGATTTCTATTTGCTTGCGTTGTTTTGTGCAGCTCCACAGCAAAGCTTCTGAACGGACATAACTTGGAATGAAAATGAAAAACGACTATGATGTCAGAAGAGTAGAGGGTAGAAACAGAAATAGTCCAAAAATGTCAAATAAAATGTTGTTTATTTTAGTGTGCGTGTGTTTTTTTTCTTGTTTATCCGCTGTGATTCAAGCTGTGCATTTGATTCAAAGCTAAACCAGCACTTTTGAGTCTTTCCCCTGCAGTTGGTCTTTGCACCGCCAAGCTCCAGCCTTTCCCTTTGGACTGAACTGTCGGTCCTCACATGTGCAGGGCTGAGCAGACTGACTGATGCTGCAGATAACAGTGTGAGCTGGAGATGAGAGGCCCGGAGTTATTTATCCTGACGCTGTTGGCTGGGCAGAGCTGTCAGCGTTTACTCTCTGCGTATTTGTCCGCCTGTGGAATGGTGCACAAATTGGATAATATGTTTATTGATCGAGCCATCTGACGCGCTTTGTCTTGTTAGCACCTGCAGAGCTGACCAGAGTTCTGAGATGTTTATTTAAGCCGCTGTTTTTAAAATGCGTTTTGAGTGTGTGATGAAAGACAACAACTTTTTGGGGGTTATTTTTGAGCCAGCAAGCCTTGATTTTGTAAGTCAAATGAAAGTATAGGTATAAAATCAGATGATCGTCACATAGGGGTGTGCGATATTGACAAAAAATGCAAATGTCTTTCTGTGTGCATTATCTCGATTGAAATATTTTCACAATGCTTCAGGAATGTGCTAAAATGTTTCTGTAAAAGTCTTTGTTTAGTTGCAAGTATCGCACAAAATATGAATGGACCATAGATCACTTTATAGCCTCTCTTTTTTTAGGTTATTTTTAATAGTTTACAATAAAGACAATACACTCAATATTCTAACTTTACATATCTTCAAAACAATTGTGATCATATCAAAGTTTCGATATCTTACCTCTATCACCACATGGCAGATTGACAGTATTTGACATAATGGCAAGAATGCCCTTGGTTTGATCTAAAGATGTGTAGACCATTTGGTTAATCGGTCATCATGATATCATTGTAAGAACTAAAACATGATCATCGTCATAGTTTTAGTGGAAAAGTAATTCTCTTTGCTTCCATCTGTATTGCAGAAAACGCACCAAAATGTAAAATTGCCCAATCAATTTCATAAAGCTGGTCATAAAGGAATATTAACATCGCTTAAGGGGAATGAAAGCACATTTGATATTGTGTATCCTAGTTGAATTCCAGATTTGTATTTGAAAGTTAAGAAGGACAATTGAATATTATATAGTGGTGTGTCTATTTATTTTTTATTTTTTTAATACAACTCCTGTCACTCCTTTTTGGTTTAATTAACATGCTTCTAAAATAATAGTTTGAGAAGCCATTTGTTTTTTCTAAATCAAAAGCAGTTCCCTGCCAAAGGCAATTAACAGCAACTCCTTTGTCCTGCCTATAATCCAAGCATGTTTCTAAATTTGGAAAATCACATCCCTGTTCTTTTTTTGTCTGAAAGGGACAAAGTATTATTCAGATGGCATGATAGTTCAGTAATGCAATATTAATGTCAAACTCCATCACCTTTTATGAGTTTGTTTTAGTCAATCAACCTTTGGCTTCAACCACAAAACAGAAAGGGACTGGCTGACTGTGTTGTTTTTACCCTGACATGGGCAATGATTTAATAATTACTTGTCAGTGAACTAACCTGAGGAGAATATTGTTTGTTTTTTGGCCAAAAGAAAAAACGATCCAAATTCTGTTATGATGTGAGTTTCTCTTTGTTATGAATTCTTGTATAAAGACAATAAAGACCATAATTAGCTGTAGGTGCGGTTTGTGCTTTTCAAATGTCAAGAGGAAAAGTATACTGTATTTAGCACATTAAAAAAAACAGTTTTACCACTTTACACAAACCTAGAAAGGCTGTAACTAACCTTTCACAAAGACACATGTTGAAGTGTGCTATATTGCTATAGAAAATGTATAGTAATCGATATTATTGAAACCACTTTAATCTGAAGCAGCATAATCCCAGAAACACTTTTCTAAATCAACCATATCAATAAAAAACATGAGCTGCAATAAATAAACAGCTGAATGAAAGATTTTTGTATTCTTTGGAGTTTCTTATTTGACCCTTTACAGCTCAAAGTTTTTCTAAAACTTCAACTATTTCGCCACTTAGAAAGGGTACACACCATAAATGTTGTATTTGTATTTTATTTGTTTGTATTGGACAACACATATTAATGGACATTATGCATGTAAATATGTAAAGATTAGAACCAATGTGGCTAATTTCCATCTTCAGTCTGATGTCGAAAGTATCTACAAGACAAAACAACAGTAATAGTCACACAAACGTCACACATCAGCACATTCACTAGACTTATAAAATAAAAGAACAGTTACTTTGGAGTTAAACCAACAACACCTCGATTCCAAAAAGTTCCCCATTGTTACAATTTTTTTTAGAGCCTTAGAAAATGCTGCAATGTTGACAGCTCTTTTATATGAGCAGACTCTGTTCAGACCTGAAACGCTCGGTAAGCAAACGATAGTTGTCCAGAAGCACTTTTTCTGAACCACACAGAATAATCACCTCTAGAACCTGTGCTTGTTGTCCCATTTGAATTTCTTTTTACAAATTAATTCAGAGAAGGTGGAGCGAGATCATTTGAAATTGTGTACACCAGTATCATGTATCATCAACATGTTGTCCCAATTGAGAAAATTGTGTTTGGTAACGATTCCCAAGTGGTGATAACTGGTGGGCTTTTTGTCCATTGACCTTAAGGGCTTCAGCCCCCAATAGATGATTTCTAACTTTTTTAATGCCAATTCAAATGAGTAATTATCGCGACAGGCCAGCAGTAGCTATGACAGCAAAAACGTATCCCTGCCTGCTTTCGGTGTAGAAAATCTCAACACAGTCCCAGTATGGACACGATACACTGATACTCACTGGTGTCTTGTTACCGTGGCAACTGCTGACATCTAGCAGTCACCGTTGTCATGGGAACAACTTGTCAGCTTTGTAAAGGGGAAGTGAAGGCAAAAATGTTGTGAGAGAAAAACCCACAAAGCCCCGCACAAAGGCTCGAGGGAGGTTTAGTGTCCGCATTTTTAGGTATACAGTATATCAGTGACCCTGGAGAATGATGTGTTTGCTGGTTGCCATTATGTGCCTTTTATGTCTCATTTATGGGTTTCAGAGTGATAAAATGTTAGGACCGTTACCAAAGTAATTGACTATTCAAACCAAAATAGTATATCTTTTGAATGGTCCACTGTCCTCAATATGGCACCATATAAAAGGAAGCTGAAACCCATGGCTTGGCAAAACAGGTGACAAACTACAGTTAAAGCTGACCTTCCGTTTGTAAAGCCCCATTCACACATGCAGCTTTACCTGGGAATTTACTCTCAAGACTAACGCAGGGAAGGTGTATGTGTGAATAAAGCCATAAAATTGCCAGTACCACTGCTCGTTTCTTTGGCTACAGCCTTGGCTTCCTTGATTACACTGTACAGTCCATTATTAGACTCCATTAGACTACACTTTCAAGTAAAACAAAGGGAGTATGATTATATTTAAGAATTGACCAAACATTTTGCCTGTTTTTCTCCAATTTGGCAAGTTTGGTGACGTTTATATTGTTACTTTGTGGTTTGACATGGCCAGCAAATATGTCATAGGTGGAGGTAATTCGACATCTTACTTGCTTACTTAGCAACCATATAGTAAACAAGGGCCAAACTGAATTGAACTGTCATAAAAAGGTATAAGTTGTGTGCAAATTTTCTCTGCGTCTTTGGTGGAATGGGGGTTTGACATACTGTAGGTGGGAGGCATTCTGTTGTAGAACTCGACTCTACTTCCTATATTTTCCAACTTATTTTGTCAATTTTTTTTCACAAACTGCAACATGACTGATGAAAAACTGTGACCATGCTGCCCGGTGGTCGAATGGTTAAGGCATCAGCACACATATGCCAGGCTCCAGGTGCAGCCGCAGTGCAGAGAGAATTCGAATCCCGACAATGTACTGCATGTCCTTCCTTCTCTCTCATCCCCATTTCATGCTTTATCTTTCCTGTCTAATAAAGCCTTCGGGCCAAAAAACTCTTAAAAAGAAAAGAAAGAAAAAATAAAATAAAAACTGACAATTATTTATCATAAGGACTATCTCACAAACAAAGTCATAATTAGAAAAACATGAAAACCTGCCATATTTAAGTTCCATTTTATTTTAATTGAACTGAACAAACCTGGTAATGTTCTGGGACTGAAGCCTGTGTGAATGGGGCTTAAGATGACCACTCTGCTGCCCGAGTCACTGGCTGCGTGCGAATGTCCACACTATTCCACACATGGGGCTAGGGCTGCAGCTATCAATTATATTAGTATTCGAGTAATCTATCGATTCTTTTCTGCGATTAATCGGTAATTTTTTTTGTACATGCCGTAAACCATTTAAAAGCAAATTAAATCTTTGTTTTAATAAACGTTATAGGCCATAGTAATATACAAATAAGGAGCTTCTTCTTAAAATGACACATTATATACTTAATTTTACATAAGTTTGTGCCCAAAACGGCAACATTTCACTTCAGTCCAAACTGTTCTGTTTGCCTATAAAGAATATATATAAAGGACTAATTAACTTAACAGTTACAGTAGCTATGAATTAATTAGCGTTTATGTCACGTCACTTAAAATAAGAAACTTCTTTGTAAAACTTTATAATGGGTGAGACCAGTGATGCCTGGTGTTTTGAGCTTTAACTCTGCACTTTGTAATTTTATCGTTTTGCAGCATTGCTTCCTTCTGCCGTTCACTTGAGCCTCTGTGTCGTTGTGGACTGGCTGTTTCATAATCGAGGTCCCCCGTGCTGTTTCCATGGATGTATTTGCTGTTTCAAAGCACAACAGAGGAGAGAGTGGTGTATTTTAAATGCACAAGTGTGACTGGGAAGCAGAGTTGTGTTGTGTGGGGGAGCACGGGTCAGCGCGAGTATGGAACGGGGCGAAGACACGGAGGCTAAAGTGAAGGGCACATCAGAATCAGAATCAGAAAGGGGTTTATTGCCATTGTCAATGAACAAACTTCACAGACATAGGAACTTGTCTCGGCATGAAGGTGCAACACAAAACACTGAGCAATAATGAAACAACATATATTCAGTCAAACAAAAAGGGCATGCATTTAAGGGACAATTTAAAATTACTATAGTATAAAATAAAAATAAAATTAAAAATAGGCATTGCTATGTACACAAGTTATTTAAAGTTGTAGTGCAGAAAGTGACAGTGCAATGAGTGTATGAATAGTGTAGTTAAAGTGACAGGTGTTTTGAAGTGTTCATGAGTCCAACGGCAGAGGGAAAGAAACTATTCTTGTGGCGGGAGGTTCTGGTCCGAATGGACTGCCCCGTAGCCTCCTGCCTGAGGGGAGTGGTTCAAATAGACCATGTCCAGGGTGAGAAGGGTCGGCTGTGATCCGACCTGCTCGTCCCAGAGCCCTGGAGACGTACAGGTCCTGCAGAGATGGAGCTAGTTACAGTAGTAAGAGTTAAAGCTCAAAACACCGTACTCTTTCACACAACAAAACTCTTCCCAGTCACACTTGTGTACTCCGCTCTCTCCTCTTTTGTGCTTTAATTACGGCGGCACAAGCTCTGTGTGAAACAAAAGTGCACAAGTCGTTTTGTGCGCTCCGTGCGCCACAGATTCATGTGTCTTTCATTAAATATGCAAAATAAACGAATCATCGAGGCAATACAATAATAATCAATGTTTTTTTGTAATCGAATTACTCTATTTACTCGAGTAATCGTTGCAGCCCTACATAGGGCCCTCTTTAGGGGTCACACATTTTTAGTGCTGCCTGAATGTCCTGCAGGTGAAGGAGTGGTGCACGCAAAATTTCCCACAATGCACCGAGGGGTCAATATTGATCACAATGAATTGTGA